>JARHVA010005609.1:845000-1149312 GCA_037957365.1 Torreya grandis | reverse complement strand
CTCAGAAGGCCTATGGGAATACTAAGTGGCACAGCTTTTGAGTATAGTACAAAATCATAGAAGCACTGAGCATTCAACACATAACACATGTAGAGTGTAGAACAAACCAAAAAATGACAAGTGATAGGCTTGGTAGATAGTCCCCAATTTTTTTTAAAAAATAATGATCATGCGACCATCAAAAACATTCCCACAGACGTCAAATGATAGTCAAATAGATGTCAATTTTAACCCATCTACTTGGATCCAAATTTTAAAAAGATGTGGTCATATTTTGGGATAGTGATGAATAGAATGGCATAGGGACACCATGAAAACACCACATCAAAGCTATGTGAGTAAATTAGAGACCTAACAAACCTAGTAATGTAAAGTTTGAGATCTAATATCAAGATGTCAAAGCTCATGATTGCCATTGGAGCATTATTGGATCCTGTATAAGTGCCCTAGTGAGGTAAGGATAATAACTAAATCCTATGAGCATTATAATTAATTTGAATGAGGATAAAGTGTTGCCTATGTAAAGATAAGTCAAGCTAGGTCCATGAGCAGTTTAAAAAAGGATTCACAGCAATTGGGGGACCTTTCTTATATCCTTGAGTAGACTGAAGATAATAAAATACCTATATTATGTAACATTAGAGGAAAATGAAGACCTTACAGTAGTAATAGATCACTTCATCAGCTAGTGGGCCCCAAATTCAAGTGAAATAAGAATATTCATTTTTTTAACTAGCATTGTATAATATTTTGAATTAGGATATTCTTTTGTATAATGATGTGCAATTTGTAAGATCACATTGTCTATAGGTCAGTTCATCAAAAAAGAGCATTTGTTCAAGAATGTAATAGAAAGGAGATATATCATGTACACTTGTACAAATTTAATTAGATTAGTACTAACCGACATGCTACCTTGTATCTTATAAAAGGATCATTATCAATTGTCAAAATGGGGGAGTTCTTGGAGCCAAATTACATTGTAAACTTAGGGTAGTTAATATAAGCAAGGAATTATACAAAGATTGTCCAGTATTTGCTTGTGTTCATTGTTATCATGGATTCTCTCTCACTTATTCTAATTTCTAGATTTGAATGGTTCTTATTAATTCTTGGTGTGTACATTTGATTGAGAGTTGTTAACTTATGCCAAAGCTAGGTTGAATAAAAGTTCTTAGGTTCATTTCATTTCCTGTACACTTCTTGTATTTGAGATGATGTTTACTTGTAGGGGTAAATCTTTCAAATGAACTAGGTTCTTATTTTCATTATTTCCACCTTGCTTAGGAGTTTTCCAGATGTGTGATTGGATTTTGGCTTAATCTATTTCATGTTACACATTGGTTAAGTGAATTTCTAGATGAAATATGAACTTTGTCATGATGTGTGGAATGAATATCCAACAACATTTCATTCAACCCTACCCTTCCTTTTGCTTCTTTTTTAACTTGATCACCTTAGTTTAATTTTCATTGTAAATATCATTCTTCAATTAGTTCTTGATCATAATTCACCATCTTTAGCATAGTATGCTGCATATTGTACATAGATCTATTATTTGGCCATGGTGGCTCCCAACCACCACTTAATAAAAATATTATGAAATAATCACTTGTTTTACCTCTATTCCACCAATAGATAATAGGATTATCATAACTTGAAACTCATGCATTAAGTTCTTAGGAATTCTAAAATGAGAAGTTTTTCTTAAACACTCTGTGCACATGTGGTACATATTTAGCCATCAACAGGAGGAGCTTTCCAGGTTCTAGAAGGAGGGTCTCTAGTTAGATCTTTGTGAATTTTTGCTCATTTTGGTGAACTATGTCCAAAGGTTGGTGTGATGTTTGCATATTTATGTTTCTTTTATCATATTTTTTCAAATATCATCAATACTTATCATTTTAGATCAATCTGTGGGCTTCCTTTAGATAAATATCGACATTCTTTGAATATCCATGAGTATTTGTGGTAAAGATAGCTAAAATCCAAGGTGTTGAGGTTATTAATAGTAGTTTTATTCAAAAAAATTGATTGATATTTGTAAATTTGAGTTAATTTAAGCTTAAACATGTATATATCATTCATACTAACATATTTGGACATATATTTGAGCTAATTTAGTTAAATATCGATGTTCTTTACTATTACTTATACATATTTATGCAAAAATTTCTTAGTGTGCAAGTCTAGTCATTTTTCTTTATAAAGATGAGGCTTACACATCATATTTTAAATAGGATTTGGAGATAGAACCACCATAAGTAAGATACTCATCAAAGTATGGCATGGTTAGGTGGATCTTCTATCAATGTTCTTGGTTAGGTACATGACCTACCAAGAAACCTTGAAAGGTATTTACCTTCTTTTAATCCTAATGGTGTTGTCACAGCTGAAAAACATGTTATATCTTTTAAAGCTACTTTAAGACTCATGAATTTTCTTCATGAATATGTATCATGTATATTTTTCCCATCTACTTTCAAACATGCTACATATGAATGGTTCCTTAACCTTATAGAGAATTATATTGCTAGCTGGGATGATTTTAACAAAATCTTTATTGATCAATTTGGTAAAATCATTAGTCCATGCATTCTATATCAGAAATTCACCACTATCATAAGACTCAAATGAGCCCATTAGAGACTTCTAATGCTAGGTTCCAGAAGACATTTAGTAGAACTATAGCCCCTTATAGACCTAAAGAGTCTTTAGCCTCAAAGATCTATAAGGATGATTTGGATCCCATGACTTTTGTGTTTTTTAAAAGGTATATTAGATTCATAAACACCTTGACATTAGCCTATGTTAAATCTATAATAATCAATGATCAAATACAACCTCAAAGTCATCTTGCATATGATATCCTAAATGTCAACCTCAATTTCCTAGCACTAAATGTCATTCCTAATGCCAATGAGAGTGTGTCTACCTTAAATCATACACCAAAATTGAACCAATTACCCTTAAACCATGCCTATTCTAGCCAAAATTTGGGGTTCTTGAACCATGATACAAATAGATTTCATTCACAAGAACAGATAGCTTTAGTGCCCACTAGTAATGAAAATCAAGTTAATAACTTGGAATTACTAGAGAATGAGAATGAATCAAAACTTAATATTATTCAAAATATAAGCACTAATTTTATTTAGTTGTGAAATAAAGTGGGGAATTCTAGGTATTTCTCCAATAGAGACTATGCTTCTCAAATGTTTAATAGGTTTCATGATAATGGCAATAGTGAGACATCTGAAGACATGCATGAAATGAAACATTGTGATGTAGGCCTAGCTGATCATTATAATGTCTTAGAATCATTTCAAAGTAAAAGGGATACATCTAGACCTATGCTTGATTAAGACTTTTTTATAGTGGCATCTACCTTTGTAGGAACTTTTAAATCCTTCATGCAGGCTTTTAATTTTCCATTTGAAGAAGAAAGTGAACTAGAAGATGATCTAAAAGATGAAATGGATGTTCAAGATGAGCTATCCCATGAACAAGATTATATTCAAGCTAACTTCTCTTTAAAATATATCTATGAATCAAATTCATATGAGGTCATTTTTGAAATAGAGTTTGCCCCTAAAGATGAAGACTAGTGGTAATATTTATGCCAATTTTTTTTGAAAGAAAATGATATTTTCCAAGACTAAAGAATTATTCTAAAGACCCAAAATCAAGATGAGTTGGGAATCTATTAGGTATCTAAGATACCATTCTACATAGAGGATGAGGATGAAGAAAGTGAAATAGATTAAGAATTTTGATATGATACATTTAAAATGGTGGAAGTATTTGATCAATTTGATTAAAATGGTAAGGTTGTAGACAAACTTCATGATTTTTTAGATGATTATAATGAATTATCCTTTTAATATGAGTTGGAAAGTTTTGGTAAAAATATTGGTAGTCCATCTCCACCTCAAGTTGAGCAAAATGAAGACATTAGGACAAGAATGATCGCTAAGCTTCCATCATTGAACAAGGATGATATAAGTCACTATCTATCTATGACTAAAGGAAATTAGAACTCTTAATATAATAGAGAAGGATTTTGGAAGAATATTATTAGGTTTTAGATTCATACCTTTGATCCATACATCTGAGAATGCTGATAGGAGACCAAACTACATCACCTAGAAGTCAAAAGCATACAAGTTCTCATATCCATAATAAGAGGACATTGAATGGAAGCAATCATGTTTAAAGGTTATGTAGTAGATAAAATAATTTCCTATTTGATCTTAGAGGTAGTTTATTTATTAATTTAGTGTAGGGATTAGATTAGTTTATTTCCCATTTCTTTCCTTCATGCCCCTTGTCTATAATTAGTATATATTTATATTTTTTTATTTCCTCTTGCTTTATTACTTGATTTTAAATAAGTCTTTTTTGATAATTATTAGCTCAAGTTTGATCTAATTTCTCAATAAACTTCATAGTTTAGAAATGTAGGTATGACTTCTCAACTTTGGTTGATCATGGATTATTAAAATATGAACTTGATGTTGTAGTTTTGAGAAACTAGTGAAGACTGATGGGTAAGTTAATTATTTCTTGAGATTTTAAACTTTTTTATAATCTAATATTGGTTTTAATAAGGATTTCACATGTAGGATGAAAGTGTAAACTATTAGGACATAATGATGCTTGTACTTAAAAACATTAATTTCTTAGGATAAAGTTTATATCTAAGGATGATTGTCTATAAATTAAACACTTGAACAAATCCCTAAACCTAGCTAACTTGGTTCCTAACCTTTGATATAAATTCAAAATGAATTTAAAAATATAAAAATAAGAGCTTATTTTAAAATAAAAAACTTTCCAAACAAAGGTAATTATAGTAATATTCACTCAAGCTATGGACACCTAGCTGGTAGTTGAACAAGGCCTTGAGTGGAGCTGTTATTGGGGTTATGGATGCTTGGCTAGTAGTAGAGAAATTCCCAAGCCTTCCTTGAGATAAATCATGGTTCTTAATGAACATTCAAACATGATGAAAGTTAATCTTAATGATTAAAGTCATGAACCTATAAGTTGTTCTCTAAATCCTTTTGTAATTAATAAGTGGAATCAAAACACACACACATCATGATTGAGTTTTGATGTTTGATCTTAATTCTACATATGTAATATTTTTTCTAACCATGAATTGATATTAATAATTTTCCTAATCAAATGGAATAATTAGATTAATTATTAGTCTAAACTAGAGTCTCTAAATTCTAACATATTGTTATGTTTCCCCCAGAAGTTTCCATTTGTTAAGGTCAATGTGAAGCTTGAACTATTCATAGGTTGTACACCAACCACCATTATTGGAGAAATTTTTTTGTACAGAGATATATAAGGACATTAATTTATACCCAAGATATTGAATAAATGGTATAGGTAGGTCCTTCCACTCTAGGTAAGAGCATTTCCTTTGGAAACGATGGCTTCCTATTCTAATATGGAAATTCATTTGTTTTGAAATAATGTAATTATTACCAAGGCCATAATTTAGGGGACATGAATTAAAACATCATTTAATTCAATGTATAATTAAATAGGGTAGTTGATGAGGTTGAGATAATGCCTCACATAATCTAATTGGATTCATACATCATTTAAATCCATGTTATTTATCTACACAAGGTCATAGTGAAGCCATAGATTATGCCATACATTGACTTGGACTATGGAATCTTTGGGAGGATGAGATGTGAAGATGGGTTACTCAAATAAATGAACCAAGGTCTCTTCATGACCTTCATAGTAAAGCAGATATTTAAAAATTATTATGACCTTCCTTCCCCACAAATAGACTATAACCACAACTAAATTAGTAACTATTACAAGGTACACTCCCAAGAGAAGGTCTTGGCTACTGAGGCAATTGACCCAATAAGATACATTATCATGGATGACCAAGGGAACATTCCTACCCATTAATTTAAGAAAGGAGTTAAAATTGTCCTTGATCTCCTCAATAACATATTCAATAATCCACATATCAACTATGTAGACATAAAGACCCTTCCATTAACATAGATCATCCTAGTGGATCAATAGATTCCCCCACTTAAGGAGATCATTATAAACAACTTGATATACATGATGAATGGTAATTTCAAGAATGGTTCCCCATTATTCATGGTAAGCTACCTATTGGATTCCATATGTACAACTACCCAACTAGGCCCAAATTCATGATCTCCTAAGCGAGATGATGTTATGACTTAGTTATTCTCTATAATACACATTTACGAATTTAGATGCAACATAAAGGTGATTATAGAATATTTCTACCCAACTATCTATAAATCAATCAATGAGTGTGAGATTCCAAGGCTTCGCGTAGAGGTTAGACAAAAAATAAAGGAAATGGGAAGCTATTGGATATACCTAGATTTCATGGTCATTAGAGTAGAGGGAGTGATGTTATCTAATATTAGGTTACCAAGATATGTGCCTATGAAAATGGCCAAGGAAGAAATGGATTATCAAGACTCATTACAAGTTAGGGATAACTAAGATCATAAAGTGGTGTGATATCATTATGGTTACAAGGCATAGGGACTCATACCTATTGCTTAAGGATGATTTAAAACCTTAGGACCCAAAGGATGTCATTTCAAATCATCTCTTCAAGTTAGATAAATATGTGGTGATGGATTATAAAAAAAAAAGAGGTACACAAAGATATATATACCATGAATGATGAGGTAGTGCTTAGGCATGTAGTTAGAAATAATATTGAGCTAGAAATGAGGCTAGATAGGGAAAAGAAGGAAGATACTTTAAAGCCTTAGTCACCACCGACTCATGGGAGTATGTTTGATGCAGATTATAAGTAGGGGAAAGAAGAAGAGGAAGAATACAATGTTCCTCTCAGTAAGAATAGGCCATGCAGACCTCCACTTATTCCCACTTTAAGTGGATAGAGCCTACCTCAAAGCTTTGATTAAGGAGGATCAAGTAGCCAACATGACCCTTCAAGGTCCTACATTCATCTCTACATCTACTATGGGAGCTACCCTAGATAGGCTAAGTAATCCCAATATTGATGTCATTAACCTTGAAGAATTGTATTAAGGCATTGAGATCTCAATGGAACAACTAAAGCCATTGGCTAGGAGAAATATAGAAAAGGTTTACAAGAGGAAGCAAGAGATGAAGACTACCATGAGAGGATTAGTTCCTCCTCCATCAGCTTCCCAGGAAATATAGATTCTACCAACATGTCATAGGCTCTAGATGTAAGGAATTACCAATTACCTCCTTTCCTAATCATAGTTATTTCTACTTCTACATTTACTTCCCCATTATCTTCAATAAGAACTTCTATTGTAGCTACCACCACCACTCAGTCCTTAATATAGTGCTTCCTTTGGATTTTCCATTCTCCACTTCATTTCCCATACCAATACCAACATTTCATCTTCATCATCTTCATAAATCACTAGTGGTAGCCATGTTATGGGTTCCACTCCTTCTTAGGTAACCACTACTAGTGCATCACTTGCCCTTAGCTCCCTTACATATACTAGGACATTAAGTTCCATCTTAAAATTATTCTCCTTTTATAATCCACTCAACATTATGACATCTAAAAATTTGAGTGTTCCTCCTAAGTTGCCTTCATTTGTCCTTTACATGGCCCCTACCAAATCCCTATTTGACACACTTGAGTAGCTAGACCCAAAAAACTTGTACATCCCTGATGTAGCTTTGGCCACTTCCTCAACCTAGGTACCTATAATATATCCACCTCACACATTTACAACACCTACTATTACTCCAAATTGGTTTAGAGACATCATATAGGTAACAAGGTAGGAGAGGCATCAGGTTTTCCTCTCTACCCCCAAATTGGCATGAGGTTTGATATTGCCATAGGTTGATGAAGAGGGTGGTTAGAATATAGGTTTAACAACCATAGTTAAGCTCAATTGTGATCCATGAGAGTGAAGAGTCCCACTTCACTTTGGAAAGTAAGAGGAAGGTAAGCCCCATAAATTTGGAAGTATATGCAGAAGACCCTGTGTCCTCAGTTCAAGATCAAGTATAATCCATAAGTTGAAAGGGTTAAAAGAGAAAACATTTCTAATAGTGCTAAACATAAATATAATTCAAATAATAAACATTGTTATCAATTTTTTCAACTTATATAAAGTCATGAAGGGGAGGCATGAAGATGGGACCCTAAAATCCAAGGTGGTCATTAAACTTAACAACAAAATTTCACTCTATGACCCCAAGTTTGCAAACTTGGCTAGAGTTGCGTGAATCAATAAGTTCTCAGACCTTAAGGTTTTAACACTTGAGGATATCATTCCTACATAAATCATCCTGATAAATAAGAGAATATTATTAAAGAGATGGATAGGTCATGTCAATGATGCAATGACATCCTTAGAGGAAATTTAATTCAATATTGCCTTATTGCTAAAGGATGTCATGGTCACTAGGGTGACCAAACCTAGTGGCACCTTCATGGATGATCAAGAGTTCAAATCCTAGATGAAGGTGTTTTTTTTAAAAATTATAGTATGGCATAACTAGTGTAAAGACTAATATGAATGTGATGAATATTATGTAATTTGCCAATCAAAGGCTAGAAAAGGTAGAGGCAATTAAAGAAGCACAAGGCAAACATTTATGGAACATGGTAGGGTAATTCAGGAAATACCTAACTTGTTTTAGCCTTTGATATTGGAATTCACCAAGATATATCAAGATTACCTAGTGTGTGAAAAATTGTGGACAAAAGAAGAGGTAGATAATAAATAGAAGCAACAACAAAAAACTAGCTAGCAGCCTCCCTTAGGGCTATGAGGAATATTCGGGTTCATTTTATAAATTTGAAATTAGAATATTCCATTGTAACACTTTACCACCTAGTTGTATTTGGGTGACTTTTTTGGGTGCACATAAACTTGTCTTAGGGATATTTGTGGCATATATATATATATATATATACATATATATATATATATATATATATATATATATATATATATATATATATATATGGGTTTCCCCCTCATTTGTAATAAAAAATAGTTGTTACAAAAGTTAATACAAAAGAGCCAAGAATTCAAAAGTCTATTTGAATTACTTGATTATGTATTTATATAGTTTATGTTCCTCATGCTTTTAGATGACAAATAGTTTCTTTTATGCAAGTTAATTTGGTGATAAAATTCAATATATGCATCTGTTAGCTTGAGTTTAACACTAGGCTGACAATTTTACTAGTATACATACTTTATTTTCATCTTATTTGCAACTAAATGTGCTATGTAATTTATTGTGAATGAGTAAAATTAAAGAAATATATACTCTTAGATATATGTATTTATTTTTCACTAAATATTTAACTACATTAATTTATCTTTGAGTACTACACTGGGGTTGGGGAATGTTAGTTTCATGTGGTGTTGCCATAAAATCAAGAAAAAATGGTGTCTTTGATCATTTGAAGCAAATTCTCTTTTCTACCTTATCCTATCTAACCTTGTATCTACCCATGACTCATTTTATATTAGTTTGTGATATAAATATTAATTATTTATTTATATTTTGGGAAATAATTTGTAAATTCTAAGATAATTTCATAAATATTATTAAGAAGTATTGTTAATGTGTAATATATGTTGTCCCTACAACATGATCTGCTTGCAAACTTTTAAGAGGTGACCATATCTCTACCATTTATACTATTTTAATTTGTAATTGATGTAATATTTAGATTTTTACTATTTTAATTTGAAGCTATATGCATTCCCTCTCTACTATCTACATTTTTCCAGTATGATAGAGCTCAAACTATTCATAGGTTGCATGCCAACCATCATTGTTGGAGGTCAAAATTTGTAGAGAGATATAGAAGGATGTTTATTTATACTTAAGATATTGAATAAATGTCATAGGTAGGTCCCTCCACTCTGGGTAAGAGCATTTCCTTCACAAATGATTACTTCTTATTCCAATATGGTAATTCAATTATTTTCAAAGACACAGAATTCATCCTCAAGGTCATAAACTTAGGGGACATGTATTACAGTAGAATTTACTTCAATGTATAAGTAGCTAGGGTAGTTGATGAATATAAGACAATGAATCACATAATCCAATTGGATTTTTACATCCTTTAAATCAATGTTTCCAATCTTCACAAGGGCAAAATGAAGCCATAGGTCATGACATGCATTGACCTAGTCTATGGTATCTTCGAGAGGATGAGATACAAATATGGGTTACTTAAATAAATTATCCAAGGGATATCAATCACATTAATAGAAGTTATAATATTGGAAAAGTATTATGATCTTCCTTCCTTAAAAATAGATTATAACCAGAGTGAAAGTAACAACTAGTACAAGGTGCACTCCACAGAGAAGGTCTTGGCTTCCTAGGCAATTGACCCAGTATGAGTTGTTCTCATGGATGACCAAGGGAAAATATCTATCCATAAATTCATGAAATTATTTAGGTTTATACTTTATCTCCTTAATGGGGTATTCAACAATCCACATATTAGCTACATAGACATAAGGACCCTTTCATTACTACAGATCATCCTAGAGGATCCATAGATTCCCCCACTTGGGGATATTATTAGCAAAAACTTGATGTATGTTATGAATGGCACTTAAATGAATGGTTCCCTATTATTCATGATGAGCTACCTATTGGTTTCCATTTTCATAACTACCCAACTAGGCCTAAATTCATGGTCTCCTGAGCAAGATGAAGTCATGACCTAGTTAGTCTCTACAATGCACATTCACCACTTTAGATGTAACATAAAGGTGATTACAAAATATTTCTAACCAATTATCTATAAATCAATCACTAAGTTTGAGATCCATAGGGTTCCCCCAAAGGTTATAAAAACACTAAAGGAAATGGGAATGTACTAGCTATACCCATATTACACAATCATTAGAGTAGAGGGAGTGATGGTAGTTCCTCTCAGGTTGCCAAGATATGTGCCTGTAAATATGATTGAAGAAGAAATGGCTTATAAATTAATACATGGATTTGATGGAATATTAAAAAAGAAGAAGAATATAGTCCCCCACAAGACTCCTTACAAGTTGGGGAGGACTAAGATCATAAAGTGGTATGATATCATTATGGCTGCAAGGCATAGGGACTCATAACTATTGCCTAAGGATGATTTAAAAGCTTAGGACACAAATTATGTCATTAAAAAGAACTTATTCAAGTTTAAGAAATATGTGGTGATGGAGTATAGGCACCAAGAATATATGTATGAATGGATATAAAAGTATTCCATGAATGATGAGGTAGTCCTCATGAATGCAGCCAAAAAGAATATTGAGATACAAATGGGGCCAGATAGGGAAAATAATAAGTAAGATATTATAAAACCTCAACTGCCACTAACCCATGGGAGAATGTGTGATTAAAATTATGAGGGGAAAGAAGAATATGAAGAAGACAACATTCCTCTCATTAATAATAGGCCATGCAGACCTCCACTTATTCCTAGTTCAAGTGAAAAGATCCTATGTCTAAGCTTTGAATGAGGAGGATCAAATAGACAAAATGACCCCTCCCCAGGTTCTATATTCATCTATGCATCTTCTATGTGAGATACCATACAGAGCCTAGGTCATCTTGATCCTAATGTCCTTGACCTTGAAGAATTACACCAAGGCATTGAGATTTCAATAGTAAAACTATAGACACTAATTAGGAGAAATATAGAAAAGGTTTACAAGAGGATGAAATAGCCCAAGACTATCATGAGAGGAGCATTACATCCTCCATAATCTTCTTAAGTAACTATAGAGTCTACAAGCATATCCCAGGCTCCCAATGTAAGTACTTTCCCATTGCCTCATTTCCTAATTAAAACTACTTCTGATTCTACTTATGTATTTACTTACCTATTATCTTTAATAATCACTTCCACTTCAACTACCACCACCATTAAATCCTCAATAGACACTAACATGAACCAATATAGTGATTTTTTTGGATTCACTATTACCAATCCCCACTTCATTTCCCTTGCCACTGCCAACCATTCCCCACTTAATTTCCCTTACCACTACCAAGATTTCATCTTCATCAACCTCCCAAAGAACTAGTGCTAGCTAGGCTATGGGTTCCACTCCTTCTTAGGTAGCCACTACTATTACATCATTTGCCCTTGGCTCCCCTACATCTACTAGGTCATTAAGGTTCATCTCAAAATTATTCCCACCTTCAAAATCCACTCAACATTACCACATATGAAAAGTTAAGTGTGACTCTTAAGTTACCTTTATTTATCCTTGAAATGAACCTTGTTAAATCCCTATATGACATGTTTGGGAAGCTATACCCAGCAATATTGTGCATCCATACTACAACTTTAGCCTCTTTCTCAACATAGGTACTTCCACTGCAGCCACCTCTCACACAACTAAAACATATTGCTTCCACAAATTGGGTTAGAGACATCATATAGGAAACAAGGTAGGAGGGGCCTCAGGTAGTCCTCTCCACCCCCCAAATTGGCATGAGGTTTGATGTTTCCATATGCATGATGAAGAGGGTGGTTAGAAGATAGGTTGAGTAGACATAGTCAAGCTCATTTGTGATCTATGAGAGTGAAGATTACCTCTTCACTTTGACAAGGAAGAGTAAGGAAATCCATATATATGTGGAATAATATGTAGAGGATCATGTGTCTTCAATTTAATCTCAAACATAATCCATAATTACCTTGATGAAGGGGATGTAATAAGAGTTGAAAAGGTTAAAGGAGCAAGCATTGCCAACAGTGATAAAAGTCACTGTAATTCAAATAATAAATGTTGTTATCAATGTTTTTAACTTATATAAACTAATGAATATGGAACCCTATAATCTAAGGTGGTCATTAAAATTAACAAGAAGCTTGTACTCTATGATGCCAAGTTGGCAAACTTGGCTAGAGTTGTAAGAAGAAATAAGTTCCTAGACCTCAAGGTTTTGCCACTTGAGGATATCATTCCTACATAAACCATCCTGATGAAAAAGAGAAGAATATTAAATATATGGCTAGATCAGGTCAAGGATGCAACTACATGCTTAGAGAAAATTGAATTCAATATTACCTTGTTGCTGAAGGATGCCATGGTCACTAGGGTGACCAAAATTGATGGCACCTTGATGGATGATTAAGAGTTTAGAGCCTAATGAAGGTTTTTTTCACTAAATTACAATAAGACATATCTAGTGCAAAGACTATTATCAAGGTGATCAATATTGTGGCATTTACCAATCAAAGGCTAGAAAAGGTAGAGGTAATTAAAGTAGTACTAAGGCTAATACTTGTAAAACATGGTAGCTTAATTAAGCAAATACCTAGTTTTTTTGTCTTATGATCTTGGAATTCACCCAGATAGATAAATATTAATTTATGTGCACACAAGTGTGGAAAAATGATGTGGCAGATAATAAATATAAATAATAGCAACAAGCTATCCAACAACCCCCTTCAGGGTCATGAAGAATATTCGAGTTCATTTTGTAAATTAAAAATTAAAATATTCCATTGTAACACTTTGGTCACCTGGTTATATTTGGGCACATTTTTTGGGCTCACGTAAACTTGTCTTAGGCATCTTTGTGTTTATATATAGGGGTTTCCCCCTCATTTGTAATCAGAAACAATAGTTACAAGAATTAATACAAAAGAGCCAAGAATTTAGAAGTTTGTTTAAACTAATTGATTGTGTATTTCTATAGTTTATATTCCTAAGGCTTTTTAGAAGACTAATAGTTTATTTTATATAAGCTAATTTGATGATAATATTCAATATATGCATATGTTAGCTTGATTTTAACACTAGTCTAATAATTCTACTAGTATACATGCTCTATTTTCATCTTATATGCAATTAAATGTGCTATGCATTTTACTTTGAATAAGTATTCTTTATGCAATGTATGCTCTTATATATATAGATTTATTTTCCACTAAAGCTTCAAATTCATTCATTTATCTTTGAGTACTATGATAGGGTTGGTGAATGTTAGTTTCATGTGTTGTTTCCATAAAATCAAGAAGAATTGGTGCATTTTATCATCTAAAGCAAATTATCTTTTCTATCTTACCCTACCTAACCTTGGATCTACCCATGACTCATTTTATATTAGTTCATGATGTAAATATTCATTATTTGTTTATATTTTAGGCAATAATTGGCAAAGTCTAAGACAATTTCATAGAGATTAGAAAGTAGTGTCACTATGTAATAACTGTTGTCCTAATAGTAGGGTCTACTTACAAACTTCTAAGTGGTGACAATATCTATAGTAGTTTTTCTATTTACAGTAGTAATTATGTTAACAACTCAAGCCCTGAGTCTTCCAATACTTAAAATTGAGTTTCTTACTTTCCCCCCATTTCGTAGTGACACATGGAGCACATTAGGTGCATCAACACAAGCAATTGTCAATTTAGAAAATTTCATTTCAAATTTTAAAAGTTCAAACAATGTTTGAAATGTTAAAATTTAAGTTTTGAATGAATGAAATAAATACTTCATGTGTTTTACAAGGTTTTCCAAATTAGAAGGTTCCTTACATGATTGAAGTATACATATCAAATACAATGTGTGTCTTACACAATAAGGTATGGTTTTCTTTTAATCTAGTAATTTCATATTTTGATTAAATTGGTGGAGGGGTGGGGGGCTTTAGTAATATAAATTTGGTCATGAATAGTCAATCATACCTATTATATCCTTATTTACCTTTAATTGACATATGTACTTAATTGACACATATTTGGAGACATACTTTCATTATAATCCCATCTATTGTCACCTATAGAAATGATATTTTTTTTGAATTTTTTTTTATGCATCTATATACTATTACATAAACCCTAAACTCAATACCTTTCCTTGAGGGAAATGAAATCCCAATATTCCCCACCCTATCTATTGGTCCCATCCTTCCCTCAATCTAGTAAAAATTAAAAAAATGAAATTATCCTTAAGGTCGGCCTTTAGTTTTATAAATTCTCTAATGAGTCCTTTTCCCTCTTGCATAAAAATAAAATCACTTTAATTAATCCATTACAAATATATTGGAAATATTATCAATTATATTATAAAAGCTTATTTGCATAAGTTCACACTGAAAAAAAGTACCCTATTAGTCCCAAATTAGTTTCCAAGCATTTCAATCAGTAACAAGCCAAATATGAATTTAGTTTTATGTTTCCCTAGCTAAGAATGATCAAGTATTCAATCCAAAACTAGATGCATTCATTTAGTGAAAGGATCATTTCACAACTCACTTAGGTGGGAGAGCTAGATGGATTTTTTATCCCTCTTAGGAATATTGGTATGTAGGAAGTGGTTGGTACATAGAGGTTTTAAGTATTATCACAACTCCAACCACTAACCCATTTTTAATTCTTCACATGTATTTATCTCCTTGTGGAATAAATCTAGGTTTTGTAAATTCAATAAGGCATATAAATGTCTTCACAAAGTTTTTTAAGATTAAATTAGTGTAAAAATACCTAACCATCAACATCGTACCATATTTTTCCAAAAGTTTTAGCTTTATGAAAAAAAACATAATAGACCAATAGGGTCAATAGTGGTAGCCACTATTGTAGTTTATTTTGCATTCACATTTGCCAAAACACTTAGGCATATATTCTAGCAACTTTTTTGATTTTCTACATTCTATCTGTTCGTGAATTCTATTTCTATGTCATTTGATGATCTAAAAAGCTAAGTTCATCTCTATTTTTCATAATTTGCTCTAGATTTTTTATTTTTCACTTTGTCTATTTTAGTAATTTATCCTCAATTTGTTTTTTAAAATTGTATTTACCAATTAAAAAGACCTTATGATCATAATAAGATAAAATATGAACCTATAAAATCCATTATAATACATATAAATATGTTACATGTGCTATTAAGTCACTATGTTAAGAAAAATGGTGACTATTATATTGGTTTATTTAAGAGGCCTGACTAGAAGTCTTGAAAATACTAATTAGAGAGCGGATAGACTCTAAACATACTCACATACATGTTACCAACATTGGAGAGTTTTTATACAACATCAAGGTAATAATTATATCCATTAAACAAGGGATAGATATTGAATTATCTCTCAATAGCAATGAAGACCTCTTTTTACCACATTGAATGGCCAAGTGATAGTCTAGCTGCAAGATGACTTACATGGGTTGAATTCAATATCCTTATCCTGATGCAAGAATTCCATAAGAGTTTAAAATTGAGATTAAGATCTCCATGATACAAAATTAGACCTTGCTTGGGTAACTAGGTTCTGTATGCAATAGAAAATGCATCAGATCCACAAATCAATCCTAGCTTAGAGGAGATAGATCATACTTACACTTTCAATTGGGGATACATTAGATAATTGGGAAAATGACCAATATGGATATGATAGACCCAATTAGGGGATATATTACCATAATAATATTACTAGGGAGGGTTACAAAGCCTCTAATCAAGTAAAACTACAGAATAACCCTAACTAAGTCTTATTTTATCATATTCACTATAATAATAACAAGTAAGAAGTATAATCTAGTGCGCACCAAATCTTGTGACACAAAGTGGGGGTAAAAAACAATAAAATTAAACATACTTAGAAGACATATACTCACATTAATGTATATGGAATCCTAATTCATATAAGAGAAGTGAAAATGCACATCTATCTGCTCTTACAAAGGATAAACAAAGTTAGGAATACTTACCATTGAAGATGAACCCAACGATCCTCAAGAGCTCCCTTGGCCAAGGTGCTTCACAATAGATTGTTTTTGTATGTAAAGATGATATGGATAAATCAGATCTAGGTTATATAAACTATCAATGCCTCCTAAATAATTCTCCATAAGATAAGATATGTGTCTCCAAATAAAGTATGAAACCCTAAGCTTTCTCCTCAAGTAAAATCATGGATAAGCAGATTCACAATAAAACTTACTTATCTTCTCTAAATAATGGAGAAATTATTGTGTTTATATAGGCATATTTTACCCTAAACTCTTTTGAAATTTTTAGCTCATAGGGTCAACCCAATCAACCTAGTATTATAATTGATAAAAACTCACTAATTCATGGACTAGGTTAGTCAAGAGCCGACCTAGACCATAAATAAGATTTTCCAATAAGATTACAAGGTCGATACAACTGACATAGTCATGTCAACTAAAAAAAGAGGGTTTAGGTTAAGAAGAGGGGTACTTAAGGTGGTAAAATATTAGAAAAGTGTGAAAAATAGAAGGACAAGATTAAGGGAATTATTTTTAGGAGACAAGTGTGTAGACAACACATAGAATTAGGGACAACAATCCTATGAAGCACCAATGGTCTACCCACCCCTTTCCTAGTGGACCCCTTAAGGCATACAGTTAGAGAGATTGAGACTAACTGAGTTCCTCTAAGATAGACAACATTAGTAATTGATAAAATTCTAAAAATACTATGTTTATACATATACCCCACTCAAATCTCATCATGTGTCACATAAGTGTAACATAGGATGGTGCTTTGGGAATAGAACATGATGACACATAATGTTGATGCTAAGTAAAATGAAATAAGGAATAAATAAGATAAATGAAAGGATACAATTCAAAAAAACATACCTTTAGTTACCTTAGTTTTGTAGATAAAGAAGGAGATGTGAGAGATGTAAAGGTGTCCAATGTGAGGAACATTAGGTAAACATGTAGAGATTAGTGTAGAAAGAGTGAAAAAATTAAATTTTTTCAATATAGGCATATAATAATGGAAAAGATTCTATATGACATTAGGATTCTATAACTTTTTGTAATTTGGAAAAAGAGTTGGTAGAAACAAAGATATGATCAAATAAGGAATCTAATGGGAAATATTTGAAGGGTAAATAATTTTGAATAGTAACTTTAAATAGGGTGAAAAAGAATTCATTACATATTTCTTGAGTATTGTGAGAGAAAAATAGAGCTCTGAGAGACCTAGTGAGAGCTGAAAGTGTTCGGATGGTGAGGAGATGATAACTAAGATGAGGAGGATGACTAGTGGCCACAAAAAGTGTAGGTAAGCATCTGAGAATTTTTTTAAAAATGAATATTTTACTTGAAATTGAGTGTTTTATTAAAATTTGTTAATTATACCAAATCTAGATATCAAAATGAACCCTAAGAAGTTATTAGGTAGACTAGAGGTCAAATGGGGAACTGGATTGAAATGTATTAGAGTAATAAATGTTGAAGGAATTTATTGAAAAAGGTCAAATATTTGGCATTTTTGAAATAACAAGATTGACCCAATTGACCTAGTAGGTAAAAAATGAAGTTTTTAAATAGCTAACCTAGTAGATCTTGACCAACTAAGTAGGTTGGGGATAAGGTTGATATAGTACCAATTGGTTGACTTAGTAATATAAAGGGAAAAAGAAAGCCAAATCAGTTGGTTTTAAGTCCAAATGTTTGACCTAATACTATAGGGTCAACATAGTAAGTTACTAACTGGTTGATATAGTACTAAAAAGAGTGAAAATGGTCGATATAGTAGTTTAATAGTCTAGGGTGCTCAACTAACTACTAAAATGGCCAAATAAGTTAAAAGTAGGTCAAATTGGAAAAAAATGAATAAATTAAGGAAAATTTGATTAGTTTATTTAAAATTTTAAAAGAATTTATTTTGATTATAAGTGGCATGGAGGTATAAGACATATTTTTTTATTTGTTTGTTATAGGGGCACCAAAAATTTTGATGATTGGTAGATGCATCATGGATACTAGATCTATTGAAGTGCTTGATGGATGTAGACATAACTAGATTAGTTGTGTTATTATTGGGAGGTATAATTGAGATGTAATAGGTCCCATTGAGTGTTGATCTAGTTTTCATGTTCTTGGGATACTAGGAATACTTGACCACTACTTTTAGATGGGTGGTGGATGGGGATACCATAAAGGTTGGTATCACTTTGGAGGATATATATGCATTTCTTGGACTTATTATAAGGGGAGACTAGTGATCATAGGGATATTAGATGATCAGGAGGAGAAATGAGCATTAACCCAATGGGTGATGTGCTTAAATAAGATTTACCTAGGATAGAGGGTGAGTCTATTTGATGTCTATATTTCTTATATTATACATATTTGAAAGGGTATGATAGGGATTATGATAACATAAGTTATGTGTCATAATTTGGATGATAGGGTATCACTGTATGTGATAGCCTTATGTTAATCAATATTGGAGTAGAGCTCACTCTATGACTTGGGTTCTTTCATATGGGTTTAGCTCATATATGATATGTATGGGATTTTGTCCAGAGGGTAGAAGACCATGGGGCTAGTGGTATTGTTGAGTGCTTAGATATAAGAGAGGTTCCTAATGTTCTAACCAATTGGGTTACCCCATATGGTCAATGATCAATTACATTAGGTTTTGAGATAGAGATAGGATTAGGTGGCATAAGATATGCCCCATGTGTCAATGCTATAGATGGTCACATAAAAAGAGATCATATGGTATCCTTATGCACACATTACAACTATTTAACCAAGTTAGGGGATCTTTATGCTAGGGTTAACATGAATGCATATCAAAAGTCACTACACATGGTGGGTAAAACCACATTTAGTGGCATGATTCCTAAGATAGTTTAGACTCCCTCACTTGATAGCTCTTATAGTGGTGCCTACATTTTAGGCTTAACAAGTAATAGATATGAGGGGGAGAGGAGGATGGGGAACACTAGTCAAGATATTGGAGATAATACTAATGTGTTTGAAACCATGGATAGGTTGACAAAGAAAACTGATAACTAGAGAGGGCATGAATGTGGATGAATGGGTGTTGTAGGTACCATATTTAGCACCATAGTATGAAGAGTGGTGACCACTTCAATCACACCACTGATGAAGATAATAGTAATGAGATAGAGCAAAGAGGGTGGTCATTTAGGATGACCTATTAGTTAACCTAGGGTAGATATGGTCTATAAAAGAACCACTAAGGTGAGGCTTGATGCATGCATGGGTGGTGACCCCAAAGTTTGTTTTTATTGGGAGGAATCTCATGGATGAGGTACTTAGGGGATGATTAAATGGAGAGACCATGCTTAGTGGATGAGTAAATGGGGAGATGGTGATTGGTGATACTAGGATAGGTAATAAATAGTTGTAGTTTTTAGTCTTTGATATATGATAGTAGTTATATATGATTGTAGATAAATAGATTTTGAGATATATCTATGATCTAACATCTATTTGGTTTGAATTTTTTTGATCCTATAGATGTGGAGGAGGTCAAATAGGGATCCCTAATTATGGGAGCACTCTATGATATTATATATAGGGTGTTTTTACCATATGACCCTAGCACATTAGATGATCTCATGTACCATCTACCCTAACTCAGGGGATATAGTTCAAACTAGTAGGGGAGGATGTGAGTTAGATACAGGTACATGAAGATGGGCTATAATAATTATTAGGAGTGGGATTAAGAGAGACACACATATTACATACCTTATCTCAAGAGAGAGTTGCACATTTGGCTACCATTATTCATCTAGGATAGGTACAGGCCCAGGTGGTCAACCTATAGGGATAGGTAGTAGGCTTGAGATATCAGACATCCTTATTATAGTGTACTATTTAGAGGGGACTATCTGAGGCATCTATGGGTAGTGTAGCTAGGCCACAAGATAGACATGATAGAGCCTAGCCTTAGAGATTGAGATATGTATTTTTGTACTTTGTAAAAACACATGATATATATATATATATATATATATATCTTATTTTGATAGTTGGATGTTGATCTTATATGTTTGTATTATGGTTGTGGTTATGGATGCATGGATATATTTATTTATATCAGTGTATTGTTTTGTTGTCTTATATGCTATATGAATTATATGTGGGGTGTTTTCTTTTCTAGAATTATGTAGAAGACATGTATGGTTAAAAAATATAGGCAAAAAGGACTTTAGAAAAGTATAATTAGTAAAAATTAAATGCACTACACACTATTTCACATTGGTAAATGTGTAATGAAAAAAATATGACTAAGTATAAGAAATAAAAGAGTGGTAAACAAGAGGGGAAAAAGTTGTTTTTAAACCATGAAAAATATTGGCATCAAATTAAAACAAGTAAAATCACACTAAATAGCATTGGGAAGTATGAAAATAATGTAATAAAATGAAAAGCACATGAAAGACCAATGGTATAAAAATTAAATCAATTAAGTCAATCAATCATACTAAATCATGCTGAGAAGTATAAAAGAGAAAAAAAATTCAAAATGGTCTTAAATTAATCACACTAATTCAAGTTGGGAAGTATGAAAAATTTAAGAAAGTGGTTGGATTCTTATATGCAATTGGGAAATAAGAAGATAAAAGTGAAATATTAATGAATTAAGTATAAAACATACTAAATCAATATGGGAAACATGTCTATGACATGCAACTTATAATAGATCACATATTACTCATATTTGACACATGTAATTTTGTTGTGACTTGGATATTGGAAAATTTTGTGAGGAAGGCCAAGTCTTATCCATGATCTTACACTACAAATCACAAAAGGAACTCTAATGAGGTGAAAACAATTTGAAAGTATGGTAAAAGGGGATGTTTGGAATGGTAATGTGAAAATTTGGTAATTTTTGTGTAAGGTCAAGTCCTATCCATGGTCTTATGTTTCAACTCATAAATGGAATCCCTAAGGGGAGTGATTAGTGAATATAACAATATTTATAAAGGGGAAAGATTAGGATTTTAGGGATTTTAAAAAAGGAATGTAAGAAGAATAACATATTCATCTTATGAGAAGACCTTAATAGATATGAGGCACACTAAGAAAATGAAAAGATACTAAGTGACTAGTGACCATAAATATACAGGGGATACCTGTTCATTATAAGTACAAAGTTGTGTGTGCTAATATCTATGATACTAAGACCAACTCATGTTGATTGTTTTGAATAAGAAAAATTAAATTGGACCTACCTTCCCAAAATGTGTTCCCCATTCCTTAGGACCCCATATAGAACCATCAGTCTACTTTGAAGATTGGGTACTTGTATGAGAAAGTAGATTATCCTTTTTTAATTCACTATCTTATCGCAGCCCAATGGACCTCGGATCTATTATGAGACCTAATAATGATTTTTATATTTGATTAGGAAAAGGATATGTGTTTATAATCATTCCTTTTAGTATGATTTAACTTTTGATAATTTTTAATGTTGCCTTTTAGATCATTTCCTTTTGTTAAATGATATGGTTTTTGAATGTTCTATGGTTTTTAAGATTCCTCCTCCATATAGACTTGGAATAACCAATAATGATAGATAGAGTGATACACATGAATGATATTTATGATTTTTATAAAGAAAGCTAAGTATCTAAATACAAAACTGACTAGAACACTTAGGCTTAACAATAAACTAGTGTGTTATCTCAAGTCTCAACCATGTGTATGATTAGTTTGTGAAAAGAAATAAAGGGGAGCAAAAGGAGATTATAATGAGATGAATTATTTTCTAAGTGATCACATAGTAAAGAAGTAATTACCAAAGGGAGAAAGGTTTGTATAACTAATTCATAATAACAATTATCCATGTTTATAGTGATAAGATAGAAAACATTCATGAAAAAGAATAAAGGATTCATAATAAAATGATCTTGAGAAGAAAAAAATTCAATTATGAAAAAGAATCCATAATGTAACATAATGAAATAAAAATAAATATGAAGTGAAAAACCAAAATCACCATGTAAGATAGATAAGAATTTGACAAAATGTCAAATGATATAAAATAGATAAGTGTAAAGTTGGAACACACGTCTAATCCAAATGAAAATATAATAACACCATGCATGTGTTTCTAAGTAATAATATATTTGTCCACAAAAATTATCCATAACATCTAACAAGTCTCAACAAATTTGGATGCAAACTACAACTAATGTCTCATTGATATTTAGTGAAAGTTGAGAAAATACTTCATGTTAAATCTGATAGAAAATGTAGGAATGCTAGAAGGATTGTGTTGATGAGAGTTGTAATGTAGGGGATGCTTAGGAGAATTAATGGGAGTGGTTTCTATAGGAGATGAATGGATTAATAGTGGGGAAGGTACCACTAGTGAAGGACTCATGTGTGGAGAAGGATCCATGGGTAAGGGAAGGTCCATGGGTGAGGGATTCATGGGTGGCAGAATAGTAGGTGAAGAAGGGACCATAGGAGGGGATGGAACCATAGGAGGTGAAGCCACAGGGGAAGAAGGGGGAACCTTATTTTGAGAGTGACCTATGGGAGGAAGGGTAAAATATGAAGGAATGGTTAGGAGGTGATCCTTAAGATGATGTTGAAGGATGTGGAAATGGTCAATGTGATGTGTGCCACATTGGTATTAGAGATAATATACCTCTCTATATTTAGAAATATACTTAGGTAATATTTTAAATGGAGGTATAACCTTGTCTAATGGATAAGGAGTAGTGGGATACAAGGTGACAATATATTATCATAGCTTGTGATGATGCATGGACTAATGTTTATCTATATCATTGAAGAAACAAATACACTTATGAGTATATTTAGTATGTGGACTCATATAATAAATGCTCAGGGAGTTTGGTATAATGAAAAATATCTAATATAATGATTGATAACTTTATGAATGTCACAATAAGGCTGACTAACCCATTTGGTGGGCAAAGGAGCCAGCTATAGTAAAGGGTGTAAACCATCACCAAGATAAGGTGGGGTTGGTGGAGAGACTAGATGAGGCTTGATTGAAGGAGTAATATGATAAAAAATAGGAAGAGACTTAGCTATAGAGGGAGTCAGAATTGGATATAAAGTGGGATTTATTGAGGGATGGGTGGGGTCGATAGAAGGCTGAAGGATAGTTAAAAACATCTCAAAGATAAGTTGGCTAGAGGGGTCATGATATCTAGCAAAATAATGGGGACCAGTCATAACATAATCCATAAGCATACTACTATGAGGTTATTTATAAATTAAGAGTGTGCACACCATATCTACCCTATGATAAAAAGGAGAAATGCTAAAATTATGAAAAATATAGGATGAAATACTAGAAGATAGAATGAAAAATTAAAGTAAAGAGGACTAATAATGAATAATTTTAACATCTTAAGATTGAACAAGACCTCATAAGAATGGACTATCTAAGGTATAGCCATCATCATTATTAGGTGTATGAATATCAATGGTGTAGGTAGGGATAAACTTGACATCTGATATGGTGTGATGAATGGAATGTTGATTCTTAGGTATATGAATATCAATGGTCCAGGTAGGGATAACCTTGTCATCTAATATGGCATGATGAATGGAATGCCAAGTCTTAGTTAAGATAATGGGGATGTCATGACAATGTGGTTGATGACAATGAGGTATAAATGAAGTGAGAAGTTGAGAGATGAGATGAGGTGAGATATATAAAGTTTTAATATTGAGATTGATATTATCAAGCTCATCATCATTTAAATCTAGGAGTTTAGGGTGTATATTCCCAATGAGTTTGAGACTGACCATTGTAGCCTTGGGTGGAATTGATAGGAAATTTAAACTATTGATATTCATAAAATGAAATGCTTGGTAAGGGTTTAAGGGTAGGAATCTTAAATACACCATGGTCTTGGAATTATTTGAAATTATAAGGGTTGTTATCACCTTGAATCTTATGGATGGATCCATTGTGAGGAAATTAGACACATTGGTAAGTGAAAGAGGCAATTACTCTCATGTAATATTTCATGGCCTACCAAGAAAAATTTTATAAGATAGAGGAAAGTTGAATGTAATCACCTTCATGTATATAGTGATAGGTGGGATGGTAATGGGGATCCACATACAACCTATAAGAGACATTTTCCTTTAGTCATAACCTTGACATGTGTTTCATGTGGACTTAAGATTATATTCAAAATATCTATAGGTTTTGAAAAAGTTGAGAGAGGTAACACAAGTTTCATAACACTCATAAATCAAGTCATTCTTGACTTAGATATCACCAATTTAGACACTGATAAAGAGAGGAGGATCATCCACATAAATTAGAATTTTATTGGGGATCATAGAAGCATTGAGAAATTTAAGGGAAAGAGAAGTGTCTATTGTCTCATCAACATGTATGGACATCTCTTCACACTATTATAAAATTTTATAATTTCATCCAAATAAGGTTGCTTCATGTCCTACTATGGGAGGATGAGGGATGCTCATTTTGAACAAAAGTTGCACAAGATGGTTACAATGATGTAGAAAGGTCCGTATAAGTTCAAGAAATGGGATTTGAGATGGGATATTAGTAAGTTTAGTGATATTATTCCACTCATCATAAACCATAAGAGGACCATTGAAAAGAGTTTCATAGTGTTGAAGGAGGTCCTCGGAAGGAGTATCCAAAGTACATGTGAATTTATGATGATAAGAGGTAGGAAATTTAATTAGATGACAATTTTATTGATTATCTTGTAAGGATGGGGTAGTTGATGTAGGCGTGGTTTGAGACCAAGTATTGATATAAGTTTGAGTATCATTGGTGTTAGGTAAATAATCTTGAGGAATGGTATAAGTGGTATGAGAAGTGTTATCTAAGGGAGGTGTTTGAATTGGTTCATCAAAATATATAATTTAATCTTTCCCTAACTTTGTTAAGTGAGTTGGAGAATAATATTGGATAACATGAAATGTGTGAGATAACTGAGGTGTGTGTGGATGAGTTGAGGATAAATTAAATCAACCACCCTTCAAATGTTAGTCATATTAACCACATTACCTTCAAGATTTGGGTGAATAATATTTGGAAGAGGATATTTATAGATGGCCAAATGAGCATTAGCCTGGTTCAAAGCTTGACATTTAGTTTGTGTTTTATGGGATTTGAAGACAATTTCATAGGGTTATTGGAATTTATAAATGATATAATCATGGTGAAAATTGGGATCAAGAAGGAAATCTATAGTCAAATTACAAATTTACCTACATGTTTCATGAGAATCACTGCATCTAGTATGAAACCAGTAAAATTTATTGAGATCATACCAAGATTTCATGGGTGGAGTGGGATCAATTTATCATGGTAGATGCCTTGGTAGACATTTTTGTAATTCCACTAAGGATAAATGTTTATAAACATTGGTGTTTTTGGCTAAAGATAAATGAGGATTAATGATGTGGTTAAGAGGAGAAGCTTGTTTCAATGTTTGGTTGGGAATCACATATTAAATAGTATGAATGGTATCATAAGTGTACATGATACCATCATTGGTATCATGATGATTCTTATTCTTGAGTAACATACAAGTACCCATAGAAGGTTGGGATGGATTGAATTGACACATAAGGAAATATTGATGCTTTGCTTGGTTAATGGTCTCTTTTAAATTACATGGAGAGAGAGTCTAGACCTGATATTATAACTTGGGGAAAAGAGTATTAGTAAATATATGGAAAACATTATCATCTACCATATTATGTTCACATTTTATAGACAAGGTCTTCCATCAATTAATGAAATCTTGTGTGGTTTTAGTCTCACATTGCTTACAATCAATAAAATGGGCCAGGTATTATTAGGGAGATCACTAGTTTGGAATTCTTGGACTAAATCTTCCAAACTAGTGATGGAATGAGATTTGAGTTACTTGTACTAATATAAAGCATCACCCATGAGCATTTTTACTAATAGATTGGTATCAGTAAATGTGCTTAATTTGACCTAATTTTTATATAGATTTTCAAATATTTTTAAATGAAGAGTAAGATAAATTGAAAAATTATAAGAAATGTTATGGGAAATACCTCCTATATCTATATTAGAAATTTGATATATAAGAGGTTTATTTTAAAGATGCTTGATTATTTTATTAACAAGAGGAGGTTGAGGGATACAATTACCATGGGTATCATGAAGAGGAGGTGGGGAGGACATTTTTGATTATGCATCCCCCATGGCATCTATTAAGGGTGGGTTTGAAGACAGATAATGTTATTTTGAGTTTACATCATTTAATTTGCATTTTTAACTTGAAAAACATTCATTTGATTAAGAGTTTGTAATAGGATTTGATGGTTTTGAGTTGCATTATTAGCATTATGTGAAGTATTAGAATTGGTAGTAGTGTCTTGGGTACCAGTATGGGTGTTAGTAGGATCTTGAGAAGAAATTTTAGTAAACTAAGGAACTAGTGACATAATTTTCTTGTGTGGAAAATTATGGACTATTAGAGGGATGAGAAGAGATAACACTAGAAGCATGATTACCAAGGGTAGAAAATGATGCACTAGTGGAAGAATTGAGAAGAGTGGGTCTAGGAAGAGGCCCATTAGATGTATAACCTACCATGTTATTATAGATACTAGGCATGGAGGTTATGGAAATCAAATAAGAAAAATTCATTATACAAGAAGGGGTCAAAATAAAGGGAAGAGGTTGAGAAGAAAAGAAACTAGTATCCACAAATCAGTGTGATAAAGTGAATGGGATTCCTCAAATTAACCACTTATCATGAGACGGTAATTAATAGAAGGATCATTTCCTCAATGTTGAGGAAACTCATTGATGAAGAAGAGAATTTATAGAGTATATTCTAATTTAGGTTGATCTTTAAGTGAGAAGAGAGGATTACTAAGTGAAAAGGAATTAGGAGGGATCCCATAGTTTGTAGAGAAAGTGGATATATGAAAATTACTTTTATCTATGATAGGATCCATAAAATGCTTATTAGATAACTTATTAGGGCTAGTAAGACTCATCATATCTTTTAGATTTAACTCAGTGTTGTCTTCAAATAAAAATTTCATGATGAAGGAGAGAGATTAGGGAATACAAAGTTGTTGAAAAACAAGGAGATAAGAAGGAAGGATAAGAGTATAGAGTCAAATAGGTTGACCTAATATTAAAAATAGGGTATGAAAATTGAGACAACAAGGTCATAGAGTCAACTAAGTTGACTTAGTACTATAAACTAAGATAGAAGAAACCCTAATAAGGATACAAATTCAACCAGGTTAACTTAGTACTATATCTAGACTATAATAAAGGAATACTCAGTTGATCAAGTTGACTCAGTACTGTATTCAAGAAAAAAGATAGTTTGTAAGAGACTATGTCAAATAAAATGATAGTGTACTATAAATAGGTAAATTTTTTGCAATATAATTGAAACAAGAAGTGAAAGTAAGCATACAAACAATTTTATCAAAGATAATGATTCAATTGGGTCATATAATACAAAACCTTACTCCAACACTGACCAATGAAAGTTTTTAAAATACAACATACAATGAGTAAAGAGAAAGTAGTCAATTGAAAAGTAAATGTTAACTAAGTGCTCATCTTGATTATTGTTAGATTATTACAAAGTGTTATTTTAAGTGTGATAGAGAAATTGGCTGAAATTATGGAACTAAAAAGTAATTTATGGATGGTTTTAGGATGTTAGGCTAAAATGGATCTATGTTGATAATGGTAATGGCTTGGTATTGGTGCCTACCCCTTCACTTCATAATCTTGCAGTGATAAAAGTGTCTATTAATTTTCCAATATATACCATTAACCACAAATTTATACTTGGATAAAAAACCAAGTTAGCTTCCCTCTTGGTGATGAAATCTAAGTAGGTAAGCCTTAGGTAGACAAATATTTAAATGAATTTTGAAATTATGTGAATTGGTTGTGTATAAAAGAAATAAAAAATAGTTCAACTATATGGTATATTGAAAAACCACATAATTAGACTATGTGAGTTATTCTAAGCATACAAAAAATTGAAAGTGAAAGTGTGAATTAGTTACTAGCATCTAGTTGTTAATTCCTAATTTTAAGCATAGTACATAGTTGGTTTAGATGATAGTGTATGAAAAAATTACAAAATAGAGTTGAAAAGTATGTTATAATTTAGAAGAAAGAGTCCTTACGAGCTAAGTCAACTAGGTCAACCTAGTCTTTCAAAAAAAAAAGACTATAGAACTAAGATGACCAGGTCGACCTAGTTTGTTGTAAGATTGTAGTTTTGAAGACTATAAACTTTTTAAAATAAAAATATATGGAATAAATAAATTTAAAGAGAGAGAAATAAAGGAACCTTGGTGGGTTGGAAAATGCCAAGGACTATGAAATTTTTATTGAAATGCTTTGTATGTTTATTTCAATTTTTTCCAACTATGTCAATTGGGTTGACCTAATTCTATAATTTCCTATTTATTGAAGCCTATTAAGATGACTTAGATAACCTAATTAACCTAGTTTGTTATTTGGAAGCTATCTGGAATACTAAGTCAACCTACATAACTTAGTTTATTATTCTAGAATTGAATAAGAGATGAAGTTGACTTGTTTAACATAGTCTACTATTCACAAGTGAATAAGAGTACTATGTTGACCTATTTCATCTAGTAACCTATACCAGATGAAGACCTAAATTAAAAAAAATAGTAATTTTGATGCGACTATGGGTTTAACATGTGCACAAAAGTTAGAAACTATACCACCCTAGTCAACCTAGTATCGTAAATATAAAAACATAATAAAATGATAGAAATGAAAAAGTTTGAAAGAAAACTTGCAAGGGCTAGATTCATGTTGGGTTCACCAAAATGTATGTAATTAAAAATGCATCATATCCAAAAATCAATCCTAGATCAAATAATATACATCCTACTTACACTTCTAATTGGGGACACATTAGATAATTAGTAACATGACCAATATGGAATCTATGATCATAGGAACTTTATGTACAAAGGAGGTTAGTATTGTGTTAGAACATAAAAAATGAAATGAACATACTAACTTGATAACATCTATAGCCTAGATCATATCCAGACCATAATAAACAAAAATGAATGAAAAACACAACTAAAAGGTAAATAAAAATATCTTTACCTTCCTTGAATGTTCCAAATGATATGTCGTGTGGCTTGTTCATCTTGTGTTTGAAGAGTCCTTGGCAATGGAGTTTAAATATCTCCTCTCTTTGGCACCATGGCTTATGGATTGATGTTGGATTTAGATTGCGATGGCTTGATGGCTTGTCTTATTATTTTGGCATTATAACACTATTATTTCTTATCTTTCTATAAAACCTGCATTATAACTTTACTCTATCTAAGCTCTCTTTGTGAAGAGGTCTAGCTTGTATTTATAGGTTTAGAAACTAACCCCAACCCAAGGTGAGTTAAGGTGTATTTTTTTCATGGAATGGGTTAAAACCTAACCTAAGTGAGTTAATTAATCCTATTAGAGTTAAAAGGTGTCAAAATATCATAATTTATAATGAATAATCATGGGTGAGATATTTTGGGATATTTGACATCTCACAAAAGGTAATTATGAAAACCTAAGATATTATTTATTTTTGAATTTCATTTTTTATAATTCCATTGATTACTCATGGATAATTCAATTGAGATTTTAATTTTATTTATCATTTTAACTAATTTTGATTAGTATTTTTAACATTTTCAATATTTGATTTAATTTTATGTGTGCACTTACCCCATTTAATAAGTCTATAAACCAAATTACATGTTATGATGTTGCATGATGATTTGAGATGAATATATGAGATGATTTTGTTGCTTATGGTAGGATACCCCAATTATGAATATCTCAATATGATTTTGAGCTTTGATGATGATGCAAAAGTAAATTTGGGACATTTAGTGATTTTTAGGCTTAGTTTGCAGTGTTTGGTAAGAATCAGTTTGAAGTGTAGTATGAATCCATTGGTGGCCAATTTTAGGTGTCTATGGTTTACCCCTATTTAGAAAGGAATTTTTAAGATGTAAACATAGTAATGTATTCTCAAATAATGAAAAGGCCATGTATGGTTATGAATTTCAAAATAATGGATTAACTATAGGTGCCCCTCAAGGAAGTGATTGGAAAAGGGGCAAAAAATTGATCCCTCAAAAGAAGGAAACAATTAGACAAAATAGATGAAATGGGGTAGAAGGGATTGATTTGACCAAAGGTGGTTATAATAAGTGGTATATGGATTTGCCCCAATTAGGGTAGACAAATAGGTTGATTTACCCATATGAGTTTATAATCGTCAGCATAGGTGGTAGTAAAAAAAGGTGATGATTTGCCCAAAGGTAGTTATAATCATAAAAAAATCTTAGGGTAATAAGAGGATGATTTTACCAAAGGTGGTTATAATCATCAAAATGGAAAATAATGATTTGCCCATAGGTAGTTATGGTCATTAGTAGGATAAAACATGACCCAATTGGGTGGATAGGGATAATGGGTTGCCCAAAGGTGGTTATAAACATTATTTTAATGAAAATGTGACCCATTTGTGTATAATAAAGAGAATGATTTGCCCAAATGTACTTATAATCATTAACCTTCAAATAGATGGAAACACAATAATTTTCTCAAAGGTTATTAGAATCAGTGGTAAGATAAATGGGATAGTATACAATGGTTTTCCTAGAGGTAGCTATAAGCATTGTACCTTGATAGTGGAAAACATGATATAGAATATGATGGAAAATTAGAATAAAGGTGAAAGATGAATTTGGATAACTTGATAGTGGGAAGATGCTCATCTAAACTGGCAAAGAGGAAAATTATTTCATTGTTTTAATTACTCTATTTGGGATATGATTTGAATTATATCGAAAATATTGTTGGTGCTAAGGAGATATCATTGCTTCATTTCTATGTAGACTCCTAGAGTTGATTTTTGTTATAGTACATGATGGTAGGCATCATTATAGAATACCATGATAGTTTGGCCTACATATGCATAAGGACTGACTCATGATCCAATACTCAATTGTAAACAATGTACCAATAATAAAAACCATGATGACAATGTTGATACATATGTGTGGATTCAAGAATAATGCACAATAGGAAAGCAAACAAAAAGAAACAAAAAACACCAAGAAAATTAAAGAAAATAAATAAACAAAATAAAATAAAGAGAAACAACAAACAAACAATGGTTGATCATAATGTCAGTATAAACAACATGACACAAACAAGATGACAAACATTGCCCTTAGAAAATAGGATACAAGTTAAAAAATAAATAAAATGAGGGAATATAAGAAAAGGAAAGGGGTGATTGAGCTATCTCTATATACACTAAGTGGATGATACCTACATAATTCCATGGATGTAATATCCAACAAAAAATTTAGGCTGAATGTAGTTTTCCCAAGATATGGGATCGAAGAAAATGATGAGAAATAAAACATGATGAATGTTATATAATGATATGGGGATGAACTCAATAAATGTTGAGAGCATGGGAAAAGAGGGCCAATAAGGATGGGGAAACTAAATGACAAGTGGTTTCTTGTGACTCAGTGAGGTAGAATCTTTAAGGCATAGAAGTGGTCAACAGTTTGGTTTTTCTAAAGTGATTTTACAAATGTTTTTGAAAATTTTGAATCATCTCAACTCAATATAGAATGGAAAGACACTAAATAATCCAAGATAATAAAATGATGAGAGCATTCAAACTTAAAATTTGTCATAAAATGGTGAGAGCATGACATAGGTTACTCATAAAATGGTGATGGCATGGCTTAGGTTACTCATAAAATGACAACATGGAAAAGTGGGCGATTGAGGTAACCTAAACATGAATCTAGCACTGCTTAAATAGTCCTAAGATGGGACCTCAAGTTACTATAATTTTGCCTTATATCAGAGGAATCTAACTAGTGTAACATTTATTTCAAAAAAATAGTCAATGTTGGTAAAAGGCCATAGTAATGCATAGGCATGGCAAGATGGTACTTTAAGTCATGATAAATACGTTTTTACCCTAATTTTCCCATAAGAAATTATAATTAAGAAACAAAAACATAAGTCAATGATACTAATTTACCCATAGGTGGCTATAATTAGAATCAAGATGGTGGGACACTGATTTGCCCAAAGGTGGTTATAATCAGTCACACTTGGTATTGAATGGAACAATAAATGAAGAATGTCACTGCCAAAAACTCTATCATACTAGTCTAAAATATGACCTTTGTTTGGAATAATTGAAACAACTACTAAAATTGATCTAAATCTTTATGTTGAAAGCGGTTGTGGAACCAATGGAATTGAAACCAAGATCAAATGGGCATAGGGTAGGGCATGATGAAAATAACTTGGTCAATAGGAAAGGTATGGTAGAATGGCATGGTGGAATGATGAATTTTTAGAATGGTAGAATGGTATGGTACAAATAAGAAAGTTAATATTATGGTACAAATTGAAATGGTCCTCATAGACAATACACTAGGTCACTCAAGTGAAGTAACATTTAAGGTGTATAATGTTCATTGGCTCATTAAGTTTGTCCCAATCTAGTGTAGTGAGTTTGTATTATATAGTGCCATAGTTTACAATAATGATGTAAGGACCTACCCAATTGGGTTTGAACTTGCCTTTATGTTTCTTCTCGACTATGATATTCTTTTGGTTTTATTCAAGAATAAGATCACCAAGTTCAAATTCTCTCTATTTCACATGCTGATTATAGTGGCCACAGAGTCAATTTTGGTATGCTTGAAGATTATTAACTGTGGCCTAACATTTATCATCAAGTAACTCTAGCTATTGTAGGAAAGTAACTCGATAGTCTTCATCATCCAAGACATGATTCAAAGAGATGCACAAAGAAGGTAACTCGACCTCAATGAGAATAATGGCTTTAGTGCTAGAAAAGACTGAGTATGGAGTGGCTTATGTGGGGGTATGATGATTGGTATAGTATTCCCATAGGGTATAGAATATTTTAAGGTGTCAATTGGTGCTGAAATCATTTTCAATCTTTTTAAGGATGTTGATAATGGTTTTTTTAGATGTTTCTAATTGGTCATTACCTTGTGGGTAATATGTCATATAAAATTTTTGTTTAATCTTATACCTAGCACATAGTGATTCAACATCCTTATTATTTAATGATCCATCATTACCAAATATAATTTTAGAGGGGATAATGTAGTGGTAAATGAGATGGTTGAAGATGAATTTGTAAATTTCCTTACTTCTCATGTAAGTGATGGGTATAGTTTCAACCCACTTAGTAAAGTATTTGGTGGTAGTAAATATCTTTTTATGGTTGTCAGATGATGTGGGGTTTATATTCCTAATGAGATAAAGGCCCCATATAGAAAATGGCTAGGTGTAAGCATTGGTTTTAGAGTCTTGGCTAGGGCATGAATCAGATTAGCATGCCATTTCTATTTATCACATATGTAACTACAACTACATCCATCATTGGCCAATAATAACCAATACGTAAGAGATTTATTGATAGGATGGACCAACTTATGTGAACTCTATGTAATCCTTTATGAAATTACCATAACACTAATGTAGATTATATCAAAGTTAAATAACAAAGCAAAGCTCCATCAAAATTGTGGTAGTATAAGGTTGGTCTGAGTAAGGTATAACATGCAGCATGATGGATGAAGGATTTGGATTATTTTTAGGATAGGCCTTGTGGCATGATGTGGTAATGAAGATAGGAATATAGGTCTAAATACCAAGTAGAGTTGGGACCAATAATATTATAGATCGTTGTGATAGTTGAAGGTTCATGAGATGGTGCTAGTATATTTTCAATGAGGAATTGGTATTCTTTGGTTGTATCTATATGTTGAAACAAATATCCAATGGTATCCATTGCATCTATCATTCTATTATTATCCCTTGGTATATGTTCAAACTAGACACCAATAATCTATTATTTGAGAGTGTCAATCATGGCCTTATACAGTACTAGCATGTCATCTTTGGTCTAAAAATCATTTATAAACTAATTGATTATTAATTAAGAATCACCATAAATGTTTAGATGTGGTATCACCCATTATAATACCTATTCAATTTTTTCAATGAGTGGTTCATATTCATCCATGTTTTTAGTATAAGGAAAGTTGATTCTAAATGACTTAGGGATTAGATCCCCCTATGGTGTAATAAATAAAAGGCCTACCCTTGTTCCATGTGTAGTGAATGATCCATCAAAATATAGATTCCAATACTTCTCCTCAAGAGGTGTTTCAATGATGGTCATAATGTATTCATCTAGGAATTATAATGTTAGTATCTATGTATCTTCAAGGGGTGCTTTCGTAAGCTAATCTATGAGAACTTATCCTTTGATGTATTTATAGTTGGCATACTCTATCTCAAAATCACTAAGAACTATGATCCATTTGGCCATGTGACCTTGTAAATCTATTTTAGATATTATATACTTGAGTGGATATACTTTTGAAATGACCATGGTATTATTGTTTAACATGTAATGTCATAGTTTATGAACTATGAAGACCATAACTAAATAGGATTTTTCAATGGGCATATTATTGTGCTCATATGCAACCAGTGTATAACTTGGATAGTACATGACATGATCCTTTCCATTATCATCATGTTGAGATATAAGTGTCCTTATATATTTTTTGGTTACTAATAGGTATAGTAAGAATGTATTTCCTAACACAGGAGGTAACAAAATAGGTGGACTCAAAAGATATTCCTTCAGATACTGAAAAACATTATACCATTCATCATCAAAATTAAATTATACCACTTTATTGAGTGAGTGAATGGATGGCCTTTTTTGCCCAACTAAGATATGAAACATATGATAGATTGAATCTTACCCTAAAAATTATAAAGCTACTTCAAATTGGTTAGTGGTGGAATATTTTTCAAGGCTCATATTTTGACTAGATCAACTTCAATACCCTGATGAGACATAATAAAGCCACACAATTTTATATAAGTAACTCCAAAAACACACTTCTAGGGTTAAGCCTAACTTTTTACTCACATATTCTCTCAAATATCCTCCTCAATGTTGTTAAATGATTAATCATGGTCTTTAATTTACCTAATATGTCATTGACATAGTATTCAATAATGTCATGCATTATATCATGAAATATGATGGTCATGGCTCTTTGTTAGGTGGCCCCAGAATTTTTGAGATGAAAGGGCATAACCTGATAATAGAATGTCACCATGAAGTGGTGAACACTATTTTAAGTTGATCTTATGGCATTATTCAAATCTAGTTGTAGCCTAAAAACCCGTCCATTAGTGAAAACATTTCATAACCTGTTGTTGAGTCAATAATCATGTCAATGTTTGGCAAAGGAAATTCATCCTTAGGGCAAGCCTTGAATATGCCTCTAAAATTAGTAAAAATTTTGATTACTTCTAGATTTTTGTTGATAGGCATAAAATCAGAGATCCACTCTGAGTAGTTGATTAGTTGAATGCATCTCAACTCCAAGAAATTTTCCAACTCTTTATTTACCAATACAACAATATGAGGATGCATCTTGCATAATTTTTATTTAATAGGTATTGAACTAGGATGTACCACAAATTGGTATACAACCAAGGTAGGGTCCAAACCAGGAATGCCAAAATAGGCCCATGTAAATATATTAATAAATTCCCTTAGAAGGGTTCTAAATACTTCATATTCTTGTTTAGTGAGTGACATGCCTAATTTGATCTATTTTGTGTCATCTAGAGTCCCGATGTTAACCTTTATTATGTCCTACACTAGAAGGGTCAAACCATCTTCTAGTATATTTAGTAAATATTTAAAATTGCGTACAATGGTAGAGTCCTCTATTAGGACTAGTTATTTAATTTCTCCTAGGCATGATGAATCAAAATCCCCTAATGGTAGGGATGGCCATGTGAAAAATATATTTAGAAACTCTTGGATGATTTGATCAAAACCTTGTTATTCTTGAAGACTAAACTTGGACCCATAAGCAAGTTCACATTGTTGGTCTCTATAGTTATGTTTGAGGAAGGTTGAACACCCCCATATAGTGGCACCTAAACTATGTTTTCACCACTAGATTATCCTTTCTCTTTACTATTTTCTTGGTTTAAAAGTACCTCAAATAGGTTTTCATTTTGGGACCTCAATGTTTTATTTAATTGTTTGTGGTTAAGGGTGTTCACCCATATCTAAAATAGGCTTCAGGATCTAACTTGATTGAGAAACCTTATTTGTGGTCTCTTAATGAAACATTATCCCTAAGGCTAAATAAATAACAAAAGGCTTCATCATTCTAAAACTCATCAACTGTCACTACTCTTTATTGTTGGACCAAGTCTATAAGTTGAGGATAATAAAATAGAAGTGGATTATTGTGAATCACTTGTCTAAGGGTATAAATGGAATTATTGTCAAACAAATTGGTATGGTCTAAGTCATTGAAAGGGATATGATTAGACTCTAATTCCTTGTCAACATTGTCATCACTAGTCATTGGTGATGGAACTTAAATAAGATATATGGGGTCACCCCTAGGTGGTTTAAATCTAAGACCATATGTTGCTTTGTACTAAGTGTTAGAAATTGGCTCAATTAGGCATTTTTGAATCAACATAAGACATTTTCCTTCATAGGCATGCCACTCCATGATTTATTTTGAAATGTGATACTTGGAATTGATATAATAGTTAGCCAATTTATCATTATACAACTTGGTTTCATCACCTTCAAGCAAGTCTTTTTCTTGGCCACAGGCTGGTATGAAAAAAATAGGTGATAGACTATGTTTATGGCCTTAGCCATTTCTTTGCCATTCCATGAGTGTTTTGGATTTTGGTCTTCCAAAGGACTTGGGGTTATATGGAAGCTTAGAAATGTGAATTATATTATGGGTCAAGTATTCTCTTGGACCATTATCTGAGATAGTTTAATGATTAAACATTTAAGGAGGTGACATGTGGGAAAGTGAATCAAGGGTATCAGGGTCAATTCAGTTGGGCTCTGATGAATCAACAAGTATTTAATTTCCATTATATTTATTGGTAATTGGATTTAGGTTAAAATGATAGTTATATCTTTGATAATTAGCCTCTAAATTCTTATAATGCTCATATGGATATAAATATCCATGGATGGTGACCTTGATACCTAAATGTGAGTATTGATACATTGATGCAATGTCTAAGAGATTTCTTAAATTTCATGTACCTAAGGTCTACCCAAAAACATATTATATGATAATTCAAGGTCTAACACATGCCATAAGGTATCATGGGCTAAAGGCCCAATGATAACTGGTACATTAATGGTACCTTGTGATTCCTATTCTTCATTATCATAGGCTTTGATGGTGATTGTTTCTAGCTATAAATATTTTGTCATGTACTTGAGAATCTTGATGAGCTGTATAGACACTCTAGTTAGGCCTGATCCATTGTCTATGAGGACATGCTTCACTTTGTGCTACATTATGACAACTTTTATGTATAATGGATTGTTATACAATGGGCTAAGGGATGACATATCACTTTTGTCAAAGTTTAATTATTATCCTAGAGCTGGATGTCTAACCAAAGCTTGAAATTTGTCTAGGGATATGTGATTAAGAACTTGGGATTATCTAAGTAAATTGATTAAGATGTTATTATGGCTTGTAGATGTTTGTAACAAATATAAAATGGAGATTTGTGTAGGCATATTCTATAATTGTTCAACACTATCAAATGTCTTTTATTGGATAATAAAAAAATTCTTGTTCTTAGTCAGAATGGTTGGTTGGGTTATGGGTGAAGTGTAAGATGGATATGGGCCTATTATGGTAATCTTTGACCATCAATTTATGATTACATAATTGGGATTAGATACAAGACCATTTTTACTAAAAATTGAATATAGAGGGGGACTAGATAAGATAAGTCTCAATTTCTTATGTACTTGTGCATGGTCATTGGATAATAATGACTTATTGATATAAGGTCTAAAAGTGGGAATCCCTACTTTCTATTTTGCCTATATGTAGTCCCAGGTCAATGAAGGATTGCCAACATGGGTTTGTTGAGTGGGAATGGTTAGCAAATGGTACTTGATCTTGGATTGATGGAAATGGTGTTAATATGAACTCCTATAATATGTCATACAACCTTGTTGTAGTTATGTACAATTGCATGGTAGGTTTATTGATTATTGGCATCATTCTAGCCTTGGTTTCATCCATTAATTTGATGTTGTTAGTTTTGTTGCTGATTTTGTTAGTAATGTTGGTTTTTCCTTAGATGTTAATAGTATTGTTGTTATTGTCCTGGCTATTGTTATTATTTGTTATTATGTTGGGGAAAGGGGTTATAATAGATGCCAAGGTTCTAACTAAATGTGGAAGATCCATGATCCATTGTGATATCTACATTTTACAAAATATTATCTATCAAAGGTTTAATTTCCTCACAACGGTGAAAATTATGACCATTGACCTAATGATACTTGTAGAATTCATTTTTCTTGTACCAATTTGGATAGTTAATGCCCTTATTATAGTGTTTTATAATAGGCCAATTAATTAGAATAACTAAGGTGAGATTGTAAAACATAGATGAGTATGCATAGTTCTCCTTGGAGGAGGGGTTTGTAAAGGCATAGGTTGCTACATTTATTGCACTAGTCTAGGCTATTATGCTTATTGCATTTGTTGAATGGGTTTTTGGTGAATAATTATGTTCATGTGGAATTGGCTAAGCATATGGTGTTTTCACCATTTGGACATGTCAAAAATCTATTAATCCATTACCAAAAATATTCTTGTTGTGATTTAACTTCTTGGGTTTGTCAAGTTATTGTCCTGTGCTAGTTGCAACTCTTGCACTTGGATTTGGTTCTAATTTTGGATATTGGTCTATTTTTGATTATAGGTTTGATTGGATGAGGTAATTTTAATAACTAATTTGTTAATAAGAATTATTTTAATCGATAAACCTTTGTCAATGATTTCCTTAAAGGTCTAAAAACAATATAGCTCCAAATGGTAAGATATCTCACTATGTAGATTTTTAGTAAGCGTCGTGGCTAGTTGCTTATCTAGTAGATTGTGGGTGAATCACTTGAAAGAGATATTCATTGATTTAGATAAATATAAAATATTTCTTTTAAATATTTATTTTATTGTGTCAAATCTACCAATGAAATCTCATGCTTGATATTGTAAGAAAAGTTTTACATGAACTTCTCTGAAAGATCATCAAAATAAAAAATTGAATTTTTTGGTAACATTAAGAAAAATTCCAATGCTTGTATTTCTAGGCTTATTAGAAATAAAATCAAAAGATATATGTCACTATAGGCCACTGGTTGGTAAGCAACAAAGAATACTTTCAAATGGGCCTTAGGGTCATCATTCCCCTTGTATTTATCAAACTGTGGTGGATTGTACCATAGATGAAATTATATATGCAAGTACACACATCATCCAACTTGAAATTTTTGGTCTATTTCCCTACTTGGATGAGTGTAATTTCATCCTTAATTTTTTATAGTTCTTGGGTAAGTAAACTAGTGGTAACTTTGGCTGAAGGAGGTTGGGTGGTCAAAATTAGATTAGTTTGACCAAGGTATAGTGGAGAAATTTATTGGGGAGTGTTGATTTGGTTCAATAATGGATTATGAATATTCATATGTGGATTAGGGTATGATTTTTTTAATTATACACACTGCTATGAGATATTATGGCTGGGATTGGGTATATGGTTCTAGAGTTGGGGACATTATGATTGAGATGGAGGGATATGGTTGTACTATGCCTGATGAGGTTGAATAAGGACATGCTTGTGACTATTCAAATGTTATTGATTGAGGGGAGCTTATAAATCAAGGCCATATTATTAAAATTTTGGCACATTTGGAATGAAAGGTAATTTTACCTAACTTCTTGGTTGTGTAAATCCTTATTTGAAAGTAGATGAATGTTAGAGATTTGGCATTTGTCACTGATCAATACTTGTACATTTTTTATTTGTCATAGTTTAGTTTTGTATTGGCATGTTGGTCTACAACTAAATAGGTATGTTTCTCACTACTTAGAGAGGTGGAACATTGGTTTACCCTATTAAGGTGGAAATATATTTTACCTCTATTATATGGGTACATTGGATGGTGCTTGTTGTTGTGTAATGTTACTCATCACTTGTTGTGGTGGATCAACATTCATCACATTTTGTTGAGCCATGACACTATTCATGGTTTCAATACTTAATCTTTATTGTTAGGTTCTTGAAGAAGTAGTTGGTTGACGATTAGAGGTAGTTTATTATGGTCAGGAATTATAAACTCCTACCCCCTAAGTTTTAAATCAACTCATGGTTTTGACTAAAGGCACTTTTTTTTTGAACTATGTGTCTATACTTAGATCAATTTAGTTTAGATTAGACATTACTTTCACATTATCGACTATGTTTGGCTCATTATTCTATGTGGAAGTAGAATTTACTTACTCAATAGTTAGGGTATGAAACATGTTTTATAATAAATTAATTTTCATAAATGGGACCACACACTAATTTTATTATCCTATCAACTCTAGTAAAAATCTTGTTGAAGGAGATATCTCAATAAGAGGAGCACTTGATAAGGTCATATTATTAAAGTTTCACACTAGGTTTAGGTATGTTTTATATAATGTCTACATCTAAAAGAAATGATCCTCTAAGAGTTACTTTCATATGACAATCATATGATGGTCCTAATACAACAACAACACTATGGCATGAGTATTGCTAGAGGAGGCTTGTTCATTATTCTAGGCATAAGGCATATTGTAAGGCCCTATTACTAGACTTAACAAATTTTCATGGGTAAAATCTATTGGAAAATTAGCACATACCTTTATGGATCTAATTAAGACTTCATCCTTGTTTTAAATAAAGTGACAATAAAACAAATATGGGTCATAGGTGGATGGCATTGCATCATAGTAAGCTTGTTGTTGGACCTATTTTACAACTATAGGTACATTAGTGAGGTATTGGGCCATCTATTCTTAGTTTTACTCTGAGCATGGAGATATGTTGACCAAATAATGGGATAAAGGGTCTTGAATCTCTCCCCTTGATTGAGTGTTATAAGGTGGATAAGGATCCATCTCACAAACTATAGCATGTCCATAAGTGTCTTGAATAAAGTCTTCTTGAATGATAACATTTCCATATCCTAGATTATACATGACACCACTATGTGTATAGTGAGATGTTAAATCAATGGTGACTTTTTCATTATAAGAGAGGATTTGGAGTTATATAAACTCTAAAAAAGAAAAAAAGATGAAAGGGTTCAAACTCTATCTAACTTGGTCAAAGGGATGGAGTTGTATTAAAATGGTTTATGATAAAATTTTGTATAAAATAGTATAATGTCAAATGTCTAACATTAAAATTCTCACAAAAACAATGAAAATTGGATGAAATAAACTCAAAATTCTAAACTCTAAGGATAAAGTTTTCTAAATAGGTCTACTCTAGGAAAGATAAAGGTTGTTAGGTATTTTGGCCAAACGTAGTGTCAAAATCTAGACTTTAAACAAGGCATGTTAGGAATCTTAGCCAAATGTGGCATCAAAATCTAGACTTAAAATAAAAGGGGTATTAATCTAACAAACTTGGAACACTTTTGCATAGACTAGGCAATTGATTCTAGACATAAACTAAATCAAATTGGTATGAAGCACAAAACCAAAGGCACTTGGATATAAATTGTTTTCTCCCAAATGATAGTATAAATAAATAATTTTCAATTTGGGTAAAAATTTAACCTAAGTTACACAACCCAAAAGATAAATATTAGTATATAAGCCCTAATTAGATAAGGCCTGAACAACAATCAATTAATTTTTGAATATAAACTTGTCAAGGTTAATTAAAAATTCCATTTAGAAAATTTAGGATTTTTGAAAAAACAAACTAGACAAAATTGAATAGCATAATAGTACTAGACAAGGACCTAAAAGGTACACATGGTCTAATGGTTTCAAGCATGAAATGTGGATATAATACAAGACAAGTCTATGAAATAATTCAAGAAGTATAACAATGTTATCTCTTTCTAAAGGTATAAACAATGGTTTGCTTCAAAGACTCAAAGCATAAAACTTAACTTGATTTTGGTAGTGTAATGTTACCCATTTCAAAAAAATGACACACATAATGTTTTTGACACAAAAGTCTAAGGTAACACCATGGTGTCAAATGGATGGCATAATTCCTCCTTAAATAAAGGAGTATTGTGGACACAATAATCATTTTGACATGGTATAAACAAACAAAGTTTAAGACTCAAAGACCAAGTAATAAGGAAAAAATACCAAATACAACTAAGTAAATCATTCTAATTCCTAAAATTACAAGGTATGGTAAATGGGGTTGACAAAAAATATAATTTTCAAACATATAGATTGATCTCAAGTGTGATTAAGACTAGAGAAGTATCACATCAATTGAGTTCATAATGGTTAACTTAATATGAAATTATCTATTTATTTACATTGTGATTCCATCCATGGACTACTTAGTGGAATTCCCTAGTTAACCAAACTTGATTCGGTCTTTTGTTATGAAAGGAGATGTTAACCACTCAACCTCTTGGCTATCATAGTTTGTGTATACTAATTTATATACCCCACAATAGAGCAGGGTTGAAAGACTACTGAGAGATGAATCCTTGGGTCAATGCTTCCCTAAATAACTCATGAAGAAGCTATGAACTCCCATTCACAATATAAATTACATGAAAATAAATGACAAGCATAAATTCTTTATAGGTTACTTTTAGATCACCCAAAACATATGAGTTTTGGGGAAATCCTAGATAACACTATTTACATGCCTTGGACTAGGCAAAAATTACAAGTTAAATGGCACTTTTGGTCACCCAATTTCCCTATAGGGGATGGGGGTGGGAGCATACATGCACTCTTCATTTTGCACAAACAAAACAAACAAGTTCAAAAAGACATGTCATAAGATGAACATTTTTCAAAGCATAAACTGAATGATTTAATGTTCATTTTAAAGCACCAAGAATGAAATGGGTTGTGAATTTTTAGCCCCTTTATCAATCAATTAAAACTTGCAAAAACTTTGAAAAATATCTAAAGCATAAAAAATAAACTATGTTCTTTTTAAACAACAAAATATAAGTGAGCAGGATTAAAATACATTCAAATTTGAAGTTCCTCAAATTTGAAGTTCCTTAGCCCCTTGGCTTATTTTCAAAATTTGAAATAACTTTCATAAAATAATTTCAACACAAATAATCTAGGTTCATTTTAATCACTAAAAACCAAATGTGTAATACTTAACTAAATTATTTTTAAACACCAAAATAAAGTTTTAAAACCCATTCAAACTTGCAAATTCATGTTTTAATCCCACTTTATACTTGCAAGGGTTATAGACTCTCCTTTTGCTTTTAATCACAATCAATGATGATCAAATAATCTTTCAAAACAAATCTCTCAAGTTTCCTATTTTAAAAACATAGTGACCAATGTTGATTACTAGAGAAATGACATATGTTGGTGTTAATTAATGTTGATCGATAAGAATTGAGATCAATTTCCTATGAACATAAGATAAAAAAAATTATTTAGCTCAAATTTAGATAAAAATTTCTCAAAACATGTAATGAGATGATTAGGTAGAGAGTATAAAATCTAATGAAACCAATAAATATTGATTAGGAATATTAAAAGGATTAAAAATAAAAGTTTTGTAAACCATATTTCCCCCACAACTTGACTGATGATGGTCACCTAGAACCAAGCTCAGTTAGGTAGAACTAATGATGGTTTGGCAAAACTAATTCTAGTTATGTCTCACTGATGTCGGTCTCTGTGAAGATTTGAGTGATCACAAAAATTAAAAATGTGGAAAAAATAAAGATAAAATTTCAATTTTCAAGGAGTTCAAGCATTTATTTGAAGATTTATGAGATTCATCTTGGTATTATTAGTACATGGGGTGCTTAGAGTCCCACTAGGCATGCTATTTGTGATCATAGGAATTTGACATAAAGAGAAGTCTAGTTTTGTCTTAGAACATAAAACAATGAAATGAATAGACTAACATGCTAACATCTCTAGCCTAGATCATAGGGGAAGCACAATAAATAAAAAAAAGAAAAGCACAACTATCATGTAAATACTAATGAGATCATTATCTTCCTTTAATGTTACAAATTACTTTTCATGACAAATAATAGTGGTTGGTTGTATGCAGAGAATATGAAGATTTGCTTGAGTGTGCTTTAGTATATTTCTAGCTTGTGACTTTTGAATGATTGTCAACCCTTCTAAATGACCTTTGAATGGGATTTTATATGGAAACTAGTGATTTTGGGTTAGATGAACTTGAATTAAGATAACAAGGGAAAAGATAAGGATTCACAAAAATCTATCCATTTTATGCTATTGTGGACTTGGACAATAGCACTAGAAAGTGAACACCCTAGGTCCCAATGCTATAGTACAACTTACGGTGCTATTATCTAAGGGAAAGGGACCCTAGGGGATATACCTATGCCTAGGAGAGGAGTCTGAGATAGTAGGGGCTGAATATAGAAGGCTTTGGATGACTGAGAAATAGTGAAAACATGCATAAGTGGGTTATCTAAGCACGTAAAAGAGACTTATAGTTTTGGTGTCACAAGTGATGCTCAAGTTGTACACATTTCATTTTAGTATGAATAAATTCCTCCCCCCCTTTATTATAAGTATGTATAAAAACAAAATACTAGGATAAAGGAAAAAAAAGAAGCATACCTAAACTTACCTATGAGGATAATCCCAAAAAGTTGTGTGATGATGGGTTGTGCATAGTAAGAGCACATTGTACTATGCAAGTCTACAAAAAGGAAAGTGAAAGTAGATAAATTCTTACTAGATATGATATATCTTAAATAATAATGTACAAATCTAGGTAAAGAGAGAGGAAGAAAGAGAAAGGAATAAAAACACCTCACCAAGTATGTAAACTAATATAAAACCTATTATGATGTTGGGTTATGCTAGGTGATTATCTAAGTATGTTGAACCAAGAGTTATATGGATGAATGATATAAGTGACCAATCCCCTAGAGGTTGGATCAAAAATGCAAAGTTAGGGCCTTTGGCTCCATCATCACCAACTATGTGAAGTTAATGAATCATGCATGTGATAATCAATGTCTAGTCCATGTGTCCAATCCCTCTAAATAAGTGGCTTAAGAATATGAAGGCTAGATACACCTTTGGCTCCATCATTACCCTTTGATGTGAAGTTGAATGAGAAAATACTAGTATAGATGAATGTCATATGAGATAGCTCATGGAGCCCTTAAATGTGTTGTGATCTAGAAATGTTGGCATGGATAGTAGAATGTAAATTGGAAACTAGGCCACTATTGGCCACTTCAAAAGATGGAGATTAGACTTGTATAGAATCCCCTCTTGAAACTAGCATCAAGGCTTAAGAATCCACTCAAGAACTTAGGTACATAGGAAGTAAACTTGTATGAAAGTTTAATTCAATTTGATGCCAACCACCTACAGATGGAGCAAGGCATGCAACTGCTGGAAATGTGCAAGAAAATGCTATAAACTCAAAAATAGAGAAGGCCCATGTGTCATGCACCTTTCCCTTAATAACTATTGTCTATAATATAGATTCTAAACTAAAATTTATATCAACTACCATGTCTAAAATAAAAATTGAAACCCTCATGCCATGCATGATGCCCCTTGTATCTAGATTCTCTGAGTGAAATAAGTGCTAAAAATTGTTGGTTTTTAGATTAAATTATACTAGAAAAATTGTGACTAAACTCACCTCTCTACCTAATTCTGAAAAAATCAAATATTTTATTGTTTGGAAAATAACACCAAAAATTGGACACTTTGGGGTCCACCATTATAGTCCCATTTTTGGCACTATTGTCTAGAGTCAAAACTGATGAATGATCTGAATTCTATACTATCTACTTGGTCTATTTTTCCTCTATTGAGTTCTAGATTTTGGACTATAGTATTTTGAAACTAATTTTTTGACCATTAGGAGATTTAATCTCTATGACAAGACCCCTATTTGTTACCCCCTCTTCTAAGGGTAGGCATGACTACCCTACAATGACTACCCTCAAAAGAAGAAGCCCTGTAAGTGTGTTAATCTATGAAAACATTTTATATAGAATTGATGTAGATTATCTCAAGATATAACAATATTTTTAAGGAGAGATTGTTAGATCCACAGGGGTATACCTAGATAGATATAATAATGTAATAACATGTGCATAAGAGTAAACTGGGATTCAAAATGTTAGTTTTTATTTGTTAGTTATCAGTGGCATGGAGTGATGGAGCATGGTTTCCATCATGGCATATAATATGTAAGGTAAATTCATGATTAGAATCATGGCATTGCACACAAAGATAATAAATCAATCAACAAGCATACAAAGCAAGATGGAATAAACATGGAAGGGTGGCCAAGGGGCCAAATAAGTACATAAAGCATATAATGCATATTCAAATTCCACATACACAAAATTGGAACAAACAAAAATTTGCACAGTGGATATAAGCAAAAAAAAGGCACACACAAAGTACATTGACAAGTGTCCAAAGGTACAAACATATAGACAGGAACAAAGGACATTGACAAATGTCCCAAAATTCAATTAGGAAGAAAATAGGAACTAGAAAATGTAAACATATCTACCTAATCAAAGTGAAGAGTGGAAGCATGTAAAGTATTAGAAATACAAACATGCATCTAACTATGGAAAAAAAGAATCAAGAGTATACAAGATATGTAATACAAGACTAATGTATACACTATGAAATACAAAATTATGATATATGCTAATAGATGTCGATGTGATATTTGTATAAGTAAGGAACATACTAAAATAAGATGTCTAGAGTGTATAGTGTAATAATTACATAGCCTAGATGGTATAGTCATGTAGAGTATGCCCCCAGTGGGTAGATGTATCGATACATAGCTAGAATGTAGAAGTAAGTTTCCCCCTTGATGGGTGGAGTGAAGCAATCAAGGATATGGATGCACTACACACACTCAAAGAAGATTAAGTGAATCCTGGTTATATATATAATTTGATAAACAATAACATATAATAGTGTAATGTAATCCTATCATAATGGTTATCAATGTAAAACATAAATGATGCATACAATTGACATATTTTTATATTATTGAAATATTATTTTGTTTTTGTATTTTGAAATATTTGAGCTATGTAAAATCAAGTAGAGTAAACTATGTACAATCAAGCACAAGATGATATGTATAATTAATGCTAGAAAGAAATGATATTAATTGACTATTCTTAGATGAGACTCGCTATCATGGTGTCATGTATCGAAGAGTGGAATCATGCGTGATCATGAAACATGATGGAAATGTTGAGACTATGACTCTGAAAGCTATATATGTTGCAAATGCTTTGAAATATTTGAAGTAAAAATTGACTATGGGGACCCTATATAATTATGAGAAGTGAATGTAGTTTTAGGGCTCTTAGGGATCCATCTAGAAGTAGGAAAAAATTAGTGAACATGTCTCTATGTGTAGATGCATGACATCTCAATGAAACTACTCTAGGTGTGGATACTATAACTAGAAGCTATCTAGAATCCTAAATATATGGAGATGTATGACCCTCTATCATGGTGATGATATCATATCTATTTTTTATTATGAATTAGAAAAAAAACTAGTGGTAGAGCTAGAATTGGTAATAAAACTAAAACTAGCTCTAGAACTAAAAATAGCTCTGAAACTAGAATTGGTAACTCTTATGTAACTCTAGTAACTATGATAACCTGATTATCATGATTGAATTTAATGCATCGATGTATTGTATATGGAACTACTTAGAGTTTTAGTATCCAAGGTCTACCAAGTAACATGTAAAAAAACACCCACACTATGAACTATAGTAAATGAGGTGGTCATGTGTGTATAGAGGAATGAGGATATCACCTAATGTAGTATGATTATGTCCATTTAAACCATTGATAATTATATTTATTGTAGCAATATCATGATTTTTATACCCTAAGTGTTGTATTAGTTTCATAATACGGATGTTAACATTGGATCCATTATCAATTATAACACTATGAATGGGATGACCATCAATAAAAGCTCTAATGTAGAGCACATGATAATCTATGTCATCCTCAATAATATCCTACTCAGAAAAGAAGATGGAAGGATGCATTGGAATGCTAGAATGAAAAGTACCAATCATGTGGTTCAATGGATGTGAATTGTCTACCATTTCCCTATATGTAACTGGTGAATAAAGTGCCTGATATGCATGATATACACTTGATGTGTCCTATGTGTCTAACTTGTAATGCTATGGAAATGGATTTGAAAAGATTTAGAGTGACTTATCATACATTGGTTTGGTTAGAGGAGGCTCAGCTAAAGTACCTAGATCAATTTTATTAGCATCAATTAAATCTTGTATATTATTCCTAAGACTAATTCATCTATTTTTAGTATGAATTGGTGCCCTATGATGGTTATAAAATGCATTTTGGTCATATCCCCATCGAAGAGGCTTTACTAGATCAATTTATCTGATAGGAGGAAGAGATATGATGTTACATTCTAATAACTATTGTAAAAATCTAGTTGGAGGAACTAGTAGATTTGTAAAAGGTCATCAAGGAGGTGATGATAAAGTGACTCTTTGTAAGGGCTCTAAAGCTTCATTAACTATCTATTGATTTGGTACTTTACTGTCATTGAATTTGACATTATATTGGGCTTTGATGCTACTCTTATTAGTTATATTTTAGTTTTCCCATTAAAATGAGTTTGATTTATCTTTCTTTTAAATTGTGACACAATTCAGTGAAAGAAGATAAATGTTTGAACATGATTGTATCATGCAAAACTAGTAGAAGACTTTGTTTGAAGAGGTCTTGTAACTCTTGATCTACCATAGGGCTAGTCATCTTAGCCAATATTATCTTGTATCTAAAAACAAACTCAATGAGTGGTTCATTTGATTTCTATTTTTTTGTGCAATTTGGGCATATAAAACCTTATCACTGGTATTGAAACTAAAATATGCTAGGAACATGTCAACAAGAGGATTGAAGGCATTAACCAACTAATTTGATAAACTGTAAAACCATTTTAATGCATAATCCCTGAGTCTCTTTGAAAATAATTTAATTAATAGCCAATCATTTGGTACATAATATAAACATGCTACATGAAAGGATCTCAAATGTGTCTTTAGATCACCCTTGCCATCGTAAAGAGTGAGCTTAGGTTGTAAAAATCTAGGTGGCAAGGGTGTAGCATCTATATGTCATGCCAAAGGAGTATGCAATAGAGTGAAGGAGTCCAATGCCTATGTAGATCTAGTGGTACCTTTTTCAAAATGTTAAACCTTAAATTGAAGAGATCAAATATCTTACACAAGGGCTGCCACATCAAGAGATAGGGATGTACTAGTTATAGCTAGTGGCATAGAAGAAGGTTGTACTACTATAGGGGGTTTTTGTGACATAGTTACCCCTATAGTGTCATGTACAACTCGTGGGTCTATAGTTTGAGAAGATTGATGATTGATTACCTTTTGTTCCTGTTAGAGGATTATAATCATGTCATCTTACATATCTAGGTGTTTGGTTAAGAGTTCTTGAAGCTCTCTTTTATTAGTTTCATCAATGTTGGTAAATTGGGCCATTGTTAAAGTAAGAAAACAATTTGAAATGTGTTTGAATGTTTTGAAATAAGTTGTAATAGGTAATGTGATAAAATTAGAAAGTATTAGATATAATAAATGCAAAATTATAAAATATTAGTTTAGAATTTTCACAAAAAAGGATATGAAGTTGCCAAACATGTAAGATAATACCATAAAAAGCAAAGTAGGAACTAGTATATGCAACTAGGGATTTTTTAGAAATATTATTTGTAAAATACTATTAACTTTTGAATTTGAAATTGATTTTTTGAGCTAAGTATGCAAGATAAATTTTAGAAAGTTATGAGAAATTTCTTTCTTCAATGGAACCTAGTAGATGTAACTAGGGTTTTGAGACAAATAAATTTTCTAGAATTTACTATGAATTTTTGAAATTTGAAGTGATTTTTTTAATTTTAATATTCAATCAAAATTTGTATAAAATAAGTGGAATATTACTTGAAAATTAATGGGATTTAATTGATGCAACTAGGGCTTTAAAATGAATTTTCTCAAAATTAATGTAATAATTTTAAAATTTTGTTATAAATTTGTAGAATTGAACTTGAAAAATTTAGTTAAAACATGAAAATATTTCTAAAATTAGCAACATATTTTTCTTAGTGGTTTGAAAGTGTTTATATGGAAATAAGACCTAGTATGTGAAAACTAAGATTTAAGTGAATTATTGAAAATATTTCAATTAATTTTATTTTTTATTTTTAAATCTAGGAAAAATTAGGAAAATATTGCAAAAAATTAGAATTAATTGGTCTTAGGGTTTCTATGGTTTTTGTGCAAAAATTCAAAGTAAGTCAAGTTCACCAATTATTTTACTAAATTTGGGAAACTATAGGTTTAATTTCATAAATAGTAAAGGGGTCTAGATTAAGGAGAAAATTAGAAAATAAATGTGCCTTAATTAACCTACTAATTTATTGAATCAAGAAATGCTTAATTGATTTCCAAAAATAGTAAACACAAAGATAGAGAGTAAAACTTAGTTGATTTTGGGCTAAGATAGAGGAGACAAAGGTTGAAAATTATTGATCTGGATGGGTAGATTATCAAAAATAAGATCCAAAAGTTTATTCTCTACCTAGATAGGAGCATCAAAAATGGGACACCTAGAGGTCCAGGTTATAGTCCAAGTTTTAACACTATAGTCCTTAGTATTTGAGATTTATAACCTTTTTGGCTTTGATTCATCTACTCTGGGAGACCTTATGCCTAAAATATCAAGTCCTAGTTGTTCATAAATCTCTATGTGTAATTGGTTTTTTCTTCAAGGATCCTAGTTCCTCTTCATGTTTGATAGGTGATATTGAATCCAACTAGAAAAAAGGGGTTAGTGTGTAATATGAATTAAACATGTGATCACACCTTGTGTGTGGACACACTACCTACATTCCAATACTCTGAAGAGGTATCAAGGCCAATGTAGTTCTCCCAATTTAAATGTGTATCTTATAATCCTATGTATACAATGTAAGTATATGTAAATTTTAGAAAGATTTAGATGACTCATGATTGGTGCAAGAGCTTCGATACATTGGAAATAATAGTGGTTATCTATATGCATAGAATAATAAATTTTGATTGAGTGTGCTTTAGTATATTTCTATCTTATTCCTTTTGAATGATTTCCAACCATTTTAAATGACCTTTTAATGGGATTTTATATGGAAACTAGTGATCATAGGTTAGATGAACTCGCATTAGGCTGACAAGGGAAAAGATAAGGATTCAATAAAATATGACCATTTGAGGATATTGTGGGCTTAGACAATAGTGTTGAAAATGGGACACCCTAGGTCCTAACACTATATTCCATCTTATGGTGCTATTTTCTAGGGGGAATGGGACCCTATAGGATATATTTATGCCTAGGAGAGGAGTCTAAGATAGTAGGGGCTGAATCTAGAAGGCTTTAGATGACTAGGAAATAGTGAAAATATGTGTAAGTGGGTTTTGTAAGTGAGTAGGAGAGACCTATGGTTTTGGTGTCATAAGTCATGCTCAAGTTTTACAAATTTAAAATTAGTATGACTATAGCTAGACATCAATCCTCTTTCAAATTTTAGCATGATGACTTGAGGCAATGGGACCCAAATGATAAAGTCACAAATAATTTGAAAGACAAATAAATAAATGTGCCTTATGAGCATCACCTAGGTCCTTATGACCATATGTACACAAACATTTCATCCTTCTATGAGTTCCTAACAAGGTTGAATAAAATCAACATTAATGTATAAGCATGGTTGATGAGAAATCTAAAGGGAAATAATGATACTTGGCAACTTGGTTTGAGGTATTACCACTTATTATAGGGTCAAAATTTTGGACCTCCTCTAACACAACATATAGAAACACAATAGATTGAGGTACTAGTTGCATAAAAACCTAAAGTGTAGATTTAAAAAAGGCATAAAGAAAGTAGACCTGGTGAAGGGGCATCATCTTCATCCCAACCTAAAGATTATAATCCCCCATTGAATATATAGATGTAATTGCATTACATCTAAGTGAAATAGTGGAAGATGCATTAAACACATTGGCTATCACATATGGGTCAGATGAAGAAGGTGAATAAGTGGAAGAACATCAACCCCAATCTAAGGAAAAATTAAAGGCATAAAAGGATAAAGGAAAGGAGGTAGCATTATACCTAGTTCCCATTAATCTTCCACACAAGAGAAAGGCTGAACTAGCACTGGTCTCTATAGGACCAAAGAGACCTAGACTAACCCTCACTCATCCATTGAGTGAGGTAAACATATTTAGTCATAAAAACCCAATTCATGAATTGACTATTCTTTAGTGGTTTTTATATGGAAATATATTTAAGATACCAACTGTGCACCACCATTGGGTAATCACAAGGTCAATAAACATTCATGTTCATAAAGAACTCAAGCCTTGGATTATAGATATATAGAAATAAGAGAAAGAAAGAAAGATGAGTACCTCTAGAGGATTAAGTGGAACTCAAATGGATACTCCCATAGCTTCAAGTGAGGCACAGGTTGAGATCCTTACTCTAGAAGTGACTGAATCATTAATGGGAGTTAGGTTTAATCCAGAGTCTACCAGCATGGAATAAATAATTGAGAAAAAGAATATGGTAGGAGGTGAAGATTCCACCTTCTAAAATGTTGAACCATTTGTTTTTCTCACTCTAGTACCTAGACAAAAGCTAGGACAAGACAAGATATTTGAAAATAATATCCTTGAAGTAACCTAGGCTCAAAGTGATTAGTTATAGATAATAATTAAGGTCCTACTAAAATAAAACAATAATTTAAAAGAGTTTGTTGTGTTATCCATTCATGAGGATAGGCTTGAGACATTTGAGGACATCATGGTAGGACTATTCAACTCTTTAAAAACAACCACAACAAGACAAAATGAAATAGGGATACAAATCTCTAAATCAATAGGCTAAGTTGGCCAATGGTAGGTTACAAGCTTCCAAGTGAGGGAACTGATTAAGGCCCTATCTAAGAATATAGTCCCAAGGTTTATAAATATCATCAAGGCATATTTTAATATGGCCATGGATATATTGGTTGATAAAATTGATGCCCTGGATAGCTAGTCCAAGGATATGGAAAACCTTGCTAGAGACTTCAAGAAGTTGGAGGATGAAATGTCTCATATCCTAGGTAGCTTGATCAAAGAGCCCATAGTCCTCAACCCATTGGGTCTTATTGGATATGAATAATTCAAAAAAATAACTTTAAAATTCATGTAATAGGTGAGAAAATAAGGATAAAACCAAACAAATGAAGGTAATAAAAAGTCATGGGTCTACTTCTCTCCTCTAAAGATAAAATAGGATATGCCATGGGCATCAAACAAACTATGGAAAATGTTGAGAATGACCTTAATAACATAGAATGCCATGGATAGGAGATTTTTTTAAAGATAGTAATTGATCTTTAGTTTATCAGTGACCAACACTATAGACTATCCTTTAGAAAAATCAAGAAGTTGCATCAACATAGGGCCCACTGGCCAGTTATGAATATTCTATTCCATATGAATTTTGTAACATTTAAAAAATGGAATATTATTTTTAAAGGCGCATGAATTTTTTTAGGACATTTTCTAAATGTCAACTTTTTTTTTAAATTTTAGTATATTTGAATAAACTTTATGGAAAGAACAATTGTCCTTCACATTTATACACTTGTCAATTGATGAAATTGATTGACATACTTCTTTGAAGCTTATAAGAAGAACATTATCTATTGTAAAAAGTGGGGAATTATAAGAGATAAAACTACTTTATAACTTTTGGAGTAATTTAATACATGTAAGGAATACTATAAAGTTTATCTCAATTTTTTGTGTGAATTGTTATCATGGATTCTCTCTCAATTGTCTATTCTAGGTCTTAGATTTGAAGGGTTTTTATGAATTATAGACATGTATATTCAATGTAGGGTTGTTAATTTGGGCCAATGCTAGATTAGTTTAATGTCTTTGAATTTTCTTTATTTTATGTGCTCTGCATAAAGATGTGAAAATGTTATTTGATTGTAGTAGTAGATCTTTAAAGCAAAGGCAATTCTTACTTGTATGTCATCATATTATCCTTATATTCTTGCATAGTGTAATGGAATTTGAGCATATGCTATTTTACATTATACATTTGTTAAATGCATATTCACTTGGAATTAAGCCTTATCATTGTGTTTGAGACAAAGATCAACAATCACATACTTTATTTCTATCTTACCTTTCCTTTTTGCTTATTTTTAACCAGATCACCCTAGTTTAAGTTTCCAACGTAAATATTCATTTATATTAATCTTTATTTTAGGGTTTGATCATAATTCACTAAAAATAGCATAGATGTTTCATACTTTGCATAGATTTATTAACCAAACTATGGTAGCTCCCAACCATCAATCAATATAAATATTATGGAATAGTTTGCTTGTTATATCATTATTTCATCATAGGTACTATGTCACCATAACTTGTAACTCATACTAAAAATTATTTTAATTCCAAAAAGACAAGTGTTATTTAAACACTAGGAGCATCTGTGATACACATAGAGTCATCAATAGGTGGAGTTCTGCTAGTGCTAGAAGGAGGGCCATGCAAATCCTTTTAAATTTGTAGGATCTTTACTAGGTTTGTTGTATTTTGATCAAAAATCATGTTATTCTTTGCATATTTGTGTTTTTTTTAACATATTGGTGTAAATATTAGTGATATTTATGATTTCAAACCCATCTTTGTGCTTCCTCTAGACAAAGATCATCATTATTTGGAAGTATACATGTGATTATGGTGAAAATGGATTTAAATTTTCTAATTCAAGAGGTTTTAGGTTAGAATATCCATTTTGATCAAATATCAATAGATCCTTTACAAATTTGAGGTCATTTGAGCTTAAAGTGTAAAGATATATCATATTTATGTATTTGAACATATTTTTAGCTAGTTTAATTGAAGATCTCAGTCCTTTATTGTTATTTACATGAAACTTTGCAAAGTTCACTTATTGTGCAAGTTTAACCTTAGTTCTTGGTAAATATTAACTAGACACATCATATTTAAAATAGAATTTAAATTTCTCAAGCTAGGATTGCCTAGAATCAGAACAAGGTCACATTCAAAAATGAGGGAACCCCTACTTGAACTAGGTATCCATAAGAAGGCTAGGTGATAAAAAGTTAGGCTTAGACATTTGAATTCTTTTCTAGCTTCACCAATCCAAGGTAATCTTGTATTCAATCATCATCAAGCTATGGTGTGGTTAGATGAATCTTCCATCAATGTAATAGGTGTAGTACATGATCTCCCCCATAATCTTGAGAAATATTTTCCAATGTTTAGTCAAAATGGTGTTGTAACTAAAGAGGATCACATTGAACCATTCAAAGCTACATTAATATTGTTAAATGTCACCCATGAAGATGTAGCATGTAGGCTATTTATTTTTACATTTAGGGATGTTGTATATGAATGGTTTCTTAAATTTCTTGACAATTACATTACTAATTCAGATGGTTTTAATAATGTCTTTATGACTAATTTGGCAAGGTTATTAGTCCATGTATCCTATATCTATAATTTACCACCATAAGAAGAGATGCTAGTGACTCTATAAGAGCACTTAATTATAGGTCTTAAAATATGCGTATTCAAACCATAGATCCCTAAAAACTTGATGGGGTTTTGGCTTTAGAAATCTATAAAGACATAATAGATCCTATGACCTTTGTATTTCTGAAGAGATCTCTTCCAGTCATAACCACCTTAGCCCATGCCTATTCTAAAGTAGTAATGATTAATGATCAAATGATCTAAAATTTTAATCCACATATGCCCACCTTAAATATATTTCCAAAAAATAATCATAATAGGCTGACCTTGAATTAGATCATAGTGTTGAACTAGTTACCCTTGGACCATACTCCCCCTAATCATAACTTAGGATTTTAGAGCCATGCTACCAATAGATTCAGTCCAAATGATTAAAAAACATTAGTGTCAACTACTGGTACTAACCAAGTTCATAACTATGAAAATCCCAAGAGTGCTAATGACTCTATTCTAAAAATGGTCCAAAATCTTAGCACTGACTTTCTTCAATTACAAAAGTAGGTTAGTCATACTAGTGAAAGTTCTAGTAGAAACTTCTCTTTCTAAAGGTTTAAAGGTAACCAATAATAGGTTTTAGAATGAAATTTTTTATAACAATAAGAACAATGAATCATCTTTTAACAAAATGAACATGGACATTAACCTTATCGATATTGCTTTGCCTTATTATTGTAGAGTTCATTGTATTGATAAGCATGGATAAATTGATTTCATTGAGTTTTGTAAAGCTTTTAAAATATTTCAAGAAGATTTGGACACTTTTGTGGTAGTACCTAACAAAGGTAATGGTATAGGTACATCTAGATCTTTTAAATCATCTAACATGGCTTTCATGGTGGAAAATTTTGACTTCCCCTTCCAAGAAGATAACAAACTTGATGATATTCTTGATGAAGTCCATGCTTTCCAGTAGTTTCTAAAGAAGACCTATCCTCTAAGGAATAGGGAAAATCATCCCTTGACTACTTTAACTCCTCCAAATAACTTTGGTACTCATCCAAACACTCTATTAGATAATAACCTAGAGCCTTCAAAGGGAAGTAATTTTGAATAGAATATTGATGCATCTATTTCTTCAAATAAAATTGGGTATAATATTGTAAAGAATATGAAGAAAATAAAAGCTAACATTAATTTATAGGAATTGACACAAATAACTAAACAAAGGGATCTATTTTTGGAATCCTTATCTAAAAAACTTAGAAAGACACCAAAACAATTAATGCCAATGTTTCTATGTATAAATTTATGATAGAGTCAACCCTTCCTACTTATAGTCAGAATGTTTGGTAATAACTTGCCTAATTTTTTATTGGATTTTGGTGCCTTTATAAATATCATGCCTATAGGTATTTTCAAATAACATGGTTTGACCCCCATTAAATTTGATAGGTTTGTCACCTAATTAGATAAGTCTAGGGTTAAGGTGATTAGGGAATACTTAAATTTTCACAAGTAATTGATTTTTGAACCAATAGTCCAATAATTAATAGACATCAAAGTAGTGTATATTATTGATGCATACGAACTAATTTTAAGCACAAAATAGACAAAAACTTTAAATGGATATAGGTCCATAAACTATTCATATTTGTGGCTACCTTGGTAAGGAGTTCTAAACTAGATTAGAGTTGAAAGAAGCCTAGAATATAACATATGATCACTAAATACAATGTAGTGAATGAAAGAGTCAACATAATTGACTTTTATTTAGGGGTCTTCACTCTTTAAAATACCAAATAAGGTGATACCAAACCTTCCCATATCATTTTTGGATTTTAGAAGATGTATTTTGATGGTACTAAGTATACATCTAAGTCTAGGGTAGGCATTGTTTTAGCTAAACCTATTGGTAAGAAAAATCAAGCTCCTTAAAAACTATAATAACCATGTACCAATAATATCATAGATTATGAGGCTCTCATCCTAGGTTTTCAATTTTACATCAAAAACAAAATCAAGGCACTATTAATTTATGGTGACTCAGAACTAGTAGTCAATTAGGTAAGGAGAAAGTATCAGTGCAAATTGTCATACCTTAGGAGGTACAAATTTAGGGTTTGGGAATTTTTTGAGTTTTTTGATGCTTTAAATATTATTTATATCCCTAGGGAGGAAAATAAATATGTTAATGAGCTAGCCTCTATTGTAGCTAATCTCATGCCTGACTAGAACTAACCATACTTTAACATTGAGTTGGTACCTTATCCTTCTATCCCAAATAATGTAAACTATACGCAGGTCTTTAATGATGACCAATAGATCCTAAACTTCATGACCAATTTAGGAGAATTTGAAACCCAAGTCATAGATGAGGCTGATGAAACCACCCCTTAAGATACATTTTATGGTAAATTCATTCAATTAAATGACAACAAGATCCCCAATGGAATGATTACATTAGAAATTTTTTTTGATTAAGATAGGCTATATGAGGCCTCTAAAATTCTCAAAGTGGGAAGGATTATAATGTAGTTAATCTTGGACCTCAAGATCAACCTCAACTAGTTAACATTAGAAAAGCTTGTACAAGTGTTGAAAATATAAGAGCAAAGGAACTATTAACAAAGTACAAAGATTTAATATCTTAGTCATATGATGACTTGAAGATTTTTAATCCAAGGGTCATCACCCATACCATCCCTCTCAAATAGAATTTCAAACCTTTTAGGCAAAATGAAAGGCTTTCAAATCCTATTTTAGAACCCATGATTCTCAGAATAAGTCAATAAATTATTGGATGCTAGATTTGTATTTCCCATTAGACACTCCACATGGGTTGATAATTTGGTACCAATTAGGAAGAATAATGGTGAAATTAGATTGTGTATTGATTTTAGGAATCTGAATAAGAAATCTAAAAATGATAATTATCCTATTCCATCTCTTGACCAAATAATACAAAAAAATTTCAATTCTACCATGTTGTCATTCCTCAATGGTTTTTCAAGATACATTTAGGTGATGGTGAACAAGGAAGACAAAATTAAGACAATATTTACAATTGATTGGGGCACCTTTGCTTACAATAAAATGCCTTTTGGGTTTATCAATGTAGGGGATACATTCTAGAGAGCCATGGACCATGCCTTCTAAGGTTTGATTGGTAAATGAATCATAATTTACATGGATGATCTAACTATTTTCTCTAAGAATAGGGAGGAACACTTCATGTATTTATAGTAGGTATTTGAAAGGTGTAAAAGGTATGTAATTTCCCTCAACCCAAATTAAAGAATTTTATATGTCACTATGGGAAAGTTGTTAGGACATGTTATTACTAAAGATGGGACTTCTATAGATCTCAAAATAATAGAAGCTATATCATAGATAAAACCTCCCAATAGAAGAAAAGAATTAAAATCTTTTTTTTTGGTAAAGTAAACTTTGTGAGAAAATTCATTTTTGGCTTTGCATAAATTATCAAACAATTAAATGATATGCCAAAGAAGGATGCTAAAGTTTCATGGAATGAGAAATAAAGGAATCCCTTTGGGGACATTAAATATGTAATTATTCAAGCCCTAGACTTAATAAGTCTAGACTTTTCAAAAGACTTTTTTCTTTACTATATTACCTTTGATCACACCAATGTTGCTAATTTAACTTAGAAGATAGATAAGTGTGACCATCTAATTGATTTTATGATCAATAAATTTAAAAATGATGAGTTAAATTATCCTTTAATTGATAAACAAGATTTTTCATTAGTCAAATTCATCAAGAAATTTAGGCACTACATTCTTAGAAATAAAGTGCATGCCATTCTTCTAGACCCAACCACTAAGTTGATGCAAAATCAATGTGAACTTGGAGAGTGACGAGGTAAGTGGATGAATGTTCTTCAATACTATGACATAGATATGAAGACTAAAAAATTGATAAGGTGTCAAGGTCTGATTCAAATGATTGCCAATACTAGCCCCAAACTAAGAATTATGCAGGTTGATCAATAAAATTTTCAACCTAATGACTAGTATGATCCCATCATTCACTTACTGATTAACAACACTTGTCATGTAGGACTAACCAAGGAGCAAAAAATAGACATAAGGCTCAAATCATCTCATTATATAATCAAGAATGGAATCCTATATCGAAAGAACATTAAAGGTGTACACTTAAGATGTGTATCGAAGGAAGAGGCATTTAAGATCATGAGCATGTTTCATGAGAAGTTAGGAAGTGGGAATCCCTCTAGAATGACCATAACTCACAATATCCTTAGGGATGGATACTATTTTCTCACCATTTTTAAAGATGCTTATAAGCATGTGAGGTAATGTTATTCATGCTAGATTTTCAGCACAAAAGAGCCAAAGGTAGCCATGCCTTTACAACCGATCATGATAAACAAACCTTTTACCCAATGGGGGTTGGATTTCATTGGACTCATTAATCCTAACTCATTATAAGGTCACAAGTATGGTTTAATAACTACTAATATTACACCAAGTGGACTAAAGTAGTAGCTACCAAATAGTGCAAAACTGAAGAAGTGATCACCTTTTTAGAAGAGAACATATGCACAGGTTTGGGACACTAGTTTCTATGGTATGTGATAATGAATCTAATTTAATATACATATAAATGATAGAATGGGCATATGATAATGGTATTATCCTCAAGTTCTCATGTAAATGTTACCCTCAAAGTAATGGAGTGTCTAAATCAATAAACAAGAACTTGATGAAGGCAATTAAGAAGATGATTGTGGACAAACCTAGAACATGGCATAAGCTCCTAAAATATGCCCTTTGGGAAAATATAACAAGAGTTAAACAAGCCTTTAAATCATATCCCTTCTTATTAGAATATGGCCAAGAGCCCATATTCCCCATCATACTTAAGCTACCAACTTATGAGTCTATGCACGAATATATGGAGGAAGACCAAAAATTTGCAAACTTAAGGATATTGGACATAGTCTAAATGGAGGATGCCTGAGAAGAAGTTGTTGATAACTTTAGTAGGTACCAAACAATAGTGAAAAGGTGGTTTGACAAATGATCAAAGGTCAAGGTGTTTAGGTACGAAGAATTAGTTCTTCTTTGGGACAAGGCATTTAAGCATAAGGGAAAGCATGGTAAATTCACACCTTATTGGATTGGCCACTATCAAATTATATAAACACTTGAGGATAACACCTTCAAACTGAAAGATCTACAAGGAGTATATTTCACACTACCCACTAATGGGAAATATCTCAAACATTACTTCTCTGCTACTCTACTATGGATCTTCATGGAGTAAATCTATAAGACTAGTTAGATTTAGTATAGGTAGGCTAGTTTAGTTATCTCTTGTCCTTTTCCTTCACATCCCTTATTTTAACATAAGTTTGTATATTTTCCTATTTTTTTCCTTTACTTACTATTTATTTGATTTCCATTATGTGTCTATTTTTTTTTGCTTTGTTCCTTGTTTCTAATAAGTTCTTTTAGACAACCCTCAGCTCAAAGTTCACTTAAAAAACTCTAAAAGTTCAAAAATGTAGGTATTTATCTTAAGAATGTGATGACCATGGGCTTGAAATATGAGCTTAATGTTATAATTTAAAGAAACTAGTAAGGACTAGTAAATAGATTAACTATTCCATAAGGACTTAAACATTGTTTTGATCTAAAATTAGTTTTAAGAATATTTGTACATGTAGAAGGAAATTTTAAATTATTAAGGCATAGTCATTTTTTCACTTAAAAAATATCCTTGCCTAGGATAAAGGTTGAAACCATAGGTGATTGTCTAACGATTAGACACTTTACCAAATCCTTAAACATGGCTATATTGGTTCCAAACCTTTGCTTAAAATCCCAAAAGATTTAAAAATACAAAAAATAAGAGCTTATTTCAAAATAAAATATTTTCAAGAAAAGGTGATTCTAGTAATCTCCACTAGGGTTATGGACACTTAGCTTAAAGTAGAGTAAGTCCATGAGTGGATCCAAATGAATCTCTATCAGGGATATAGATGCCTAGCTAGAAGTAGAGTAGTACCCAAGCTTTCCTTGAACTAAGAGCATGATTATTAATGAGTGTCCAAACATGATCCAAGTTAATTTTAAATATTAAAGACTCAAAACCTAGAAGTTAACCCCTGAATCACATATAAAATAGTAAGTGGAATCAAATCACAAACACAACATGGTTTTGTTTTTATGTTTAACCATAATTCTATAGATGTAAGGTTTATTTCAACCATGAACTAATTGTAATAATAACATTAGTCAAGTGGAATAAGTGACCTAATTATTTGTCTAAACTAGAGTCTCTAAGTTCTAACATATTGATGTGTTTCCTTGGATGTCACCATTTGTTGAGGTCAACATACCCCCATTTCTAAAAATTAAGGACCCTTGTGCAACTTTGAACCTTAACACTAAAAAAATGACAAGTTTTTAAGATTAGTTGTATTTAAATATCATCCATGCCTGATAAGGGTGGCCTATTTTTTTGATGATATTATTTTAACTTTGCCTAATGCTGGTAACATTGGATTTTCATGCTTTATTTATAGGTTTCATGGGACTGTCATCGAGCGGATTACATTTTATTTTTAAAATTTGATCCTCATTTAGGTTTTTACTATAATTTGGTCTGTAAGAACTCAAGATTAAATCCATGTTCTGAATGCCTTGAAACCCTCCTTCAAAAAACCTTGCTTATATCCTTCAGTTTAAATCCAAATTTTGTATGAGAAAATTTTGTGGGAGTACTCTAAAAAATGCAATGAACTAAGTTTAATTTGTATGCTAAAGCTTAATAGTGACCAAGCTAGGCCTAGCCTAAAATCATGTTTGGTCCCTTTATATTTTTCCCTCCTTTATTCCCTTTTGTTTTAAAATTGTGTCTAACTTTCATGTTTGTAGGGTCCTTTACTTTCCTATCTTGGACTCAAGTTATGTTTCATGGTCCGTCTTATTACATATCCTAATGTATTCATCCTAAGGCCACATTCATGTTTTTTAACATAAATTAGATCTTAGCCCTAAGACTTTAGCCTAGGTATTTATGTTATCCGATTATCTAACTTAAATATCTTACTTCTTTGAAATATCTACAGTTTGCATAACATCAAGAAACATTAATTGGATTGAGAAAAAGAGACCCAACACAAAAGTATTTGATCCATAAAACAAATCTTTCTCAATCACTCAGATCATAATCAATAGATTATGGGAGCCCATACAAAGATCAATGCTATGAAAACTCTTCATATGGTCAATAAATTCAAAGATCAAGTACCTTGTAGATTTTCCATATGGCACTCATGTATTAGAAATTAATACCAAAAGGACCTTGGGATAAGATCTTGAGTTATGATTTTATTTAATTATTCAAGGGGTAATCATTTTTTTATGTTTCAAATACTTAGGCTTATGACTTATTCTACCTTTTATAAGTAGCCCTAAGCTAACTAGATCCTCTTTATGACTAAAGGGACCAGCAACATGCATCTATTTGGATCATGTTCTATGGTTTGTAATTACTTATAGGATATAATCTGATGGAGCATATTAAACCTAGGATTCTATGGTACCAACTATGTTTAGGATTTAAATTTAATGCTCTCACACCTATCATTGACATATGCAAGGCCATTAAATTTTATCCCCATATGCAAATTTATTAGAGATTAATTTTGACATTAACATGAACATCACTGACACCCATCAGTCTATTATTAATGTCCACAAGGCCATCAAAATTTAGCTTAGGAGCAATTTCACTTATAAGATAAATGTATTTAAGACTTGTCTCCCAATGTCAAAATGGATCTTCCATAGATTAATCTAGTTTAATTAAATCCATGTTTAGACACAAGATCCTTATAACTAGGTTTAAGATTTACATAGGCTAAGCTTGAATATCATGTTAGAATCTATTCATATTTTAAAACATTAACCCAAACCTTAGTTTATATATGCTTCATGGTCTTTTGAGCCTAATAAGATTAGTTTAATGAAAGGTCCCATTACCATAAAACTTAGCCTTCAACTTTTAATCTAAAGTTTTATCATGTTTATTAACATGGTAAAACCCTATATTAAAACCTTACATTATATCATTTGTTATTTAGAGCCCCGTTTCAATGTCTTTCAAAGTTAGCCTAAATAACTTTGGTCTAAAGTTTATTTCATGTTTATTAACACAAAATAAAACTATAGCCTAAATTATTTATATGTTCTAATGCTAACTAAGGTTTGTGTACATTTTTAGGATTCAAGACTCATGTATCATCAGGTAGGAAAGATCAAATAGTGTGAAGATATGACTAAAGCTAACTAAAGCTTCAAGCAAGCATGAGATCACCACATGGTAGAAGTATGGTGACATGCAGACTGGTTATGTGTAGAGCTCTAAAGGACCATAGAACTACTAAGTGTTAAAACCATGAATCTTGATATAGACAACAACCAACAATATGTAAGTCCTAGGATTGAGATCAATGGTCTGCATTGATCTATGCATGAAGATCAGATGGTACAAAATAAAAGGTAGATTTTAAAATATAATAGTTAATTTTTTAAAAGAATATTGAAAAGTGCTAAAAAAACACTAGTAGGATGCCACATAGGTGTCACATGGGAAAAATATGATAAAACTAGAGATTTTGTGGGCTCAAAAATGCAAACATGTAAATGGAAAGATCTAAATAAAATCCAAGGCATGAATTTTCCTAATTCCAAGTAAAGCATCACCATTAAAGATATAAAGAAGCCCTAGCCTCTACTTAGATCCCTAATTTGATCCTAAATTGACCATAATAAAGCTAGAAAGAACCCAATTATCATTTGAGCTAGCAAAAACTGATCCAGAGATAATTTGTATACCATTAGTGAAGAATTTGAGAAACTCATAATCATGGAAACATGAAAGAAACATAGGGAAGATAACAAGCTATATTTGACCACAAACTCATAAGGAAGGGTCTTTCAGGATAGTACTCGATGTCATATCTTTGAACACTAGAGAAAATAATTGGTCCAAGGTGTTTTGGATAATTAAGGAATTATAACCAATAACCAAAGAAGAAGAGAAGATTGTATCCTTTAAGACACGTTATTATGATTTAGTTATAGCACAAATGGAAAGCCTTCACTATGTACTAGCTAGACTAGAGTTAGTTGACTATATAGATGTCCTTTTTCCCATTTTTAAAGAATGTAAAATTAAAAAGGGCTTGTTAATTAATGAACATCCCCATAAATGCATTGCCTATGTGTCCCAAATTACATTTGAAATCTACTATAATATTCACAAGCCCTAGTTAGATGTTCCCACACTCATTGAATGGGCTAAGAAAAATGACCTCAAAACCATCTTAGCACCATGGGTATATTTTAGAACCCATTTATTTTTTACCCTAGTGGGAACATTCCCATTAGCCAAATATAACCTAGAATTAGGGTAATAATGACCATGATGAATAGATTGCGTGAAATCCCCAAAGTAACTTATGTTGACAACATATGGGTATCTCTAGTCTATTTTATGATTAAAAATGAGATAACTCCTACTAGTGAACTTATCAACAGATGCTTATGTAGACATATCTCCATAGTCAAGAAAGGGAATAGAAGAAAAATTTATATGATGTCTTACCTCTTAGATGCCCTACTTGCCATAATTGATATCCCTAACCTTAAGGGATGGTCTCCTGAGAGGACAAAATAGTCTACCAAGTTTAGTCAAAGCTACATATCTTCAAATACAGAGAAAATATTCATTTTATATGTGATTTCATTTATCCTCATTTTAATGAGATCATAATAGGGACCCCTATCCTAAGTATCAACCCATTGGTAGAGAAATATATTAAATGCATTGGGGACATATGGTTCTACTTTGATTGCACCATCATCTAGATTAAGGTAACACAATGAACTTCATTGAGGTTACCAGTCCATGTTCCAAATAAATTCACTGAGTAAGAAGATACATTTAAAATATGTAATAGTAAAAATGGTGTTTATAGGGAAAAAAGAAAGGATTGCTAAATATTCTAATTTTGGATATTGGTAGGACCATCTTCTAGTATTGAAACAACATTGAAGATGTTGTTAGACATAGATTCTCTTTTAAATTGCAACATGATGACTTGAGGCAATGGGACCCAAATGATAAGGTCACAAATAATTTGAAAGACAAACAAGTAAATGTACCTTATGATTATCATCTAGTTCCTTATGACCATATGTACATAAAATCTTCATCCTTCTATTTAGTCCTAACAAGGTTGAAGAAACTCAATATCAACCTAGAAGTAAGGTTGGTGAAAGATTTGACGGTAAATGATGAAATTTAAAAAATTAGTCCAATTTAGTACCACATGTTGGGGGGTCAATATTATGGACCTCCTCCAACACAATAACATAAAAAAACATAACACCCTGACGTACTAATTGCATAAAAACTTGAAGTGCAAATTGAATAAAGGCCTAAAAATAGTAGACCTAATGAAGGGGAATCATTTTTAATCTATCCTAAAAGACTAGATTCATCCATTAGATATATATGTAATTATATTAGATTAAGTTGAAACATTGGAAGATGAATTAAAAAAAAATTCTAACACTTATGGGTTAGATGAAGAAGGGGAACAAGTGGAAGAAAATCAGCCCCAATATAAGGAGAAATTAGAGGTATAAAAGGATAAAGTAAAGGAGGTAATAGTAGACCTAGTTCCATTGCTCCTCCATAGAAGAGAAAGGATGAATTTTAAGTAGTCTCTATAGGAACAAAGATACCTAGACTAACCTTAACTCATCCATTGAGTGAGGTCAATATATTTATTGATGAAAACCCAACCATTGGGAAATCACAAGGTTAGTAAACATTAATGTTCATGAGGAACTCAAACCTTGGATTATAAATATATAGTAACAAGAGATAGATAGAAACATAACTACCTCTAGAGGATCAGGTGGCACTCAAATGAATACTCCCAAAACTTCAAATGAGGCACAGGTTGAGATCCCTACTCCAAAAGTGATTAAATCATCAGTGGGAGTTAGGTTTAGTCTAGAGTCTACTAGCATGGAATGAATAATTGAAAAAAAGGCTATGTTAGGAGGTGAATATTTCACCTTCCAAAATTTTGAACCATTTTTTTATTTAAATATATTAGTTAGACAAAAGATAAGATAAGACTAGATATATGAAAAATAGATCCTTGAAGTAGCTTAGGTTCAAAGTGATTAGTTATAGATAATGATCAAGCACCTACTAAAAGAAAACAATAATTTAAAATAGGCTACTATGTTGTCCATTCATGAGGATAGGTTTAATAAATTTGAGGATGTCATGGTGGGACTATTAAAATCTTTGAAAATAGCTAGATCAAGATAAAATTAAATAGGGATGCAAATCTCTAAAGCAATAGGCCAAGTTGGCTAATGGAAGGTTACAAGCTTCTAAAAGAGGTAACTGATTAAGGCCCTATCTAAGAATCTAGTCCCAAGTTTTAGAAATATCAGTAAGACACACTTAAATAGGGTCATGGCTATATTGGTTGATAAAATTGATGCCCTAGATAGTTAGTCCAAGGTTATGGAAAACCTTGCTAGAGACGTTAAGAAGATAGAAGATGAAATGTCTCATATCCTAGATAGCTTGATCAAAGATCCCACAGTCCTCAGCCCACTGGGTCTCATTGGAGATGAAAAATTCAAACAAAGGACATTGAAATTCATGAAAGAGGTGAGAAAACAAAGAGAAAACCAAATAGCTAAAGGTAATAGAAAAGTCATGGGTCTACTTTTGTCCTCTAAAGAGAAAATAAAAGATGCTAGGGGTATCAAAAAAACTATGGAGAAGGTTGAGAAAGACCTTAAGGACTTATAATACCATGGATAATAGTTTTTATTAAATCTAGTTATTGATATTACGTTTATTAGAAACCAACACAATAGATTGAAGATCCTTCAACAAAAGCAAGAAGTTGCATCAACACAAGGCCCACCAGCTAGTTAGGAATATTATGTTCCATATGAATTTTGTAACATTTTAAAAATGGAATATTCTTTGTAAAGGCACATGTATTTTGTTATCATGTTGTTTAAAAGTTAGTTTAGTTTGGAAATTTTAGTGTATTTTAAGGAAATTTGTAGAAATGACAAATATCCTTCACATTTGTACACTTATCAATTGATGCAATTAACTGAGATGCTTCCTTGAAGCCTATAAAAGGAGCATTATCTACTATAAAAAGTGTGGAGTTATAAGAGACAAAAATATTTTGTAACTTTTAGAGAAATTTAATAAAAAAAAGGGAATACTACAAAGTTTATCTCAATTATTTTTGTGAATTGTTATCATGGCTTCTCTCTCAATTGTCTATTCTAGGTCTTAGATTTGAAGGGTTTTTATAAATTATGGATGTGTATCTTCAATACAGGGTTACTAATTTGGGAAAATGCTAGATTATTTGAAATTATTTGAATTTGCTTCATTTTATGTGCTCTACATAAAGATGTGCAAATGTTATTTGATTTCAGTAGTAGATCTTTAAAGTAAAGTTGGTTCTTACTTATATTTTTTAATATTATCCTTAGATACATTCCTAGCGTATAGTGGAATTGATCATATGTTATTTTAGATTATACATTGGTTAAATACATATTTAACTAGAATTTAAGACTTGTCATGATGTTTAAGATAAAGATCAACAATCACATACTTTCTTTCTACCTTATCTTTTTGTTTTGCTTTTCCTTTACAATATCATCCTAGTTTAAGTTTTTAGTGTAAATAATCATTTATATTAATCTTTAGTTTTGGTTTTGATCATAATTTTTTAATAATATAATGGATGCTTCATAATTTACATTGATTTGTTAGCCAGACCAAGGTGGCTCCCAACTACCAATCAATATAAATATTGTGTAACAATTTGCTTGTTTTGTTGTTATATCATCATAGGTGACTAGATCACCATAACTTGTAACTCATAATTTTTTTTTTAATTCTAAAATGAGAAGTGTTGTTTAAACACTAAGATCACCTGTGATACATGTAGAGGCATCAACACCATCCACCCTCAAGAGCCTAAAGCTTTCCCATCTTGGAAGTCAATTCAAGAAGGAATACAAGGCAAGAAAGAAATCCTTGTTGATAATCTTGAAGAACATAATAATTTCCCATCTTGGAGATCAATTAAAGAGAGCATTCAAATGAATAAGGAAGTTATTGTGAAGAAAGGTGTAAACCATAATTTAGAGTTGAATACCAAAGCATATCATTCTTTGAAAATGAAGAGAGAGATGGTTTTATAAAATGTGAATAAGGTGGAAAGATGATGATTACATCTAAGATGTAACTAGATGCCTCTTAAGATGTCTCAATTTGTGAAGAGAGAGGTAGTATGATTATAGATGAAAAGGATATTACTATTTTTAGACATACTAACTTATAAAACTCAATTTCACCATTGGAAAAAGAGAAAGATCATCCTATTGATGAGGGGAATCTAATTATTCCTAATCAATAAAGTGGTCAAGAAGGTAATCCTAATTTCCATGTTCAACAACACATTCAAGAAAAAAGTGAGCTTCAAGAGGAAAACATACTAATTGGACAAGAATAAGGTGATCTTGAATATTTATTTTATGACATAGAAATCACTCTCATTAATAATAATATCCCTAAAGAGTATTAAGGGGTGTACTTGACCAACTTACAATAGTTGAAAATCAAATAGATAGCCTTTCAGAAGTTTTAAGTAAAAAAATAAGAGTTATGTTTTGGTTTTGAGATTCCTAGTTTCATTGAAGATGAGAAACTCACTCTTTGTTTCCAAGAAAATATTGATAATGAAAATAACATTACAATAGTGAAGAAACACTAGATAATGATCTTGACAATATGGAACAAAAATCAAACACTAATCAGAGTATGCTTCAAGAAGACCATGTTGAAATTTGGTAATATGTTTTATAAATCATAGAGGGTTTTGAATAACTTGAAGAAGTTACAAGACACAATGACTATCTTCAAGTGGCCATATATAATTAGGAGAATCCTATTATTGAGGTAGAGATAGTATTGTTTATGCTAAGAAGCCAAACATAGGATAAGTATAACTTTATCCTTGACTGACATAGTCAATATATGGATAAGGGAATGGAATAAGAAGGTTTAGTTACTAGTCAAGGAGACTATGAGTATGCCAACATCTCAGAATGTAGGTAGAAGATCTCACTCTATGATCAATACCTAATTTGACTTCACTCAACATATGACAATCTAATTTCATGGGAGCATTGCTCATCTCATGAAGGAAGAGTTTGTATAAATTTTAATTTTGATCTATGTGGAAGGTGTCTCAAGGTTAGTTTATTTTAGTAGTTTTATGTCTTATTTTTTTCTTAAGTGATTTGTAGTATAGTATTTATCTTGTTTTGTTATGTGTGTGTCTTTGGTGTGTTTACTTGTTCTATTATGTTAGTGAAGGTAGTTAGTTGTCTCAACTATTTTAAGGCATTTTTAGTCAAGTGTCAAGGTTAATTAAGGTATGAGGTTGAGTAAGAGATGACCATGCCCAATGTATGGATTAGGCTACTAGTCTATTATGCTTAACAATCAAGCATCCCCAAGAGGTTACCAAAGATGTTAGCCAAATTTTTTATACCATAGATTAGTTTCATAAAAAAATTATAAGTTAGATCATTTTAACCTTGTTGATATCCATCTAAGGCCTAAAAATAGTCATTTAGGTTGGTCTCCATTTTGTGTTTAGAAAATTTTAATGTTCTTTTGGGAAAGTTAAGGTAATCCTTGTCTTTGTTAGGAGATATGTTAAATGAATTATTTAGGTATATAACATGTTTTTATGTCATGTCAAGGTTTTCATCTCTTGATTCATGTTTATACATGTCAAGTATAATGTTAAAGTGGTGGTGGGGCCAACAAAATCCCCATAAGTTCAAATATCAACATTGAAGGGACTTGTCAAAGGCTTCAAAAATAAAATGCAATGTAGAGAGGGATAGATAAGTGTAATAAAATTTTGTTTTCGTGTTCCTATAGTATTTTTAGAGATATATAAGGATTTTTCAAGAATTGGTAGGTACAATATTGGTAAAAATGTCTTACATCTCCTATCGATCTCTTGGCAAACTCATAAAGGCAAATTTGAAATGTTGGTTCACGAAAAGGAGAGAGATTTTGGACCTAATTACTAAAGGAGGGGACCCTAATTATATTCATATTATTATAACTGGTTTATAGATTAAATCCTCCAAATTTATGAATAATCATTAAGATCTTAAGGGGTCAAAAAGTGACTCCATTCCCCATTGGATCAGTTTTATCTTTATCTACATTTATGAATTTTGTGGGAGAAGATAAACCATGAAAAATTTATCTAAAGTTATAAAAGTATATCCATGGAACCTAAATCCATAATCTACATCATACATGAGCATGCACTATCCCAAATGATCTTTCATCTTACTATTTGCATGAGACAGACCAGTTTTGTGAAGTTTTGAGGTGTTTTCAATAAAGTAAACATATTTGAAGTTAAATAAAGGTATAATGAGAGTATAAAATTTATTTAAAAGTCCCATTAAATCTCATATGAGCTCCCCACTCTTCTCATACTCTTCTTCAGCTTGTAGGCATCAGCCAAGGTGATCTCTTTAAGCAAATTTTTGGTGATATGTTATCAATTCAGGTTGTAGTAATGGAAACAAGTTCTTCAAGCATGAAAAGTGAAGGTAAATGGTGGTATATATAGTGATGTTACAATTTAAGTAGGTATAATAAAGTATATAATACTCAAAACATGCTAAAAGGTAGAATTAAGATGGTTTTTGTCCACCCACACATCTACAAACCTATAGGTGGACATTTTTTACTCATAAACCCTATTCTACATTGTGTATAGGCTTGAGAAGTCCTATTATAGACCTAAAGCCATATATGTATCCATAAAAAATGTTACACAATCATAATTATTACCATAGATAGGTGTCTAAACTCCAAACTCCATGTAAGATAGTCACATAGGGTACAAAGAGGGTTACATGCCTAGAGGAGAGCATTCTAATATTGAAGATTTATGAAGTGTAAGATAGTGTACTAAGATCATGTTTTTGAATAATATGAAGTGTGAGTGATAGTGACACAATTCCATGATTTGTCAAGCAAACTCAACATAGGCAAAACACATAAAAGCAAATTTAGACCTAATGGCTACCTAAAGGTCTGTCACAAGCCTAGATGGTGGAGAGACCAACTTGTGTGTTGGATGATATCCCAAGGGGATATAAGAAAAATAATATGGTTTTTATCCCTATTTATAATAATCAATAAACTAAGATATTATAAGGAAACTTAGTCTAATGATGTTGACATTGAAAGATCCCAAAAGACATCTATAGGCAAGTTATGGGTCAAATCGAAGAAAAGTGCAAGGTTGGTATCAAAAGGGAGGTCAGATAAGTGTATAAGGATAATGAATATAATAAATTAACATTAAAATGAGGAAACATGAGTCATAAGGATTAAATCACCCAAAAAACATGTAATCTCAATCATGTATAGTCAATAGGCATAATTGCATGCACCTACATGCCTATGATATCAAATGAGGAAAAGAGGTATGTTTGTAATGGAGGGAAGACTAAAGAGGATAAATAAGGAAATATAATGGATATCCATTACTTTTTAAATAATTTAAAAATGTTAATAATCTTTTTGAAGAGGATTTAATCTTAAGGTTACAACCTATAAGTTTAGTAAGCTTTTACAGGCTCATGTATGAAGTGTAGGGAAAATATGCATGTTTTGAACAAATTTTAAGGATGAGAACATAAAAAGTGTTTATAAGACATTTAAATTCACTTATATTAGGGTTATAATTAGTAAATATGGATATAAAACTGTTAAAGGAGCTACTAGGGTTATATTTACATGTTGTACTAGATATAATAACATGAACTAATAGAGGTTACATAGAGTATATGGAGGATGAATGGTAAATAATAGAATTTTAATAGGTATTTATGAGTTAAAAATACCTTATTGATTTTTTCAAATTCAAAACCAAACACTTTTTCCCCTTTTCATTGAATTTATTTTCTCTTGACGTCATTGTTGCAGACATATTAGTCTAAGAGACATTTTGATTAACTATGAACATATTTGAGGAGATTAATGGAACCATTAGATCCTTTGGAGAGGTTAATAAGATTTTTTTCTTAAATTTTTTGGCATTGGTTCATGCATTAGGGTCTCGAACTCTATGAATATTTTTTAAGAGTTAGATATCCTTAAACCTTACCTAAACCCTTCAAAAAAACTTGATGGAGGATTTTAACTTCATATTTTCCCATTATGGATGGATAGAGCCTTAAAATTATATGACTGACATTAATTACTCTCTTATACACCTTTTGATGTATATTTTTATCATGTTTGGGGGTGAAGTGTATGAAAAAGGATAAAAAATAAAGGTTATAGGCCCATTTGAAAGCATGTAAGGTTGTGATAAGATCTCAAGTCGAGTTATAATGACTTATAATCCTAATTAAATATAATATGAACCTTTGAAATCCATTTTCATACATTTTAGGATGGTACATGGGCTATTAATTCACTATGTTGAGAAAAATGGTGACTATTACATTAGTTTGTTCAAGAGGCATGACTACAAGTCTTGAAAAGGCTAATTAGAGAATGTATAGACTCTAAACATACTCATAGACATGTTACATATAATATATATTTTTTATACACCATAAAATCAATAATTAGATACATTAAACAAGATGTATATATCAAATTATCCCCCAATAACAATGAAGACTTTTTTTGCCACATTAAATGGGTATTCTAGCTGCAAGATGACTTCCATGGGCTGAATTGAAGCTTCTTATCCTAATGAAATAATTACATAAGATTTGATAATCAAGAAGAATATCTCCATGATACAAGACTAGACCTTGATTGGGTAACTAGGTTCTAACTATAAGAGAGAGTATTTGGAGAAACTTGAGTTTAAAATGCAAGATTTACTTAATGAAGAGCATACAAGAGACAAAGGTTGGCATAGAATTTTATTAACCATGCCAAGTGTCAATTTAATTAATTATAAATTCCATTACATATGTAAATGTGTAGCCTCATAGTAAAGGGTTTAGATTCAAGAAGCTCAATACTACCAAAGTAACCTCATGTGCCACTACTCACAAGGAATCTCATCAACACTTGATCATGAAGTTTAAAAAGGAAGATGAAAACACATTCTCAATATACTTAGTGTCAATATTCTCCTCTTTTTAAATTTTTCTAATGATGAATTATATGATCTATTTTCTATACCAAATTTCCTCTATCTTATCTCTCTTATTGCTATAAAATAAGCCATTAATGGATTTGAATGGATCATCCACTTGAGTATGGAAAATAACTACTAATTTTTATGACTTTGATCAATAAGAATACTATTTTTACCTCCTTATATGACTATACTTAGTGTGTATGTATGGATAGTTGATTTTGTTAAGTGATTTGCTTTGTCTTCCTAGACATGTTGTCATATTACAACACTTATATGCAATTTAAGAGATTATCTTATAGGTCATGTGTCATGTCCCCTTTTTTGTGGACATTGACAGATTTGATGATTGGCCTATTATGCGACCTTCGTAGGCTAATAAGATGGATAGAGGGTCATAATGGAGCTTGGATTGACTTTGATTCACGAAATTTCTACATTTGGTTTTCATTCAGGGTATTTCAGATGCATTGAGCCTGAGCTCCTACTTTTTAGGGATATTTGATATGCAGTGGAGCACCTTTATTTTGGTATGGTCACATGCAGAATCACTCCCTGATTCACCTGCTTCGATCGGTTTGAGGATCCGACATATATTGATGGAGATATTAATATTTGATTGATTTAATCAAATATTAATTATTTGGTCTCATTAATAATTAATTATTAATTATTAATTATTTGCTCTAATTTTAAATTAGAAACCCTAATGCTAATTTAAGAAAACCCTAATTAGGGCAAGCATATCTTTTGAGGGTATAAGGGTTTCACATGGAGGCCATTATGGATTATGCATAGATTATTGATTATTGAAAATTGAAGATATTCTTCTGTGAAGACTGAGCCAAGGGTTCCAGGATTCCATTGCAGTGGAGAACGTTCCCTCTTCATTGTGTGTGATTTAGAGGCTGTGAAAGATCAGCTGATTTATCACCAAATTGAGAGATAGCTTCATTCAGAAGTTATCACAGAATTCCAGGTTTGAGAGATAACTTCACACAGAAGTTTATCACAGAGCTTTCCAGGTATTTCTTGATTTAGTTCATGCTTTTTGTTTCAATAAATTATACAGAGAGAGATCTGCTGTATTAGATACCATAGATTTCCAAATCAGGGATCAACAGACAGGTTGTGCTGAGTTGGCGGCCGTACTAAGTCCGTACAGATCCAATCAGGCACCGACATCGGTAGAGAGAGGGCTTATATAGACCAACATCGGTCAACTGAGGACCGACGTCGGCAGAAATCTGACCGACAGAGACCGACGTCGGTGAGATATCGACCGACGACGGCATCTGTGTGTCGACACAGAAAGGCCGAGACCCTTCCAGATTCAGATTTCACTCCCAGATTTGCAAAACACAGGGTTTTAAGACCAGATTGTAATATTCTTTAATTTGTATGCCAGAGACTCAATTGTGTAATCATCTAGAAGAACAAGTACTGAGATCTTGATTTGTTATTAAGAGATTATACTGTGATTTGTTTATGCTTATTTGAATATATATTCTGCAAGTTTATATTGTGATCAGAGTTTCATGAGTTTATATATTCCCTGTTTGAAGGGGACATCATAGTGGTATCAGAGCTTTGGTCTTTGGTATTAGAGTTTTTGTGCAGATAAGAGAGCCCCTAAGTAAGGGACATCACAGTGGTATCAGAGCTTTTTGTGCAGATAAGAGAGCCCCTAAGTAAGGGACATCACATCATGTGAAGTGTTCAAGTTAAGTGTAAGGGTTGAGTGTGGTTACCTATTCACTAGTGTAGTTTTAGACCTCTTGATAAGTCCTCCTAGCCTAAACATCTATCACAACTTCCACATTGAAATGTTCTTGTAAGAGATTCATATTGGGAGTAGTGTATGTTTAGATTAGTCTCATGGTCTACATGTGCACATGTAGTTAGTTGGTAATGATAAATTATTTTGTTGCATCATGTCCTAAGTTAGGTTATATTTAGTTATATCTAAACCTTTCCCTTAAAATAGATAGGTTTAGTAGTAGTTAAATGTGATAGCATCAAGGTAGATAGACCTATCTAGAGATTCACCTCATTTATTGTGTTACCCACAGCCTAAAGGTGTCTCCATGCTACACTTAAGTGGGGAGTCTTGACCAACCTCCTCTAGGGTATAAATTTTGATGATGATGATAATAATATCACACCCTCTTCTTAGGACTAATGTGATTGAAATCCTTATGAAATGGGAGAACCTCTACGTTGGATGAATTTTAATTTCAATGGGGTATCTAAGGGTCTAATATGAATGGACAGATCCTTAAAATGATTAGAAACTAGACATTGCTTGGATAACTAGGTTTTACTGAAAATAGAGAGTATCTAGAGGAAATTAAATTTCAAATGTAGGTTTTAATTAATGAAGAGGCATAAAAGAGACAAAATTTAGTGTATAAATTAGTTAACCATACCAAGTGTTAGTGTGTGGTGTGATGTTTTACTATATAATTGTGTGTGTGTGTGTGTACACACACACAATTATATATTACAACATCACACACACAAACACACACACTCTCTCTCTCTCTCTCTCTCTCTCCTCCTCTCTCTCTCTCTCTCTCTCTCTCTCTCTCTCTCCTCTCTCTCTCTCTCTCTCTCTCTCTCTCCTCTCTCTCTCTCTCTCTCTCTCTCTCTCTATTATATATGTGGTGTGATGTTGTACTATATAATTGTGCACATGTGCGCACACTTGTGTGTGTGTGTGTGTGTGTGTGTGTGTGTGTGTGTGTGTGTGTGTGTGTAAAATAACTACATGGTCCTTGATTCTACACTTGTAAATATATAGGAAACCTAGAATGTTTGTCCCAAGACATATATCACATTGTTTTAAATAATGTTATGATGAAATTTTATAATAATAAATATTGATTTGTTGTAACATTATGATTTATAGGTTCCTAAAATTTTTATTTATATATCCAAACTTGGATTTAATTTTTTACTTTTAAACATTAAAAAATAATCACCATGTCTAGAGTTATCAACCACTAGGTTCTTTACTTCATTATTTTTTAGTTATGCTCGATTGATAATTTCAAATTAAAATATATCACCTTTGATAAACCTATCGAATGTTATGTTCTAAAAATTACTATGTATATTCAAATTTTGATGTAATATTATGCATAAAATCTCATCTCATTGATATCTAGTAGATCTTAAATTTATGAACCTAATTATTTTATATTCGTGCTCGGCTAATCTTTTTTAGTTAAAATTTGTTGCCTTAGATATACCTATTGGGAACTAAGTTCATTTAATTATTATGTATATTACATTGTAATGAAATTTTATGTACAAAAACTCACCTCATTAAAATCTATTAATTGTTATGTTCTAAACATTATTATTTACATATCCACACATGGATGCAATTTTTTTGTAGCATAGATAAAATAGATCACCCCATAGTAATGTATATATTCATGTTATTGAGAGATATAAATTAATAAGTTCATAACATTATTATTTTAATATAAAAATATTAATACAATATTAAACTAAATATAAACAAAAATATTCTTGTGTCTAGGGCTAATGGCCACTAGGTTCCTTATTTTTTATTTGATTTAGTTACAAACAAATTTTTAGAGTTATAAAATATTGCCTCAGATAGGTATAATAGTTGATAGCTTCCCAATACTTTAAATGTCCACATTTGGATGTAATTTTTTACTAAATGTAAATTAAAAAATGCTTTATATAAATCTAATGGTTATTAGGTTCTTGAGTTTCTTATTTTAATACTCTCTGAGATAAAATTTATAAGTTTTTAGATATCACCTCAAATATACCTAGTGTTCAATATCTTCCTAACATTATTTCTTTAATATCCAAGATTTAATGAAATATTATACTAAGCATTAATTAAAATCCCACTACGTCTAGATCTAAAGACCACTACATACCTCACTTTGTTATTTTAATTTAATATTAGATGAAATTTCTAAGTTGAAAAATATCACCTCATCTATATCTATTGGTTTCTAGGTTCTTACTGATATTATTTAAATATGCATGATTAGGTGCAATACCCTACTAGACATAACATGTAAATATTAATTCTTAGTGTGTTGTATGTTATATAGTAATTATGATTGGAACAAGATGTTATAGCGAATAATAACTAGGTATCTAAATTTGTGCTTAGCTATGTATGTTTTAGTAATAATATATTTTGTTGGTCAAACATCATCCAAAGATATGTCCTTTATTGATAAGTTTAAAAATTGGAAGAATCCTGACAAATAATGATTTTCTAATTTTAATTATCTAGAAAATTATCTCACAGGTGTGTTTATTTCACTTACTGAATGATGGTGATCAATAAATTCAGATGATTATCATCTTCAAAGTAGAGGATAGAGACAAACTAACTATATAGGTAAATAGAATAGATAATGACAACCATAAATTTAATATCATGCTTATGGATTTGTAAGGGACAATTTTTAAAAGATAGACAACACAATATTCACTAAGAAAAAGGCATCAGTCTTATATTAGGTATAGATGGAAGTTAGGGAAATTTAAAGAATGAGATAAAACTGGAGGAATGCATTATCAAAGTGTTGACACGGTAAGGATTTCTATTTTCAATAATTTTTATTAGTATTCCAAAACTTCTTCAATCTTCTATCATTTAAATAAGGAAAAACTATTTGATGATGGCACAAAACTTATAAAATAGTTCACTATGTTAAGGAGGAAATATTTTTCACACTTTTAAATTCATGCATCAAAATCATTTTTTCCAAAACTGAAATAATAAACAAAGTCAACCTCATTGAAATAGGAAACTTCAACTTTAAAAAAAATCCCCCAAAAAAGTATATTGAATTTTATTTTTCAAGTAATAGTTAATTAAATATTATATGGACCATTATCATATATCACTAAATGAATATTGTATTCATCCTCAAACTAAGAAACATGTTTATTACCTTATTTATTCAATGTTGATGAGTGGCATTACCACTCAATGCAAAGTTGTGTTGATGCATTTTAGGAAACTGACAAATGAAATGCTTTAATTATAAGTTAGACATAAAATATATGAAAATTTTATTTATATATGTATACTATATATGGTTATCATGCCATCACAACATAAAAGAAAATATCAAAAAATATGAAATATCCCTCAACCCATAAAAGATTAAAATTATGAAAATCTTGTATTCTTTTTACAAATGTACCCAATGAGAATATAGTAAATATATTATTTTTTTTTTTCAAAAAATAATAATAGGGTGGATAAATAGTTCTTAAATTAAATTCACATAACACGATCAATTATCTTTCAAAAAATAAACCACAAATACCTAGATTTCAAAAAATAGAAAATAGAGTAATATAAGGTAATAGTCTTTAGTTTTAAAATTAAACAATCATTTATCTTTACTAGTATTATATATCTACTTGATAATATTTATTTAAATATGCTAATTTTAAACCTTGAATATATACATGTCTTCTCATAATTAAAAAGTATTATTGTGTGAAGCCTAATTTTCATGAAGCTTGATTTTTAATTATCACTATAGTGTACATGTCTTTATGATGACATAATGTGTTTAATTTGACGAACAAGGTGCCATTTTGGTACTATAACATTAATAAATATTATATTTAATGTATAATTTTCTTATTAGTACTTGTTTAATTATATAAATACTACTTATATGCATGTTTTCGATGATGTCCTTAGTAGAGTTAGATGATTAAATTAATATTATTTATGTCTTTTTTCACAATACTAGTTGCACTATCACACTTATACCATGTTTTAAAACTATATTTGTGTTTAAATTTTTAGCATGATCATTGATATTTTAATATTACTTTGTTCCTAATATGATTTTCTATATGTATTATGTGATTATACATGTTGCTTAAGATTTTTTTCCATTCAATTGCTTCAACTCTCCTAAGGTAGATCATTTTTATGTGCAAATTATGTGAAACATTATAGGAGGATAAGAGATGAAAATTGGTCTTAATTGAACATGGGGTTTACCATAAAATATATGTTTATTTTCCTAATCTAAAAAATTTATTAATTTTATTCCTATCTTGGTATAGTTTCTAAATTTAAAAATTGGTAATCTTGACCTATTAACAATATTCACAACTCATTTGCCCATGCCTTATATATTTATAGAACCATATAAAAAATTTAAGAGGACAAAATAGGATTCAAAATGAGTGTTAAACTTCTAAAATTTTGTATGGACTAAGAAATACAATATTTTTTAGATATTTTGAGGTGAAATTAAACTCATTTGATTAAAAGTTGAGCCTAAGAGAAAATTTTGAAGTACTAGAGGACTTTTTGGGTATCCCATTTCCTAATTTATAGTTTTTTATGGAGAAAAGTTTATTTAGCATAAGAGATATCCATGCTTACCCTTATTACTTTTAGGATAGATAAATAAATTTTTAAGATGATTTATTACTTGGAAGGCTTTTTGAGAAGAGGCAAAGGAATGTGAAGGGGTGAGTGTCACCTTCCCATTAGTAAAGGAATTAACAACAATCATTATAATAGAAGTTAAATACATCATTTTTAGAAATTTTTGGCCATTCCTAAATATTTTTATTGAATATAAATCTTTAAATATTATAATTATCTTGAAGGAGATAATGCATCAATGGTAGCAAGTGTTAACATTCCTCCTAAAAACTAGCCTAGGAATATTTTTTCCACAACATGATAATATGTTATGCCACCTTTGTACATTGTCAACCATGATATTCATAATGATAATAAATTATTGTGAAACCATATATCATAAATTTTCATAAGTACATTCATTAGACCTGTGGGTTATGCGGACACAATATCATCTCTTGTTATGGAATAAATAGTTTTAACTTATCCTTGATTCCCTAATCATTTTCAAAATAAATTATGGGTTAATAATTATTAAGGAGATTATTTTTAATATAAAACATATTATTGAGTTTAACAAAATTTATATCTAATTACTCCTAAAAATAATAGCTTTTAGCTTATCCTAAAATAATCTAACAGAGGGTCTAGGATTTTATCCTATCCCTATGGAATGTGACATTCATATTTTCATCTCAAAAAATAATTTTCTAGTTTTGACATGGATTAAACACTAAGATTGTTCCCATAATGATCTATCATTAATTGGATGATCAAAATTCTAGGGACTTCTATACATTTTTGGTTTCCCCAACTAGATATTCCAAAGTAGGTACATCAAGAGTATAATGATATTAACAATAATATTAATATTAGATAAAATTTATCATTAATAAGTTATATAAATAAAAAAAATAGGATATATTTTTTTCATATAATCATGATTTATCATTCAATGTGTCGTTTTTAATCATTCATAGCCTGAAAATGATTGTGTACCCTAGTAATTTAACTATGTTTAATTTACACATATTTTAATGTTATAAGATAAATAGAATTTAAAACATGGATTTAGTCATTTCCATAAAACCAAAATAAAAACATAGATAATTAGGTCTCCATAACGATTTATTTACCCTTTCCATCTCAAAAATAAATTTGTATGCAAAACCCTTTAGCTATTTGGAATAGTATGTTAAAAGTAGGGAAACCAAATACAAACTGTGTATAGATATAGGTGTAATACATATTAATGGTAAATTTTAATTGAATTAGTATTATTAAAATAATTTTAATATAAAACTAGATATAATCACTACCTGATCATTAAATAATCCCTCATGACATATGTAACTTCAGAAGGTACATGTTGCATTTATGGAACCTAGTGAAAATCATTTCCTAATTAAATTTAAAGTATTATGAATCTCAATTCCTTATTTAATAAATATGGGAATATAAAATAGATTAAAAAAAATCCTTGATTTTAAAATGATGTGCAAGTTGATATATGGGGTATAACCTTCTACATGTAAGTCAGGAATGATTCAATCACTATACGCTTTTCATATTTTATTTGTGCATACAATTGAGACATTAATATTAGTCCAATATCAAGACTTAATAAAATTATGCCATTAATAGAAGTCTCAAAAATCCTTTCTCATCAATATTCATTTTTTAAAAATGAGTATTACTCATATTTATAAAAAAAAAATCTCTACATACTATGAGTACATCCATTAAAATCAGAATAATAAGTGTGCATTACATGTACATCATGATAAAATATAATAAGTGTATATATTTTAATAGACTAATGTAAAACCCTAAATAACATCAACTAGATAACCATTCTTTCATAAAACAATTTTCCCTTTCCAAAGTGGTGCATCCACTATAAACTAGGAAAGATGATTCCTTCAACTTCACTAGCATACAACACCATCAAACTTCTTTCATCTGGACATATAGTAAAGGAAAGTTTTTAAATACTTAAATATTACTATATCAAAATTATAAGACTATAATATCATGAATACTTAAGCCATAGTGAATATTAAAGGAACAACTATAGTAGTAACCTTAAGAATGATAATATATTAGAGTGGAACCTTAGTATGAGTATTACTAGTTATACTAATTCATTTTTCCATCAAGAATAGTGGTATTTATATAATTTCTCTAGAAGATCAGAGACATAATTCATACACCTAATATTTTAACTGTATCACTTTACTAATAATTTCTCTTGCAGTTACTTATTAGTGAATCAATCTCCTTGAGTGCATGTCTTAATGAATGCATTGATAATGGGGTTAGATATACTTGTGGTAATTTTCAAAAGATATGTTCCTTCATACAAACTTCATTCCTCCTATTGTGTTTTCCTAAAATAATGAAACTTTGATTTGGATAACTATAAAATATAGTAGGACACTCCAAAACTATAATCTACGTTATAATTCTTAGATATCTAAACCCACACTAAAACATCCTAAAAATGTGTGTGTATGTACATATATATAAATTAAAGTATAAGAAAATATATGTAAATATTTTTATATTATATGTGTGTGTGTGTGTGTGTGTGTGTGTGTGTGTGTGTGTGTGTGTGTGTGTGTGTGTGTGTGTGTGTGTGTGTGTGTGTGTGTGTGTGTGTGTGTGTGTGTGTGTGTGTGTGTGTGTGTGTGTGCGTGTGTATACTAGTTGTTTTACTCTTATTTAGACATTTCCTACATTTCAATCAGCTTAGTTTCATTGGTGAATTTTAGGTTTTAGATCCATATATATAGGGTTAATTATTACCATTCTTAACATGATATAAATCATTCAATCTCTCTAATTTCACTTAAATTTTTTTGCCTAAGTAGTATTTTGATTTGTTATAGGTTTAGAGTCTTATCTTTGAGGTCTAGTCTTACTTATTTTATTTCAATATCAATAGGAGATATCAAACCAAGGAGATAATCTATGCACATAAATTTATCATAGTGTAACATTTCAAAAATAATATAATGGATCTCTATTTAAACATGTTAAAATATGGTCATCTCCCTCTTGCTAGTCTTTTACCTCTTTTATGGCCCTTGTAAATATCAAAATTATCATTTTGGGTCTCTATACCCTTGAATTTTAAAACCTTTTAAGCCTAAGGGAAACTAACATGATATTATTTAACCACCAAAATAGTTATAAAAACCTTATAAATGACTCGTATAAACATTACATTGATTTCATTGCCAAGGTCACAGGGCTTCCCATGGGTGGTATTAAGTTCTCAAAACAGACCAATATCTCCAATGCAGCCTACAAAAAAATTTCGAAGACGGATGCAGAGGAGAAGCAACTGGAAAAGAATGGAGACTTCTTTGACATGGAACAGATAAAAGGAATTTGGCAAGATGTGCTATGTTGTATTTGTGAGTACTTTATCCTTGATGGTAGGAATAAAAGATTTCACAAATTTAATTTTGTTTTTCTCAACCACTTTAGGCACAAGGATAGAATTTCTTTCCCTTTCTATCTGCATTTTTCATTGCTTCAAAGCTTGTATGCCCATAAGAAGAAGGGGTCTCACCCCATTTTACATGAAGGTCTGATACTTCTCATAGAGGCTTTTTGTAAAAATAAATCCATAGCTTCGACTCCTTCTTTTGACAAACATAAGGGTTCTCAGTCCAAAAAGTGTAAGAAGGATGAGAATGTTAAAGGGATAGAAAAGGCAAAACCAAAACCCTCTAGTTCTCAAAAACAAATTGTAGAAGAGGATTTTGAGTTGGAGATTACTAAAAGTTCTGAGAAGGATGTCCCAGAGGAAGAGGAAGGGAAAAATGTTGGGGATTTCAACTCCAATTTGGATGGATATCTAGAAACTAAAGGAAAAATTGAGAAAGGGAATGAAGAGGATACAACTGAGGGAAACTCAGAACAGAGCAATTCTAATAATGAGGGTAATTAGACTATGTCTAGGGGAGGTGTTAAAGACAAAGATAACTTAATTGATGATCCATTTTTTATGAGAGAGGAGGATCACATGGTTTTGGATTCTACTCCTACTACAGAGACTGGGGGACAAGAAAAGGAGGACCCTGTTTAGCATGATAACCCTATTGAGACTAGAAAGGAGGAACTAATGGATAGGGAGGAATAAATTGAAAAGGTTGATTCCCCTCCACATGAGATTATATAAGACATTTGTGACTCTCTGTAGAGGGTAACCAAGTTTTCCTTCCTACATTTTTCCAAGTTCAAGGCCGACTCTATTCTCCAAGTTGATTCTTGGATTTATAATGAAATAATGGGGCTGAAGAAGAAAGTGGAAACAATGCAACATAATCAAGATGTTGATCAGGCCATAATCAACCACTTAGAGGTGCAAATGGGAGATATCCCAAAAAAGCTTAAAGATTATGAGCATAATCTTATAATTCTCATTAAGGAAAGTGGAACAAAGATGGAGCAGGTAACATCAAGCATTTGTGCTACTGCAACTAGCCTTGGTAAAAGAGAAAATGAAGAAATAATATCCTCAGAGGGTCCAAGTAAGAGGACAAGGTAGATTTTGAGGAAGAAATCCTTGCAAGATGTTGCTACTTCGGTTGCTAATTCCATCCAGGATACTGCTATGATTGGGAAGGAGGCTGTCAAGATGATCATAGAACTGTAATAAAAGCTTAGGGTCTTCTTTGTTGGTTTTGTTCCTTTTTAGGTCCTTATTGCTGGTTGTTGTAACTAGTTCTTGTTTTTGGTCTTAAACTTTATTTGAGGTTCCAGGTCCTTGTAAAACTTGGGTACTTTTATTGGACTATGTTTGTGGTTTCAGGTTCCTATAAAACTTGATTTTGATGTTGTTCTTCAGTAGGTTTCAGGACTACTTTTCCTGGTGGTTGTTAATGCTTTATCTTTTTTGATTCTATTGAAGGGTTTTGGGGTCCCTTAAAAACCTGATTTTACCATAATCTAAAACATTACATTGATTTCATAAACCATTACTTATAGTGGTAGTTTTTCACCATTAAAGGCTTTTTAAAATTGTTTTCCAAGACTTGACTTTTCACATTTTTTTCATAATTTTGGTTGTATTTTTTATTTTTTATCTTTATTTTTCCTTCTTTATTTCCTAGTACACCCTTGTTATTTTTTATATAAATCTCAACCACCTCTAAGTTAACTCAGACAACCTCCAAGTCAAGCTTTTATTAACTCCAAGTCACAAATTTTTCTTCTTCCTTATAAGTATTTCACTTTTATTTGAATTTTATATCAAAAAATTGAATTATAGATTAAATATTACAATTTTTTAGATAGCCAACTTCAGCTTTATATTTTTTTAATAAATTTTCCTCGATTTGTACTAATTTTTTAGTCATTTTTAAAATTTGGAGAAGGGAGCTCATGAATTTACAACCAATACTTTTTTTCATAATTAACCAACCATAATTCATATTTTGTATTCCTATATAATATATATGTGGTTCCATTTTATTTTTACTCCCTCTTTTCATAGAGATTCAAGGTCAATATTGAGAAACACAAATGAGCTCGATACTTGAGGATAAGATATTCACATCAACTAATTCTTATCCTTCACTGATTTTACATTGGTCATGTTAGAGGACTTGTTTCTCTCTTTTTTTAATTATTTAATTGGATTAATTTTTTATTATTAATTTTAATATTTTTCATTTAAAAATAATTATTTAGATAGACTCAAAAAAAAATCTTCTCTCTGTATCTCTCTTTGCATTAAAAAATAGTTCTATCATCTTAGTTACATTCACATATTATAGATCTTAAATAATAATAGCCTTCACATTAGTTCTAGGATAGATAGGTGAATATTAAAATCAAAAAAAAAAAAATGAAAAAAAAATTATTTTTCATACCACACATTCACATACATAAAAAACACCAACAAATTTTGATGCACAAAAACTCAAAAACCAAAAAGTAACATTTTTGCATCTAGAATTGTTCTACTTCATTGCATGGTAAATAAAGTCATTTTAATTTAAAAATAAATTTTGTATATTTTCATCCAATAAAATACATATCATTCTAATTTCATACAAATTTCACAAAATAAAGTAAAACCCAACAAAAATAATAATAACTTTCACACATTAACTATATCTTGAAAACTTAGAAGTTGTATTTACATACATAAAATCTTAATTTTAAATCTAGTTTTACATTTTCATAGTCAATATTTCAAGTGTCATTATATTTTTATTTAATTTTAACTTAATATATAAAAACCAAATCATTCATTTTAGTTCACATAGGTGAAATGTTGTATTCTCAAAAAAAAAAAGGTGAAAAATTAACATCTATATTATTACATTAATTTTTATTTTTAATTAGCATTGCATTCTTAAAATATCAAGAAATTAACCAAAAATACAAATTATATTTTTTTATTGGTTTTATTATGTTTATTGTAATTGTTTTTAGAGGATTGAAGGTGAATAATTAGAGGAGTGAAGGTGGAATGAGTTTCTAATGTTTATCCTTTATCTAGGTGAAACATTATGAACTCAAAGCCCATGACATCAGAACAAGATGATCCTCAAGAAGGGAACTTTAGGGTCACACCTAGGAATTTGGGGGAATGCAATGAACCATAAGGACCTAGACTAATATTCAAGAGAGACTATAAATAAAGAGTCCCATGGGAATGATAATTAGGTACCAATTTTGATTCCCCAAAACCACCTTTATCATGGGTAGACAGACTTTTAGGTGAAATACTTATGTTACAAGAAATGATAGATTTTCACCTAGACCCCATGATGGAAAATGATGAGGTATGTTTAAATTTTACATATTTAATAGTATATAAGGACTATCCAATTTTAATGGATTCAATCCCAACATGTATTCCTTTAAGGAATGAGAAATTTGTAAATGGAAGCCTAAGGGTAACCTAGAGGTAGTGGTGATGTAGATTAATTTCTTATTAAATTTCTAAAATATGAGGACTGTCTTAAAGATATGATATAAGGTTCATGGTTTATGTGAAAATAAAACATCTACCTAAGAAAGTGGAAGGTAGGTTTCAAATTTAATAGGGATTTAATATAGGATATTCCCTTATGGGTGATGTTTCAATGACTCCCCTTTGAGTACTAAAAGCTAATGATATTCATGGGAATAATAAAGGATTTAGGAAAACCAATCTCTTTAGATATAGCCACTAAGTCAAGAATAAATTTGGTCACTATTATATTCAATTTTTATATCCAAATAATAAACCCATAACTTATTCCATAATATTAAGCTCAAAATATGGGTCCTTGAAATAAATATTGAGTACTAAAGGGAAGATAATATATGTAAATAGTGTAACATTTTGATCCACATTATAAAATATTATACTAACATAAAACCAACTTAGGTATAGAAACCCATGTGAAGAAAGAAAGATATACCCATCTAGGTTAATGTAGTGGCTCTTCACACTAGGGAAGTTACATATCCCTTAAAATTCGTAGTTAGGAATGAGGAATAAATAAGACACAATAAGAATATAATTTCACCTCAAATTCATAATTTAGATTAAAAAGAGATTGAGAATCAAGAAACTTCTATATCAAATTCTCCTCTAGAGAATATGTACTTTATTCATTTTAAGGAGGATAAGATGGATTCCATAATGTCTCTAGGGATGAAGGGTGAGAAGGGTAGATGTTAGGAGAAATACATGACTAATCTGGAAAAAGTAAGTAATTCAATGAACATGGATCTAAATAAAGTTGAGTAAATCCTTACTTATAATATGTTAGATGGATTAGTTTTGGGACTAAAAAATTTAGATGAGGACCTAAAAGGGGAAGACATAAATTCTAACATGAAAACCCCATTAAATAATAAATACCCAAATATTATTATGGAGGGGGTAGATTAATCCCAAGTTAAATTTAAAAAGTATCGTCACTCACTAGAGCCAAGAGGAGCTGATAAAAATAAAAGGATATAATGGGTCAATGCTCTTCAATTAAGAGTAAGGATCTAATAGAGGAAATTAGACAATATAAACAAGTGAAATGACCAAGAAAAATAAATAAAAAGGCACAATTTGGGGAAGATGCAAGGTCTTCAACTAGCTTGATAGGCCAAAATACCAAGAAGAAATAAAAAACAAAAGAGGTTGTTAAGGGCACATCGAATATATTTCAACCACATAAACATTACACTAATGGTAAAAATGAAAGTTGACTCTTAGAACATAATATGACTTAATAAATCTAAAAATTAAAGGTTAGTGGGAAACTTGAGGAAAATAAAAATACATAGGTGTTGATTTTATAATAATATAAAATGATATAAGAAATTATAATTCAAGTCGGTAAAGGTGCATGTAAAAATTATATTTATGTACGTTTTAGTTCTAATGGGTCATTAGAAGGGGTATTTTTGTTTTAAAATCTAGAGGATCTAGTGGGGAAAGTCTTTATTAATAATATTAATCACATTTACATCTTATTTAATGACATTATTAATAAGCATGAGTGGATTTTTTTCAAATATCTATTATCCTAATTTTATCCTAGGTAAGAAGAACCTTTGGAGAGAGTTAGAAGCCTTTAGGGAGAAGTGTGTGCCTTGGACCTAGATGGTAGCTGGTAATTTCAACTCCCATTTATTTCCAATGTAAAAAAAGGTGGCTCACATGATTATATAGATATCATGTTGGACATTAATGATTTTATCTCGGATGCTAGGTTTTCAGATGTTGAGTTAAGTAGTGATACTTGCATTTTGTCCAACACAAGACTAGGGGTAAATCTTATGCAAGTTAATATAGATAGATTTTTAATATTTCTTAACTAGGAAGTTTACTTTAGTTTCTCTTTAAACCCTCTCCCTTGAATTGGGTCTAACGACAATCCACTTATCTTCATTGGGGAGAGAGTGCATAAAATAAAATAAAACACCCTTCTAATATGAAAAGATGTGTATTTTACACATTTATTTATTAGAGTTGGTCAAATTTTGGTGGAAATAATGGTTTTACATGATTTATGTGTTCATTTTGGCTCATAAGCTCAGACACATAAAATAGAAACTCAATATTTGGAATAGATGATTTTTTACTAAAATTTTTCCTTAGAAGAAAAGTATAAAAGAGTAACTATTGAAGATTAAAGAGATAATCTGGGAGGTGGGTTTTAATGAAGAGACTCTTTAAAAATAAAATTATCTTCTGAGTAATTTTTATAATTTGAATACTAAATAAGATACCTACTAGATATATAAATATAGATGTTTATGGTTGTCATAAGGTGATAGGAATACAAATTATTTTCATAAATTAGCCTCTATAAATAGAAGTGATTATATAATTAATGAATTGGTAAAATAGGATGGAGTTTTGTTATGGTAGATATCTAAAATGAGGGAGAATATCATCCACTACTTTAGGAACTTGTTAAGAATTTTTATCCAAGATCTAAGGAAATAAGACATAGTCTTGGGGATATTCCCCAATATCATTGCCCAAGATGATAATGAAGATTTAATTGAACCTCCATCTCCTAAGGATGCTAATTTATTTTCCTTCTCCATGGAGAAAAATAAATCCCCTAGGCATGGTAGATTTCCTCCAATTTTATTTTAACATTTATGGGGTGTTATCCACCTATAGGTAGTCACCATTATGTCTAACTATTTTAGGTTTGGGAATTTCCTCAAAGAATTTAAAAACAATAATTTAGTTATCATAATTGAGAATGTTAGTACCAAGTAATTGAATTAATTTAGACTTGTAAGCCTATCTAGAACATTCTACAAAATTTGTACCAAAACCTTAGATCTAAGAATTATACCATTGTCATAACATATTGTAGCATATCAGTAAGGAGATTTTGTTTTTTAAAACAAATCATAAATGGAATTATTATTTTCCATTAATATACTCACTCAATGGACAACTTTACCATAATATGAATGTTTTTTAAAACTTGCTATGAACAAAGCTTATGGTAGGGTCTCTTGGAGCTTCCTCGATAAAGATCTTGATAAATTTTAGTTCAACCCAATATTCTTGGGATTTATATTCAAGTTGATTTAATCCTCCAAGTTATTTGTCTTGTTTAATATGGTCCTTTTAGTATTTTTATATTCTAATAGAGGGTTGAGGAAATGGAACCTTCTTTCTCCTTACATGCTCATTATTCTTGTTGAGGCTCTTGGAAAAATTCTAGGGAACGTAATAATTCAAGTAGAGGTCAAGGGGATCAAGATAAACCCTAAAAAAGATCCAATAATACATTAAAAAAAATTTATGACACTTTTATTATTGGATAATACTCAATGGGTGAGGACAAGGCACTTAAATTCATTGTTTTGGACTATGAGAAGGTGTTATTTTAGATCATCAATTTCTCCAAATCCTCTCTTTTCTTCATCCACACTATAAAAAGGATTTAGAAGAAGAATGTTATGATTATTGAATGTTAGATTTGGAAGTGGATTTAAACTTACCTATGGATGCTTATGTTTAGTGCAAGAATGGTATCTAACTTCTAAAATCCACTTACTGAGAGAATTTAGATGAAATTGGAAGGTTAAAAAGGTAATATTCTCCCTTAGGTAGGGAAACTATAGCTAGTCAAAATATCCCTTTAGAGAATACATGTTTACATGATATCCCTATTAAAAAAAAATTGTTTCAAGTGGAAAAAATATAGAAAAGGTTTTAGTGGACAGGTGTTGAGGAAAGTAACTTATTTCATTTGGTGGTTTGGGATAAAATCTGCATGCCAAAAGATAAGGTAGGACTTTGTCTGATGAGAATTAAAATGATGAACCATGATCTTAATTTGAATTTATGGTGGAAAGTGATGAAATAAGAATGTGTATAGACCATTATTGTTAAATCTAAGTACTTTTAGGGGAGGGAATTAGATATCCTATTTTTGGAGGAAGGTCCCACCAATGTGGCTTTGCCTTCTTGAAATCTTTGACTAGAAGTAATTTTTTGTTAAGGAAGGGTATCAAATAAAAAATAGGAAATGGGAGTAAGATGGAATATTGAGATGATCCTTTATTTATGGATACCCTCTTAGCTCCAAGTAGCCATGGAATATGGTGGGTCAAACCTTAAAAGAGTATTTCAAGATTGAAGTTAAGGTATATGGGGTATCCTCTAATGAAGGGTAGGTATAAAAATATTTACATTTTGACTCTGTGGGTGAGGACATATCTCAAAGTTTGAGAGAAATGAAAATGGAATTGTAGATAACTTACATAAACATCTTCCCTAAGGAAGACTATTTGATTTGGGTTGATGATATTTGGTTACACTTGATTAAATCAAGATATTTAGAGGACATAGAACTCTATAGATAAGGTTTCAACTGGAAAGAGATATGGGTCAAATATATTAATCCAAAGGTTAATATTTTATTATGGTTGGTTATCTAGAATAAGATCTATACCATCAATAATAAGGTTAAAATAGGTTTTATTATTCATAATAGATGTGTTTTTTGTGAAATCAAAGAGGAAACTATCATCTAGTTGTTTCTAGAGTATCCTTTCACCTTTGGAATTTTGGATAACCTTCTCTAATGGTTCAATATTTCATGGGTGAGACCAAATTATTTGTTGTATTTTATCAACTAATGAAAACATTGATAGAAGATGCATATGTTAGAATTCCTATGGCACATTTCCATGCCCTACTCAATATGGGGAGTTTGGATGGATGGGAACACTTTTATATTTTATTACAAGATTATTTTACAAAGGGACATAGCCTGCAAGGTTTTGGGAACTATTAAGGAAAATTATAAATATCTATCTTCAAAAATCAAATCCCCTTATCTGATTAAGTAGCTTTCATTTTCAAGAATTGGAACATTTCTCCAACACTAAAATAAAACTTTCCCAATAATTTGGATAGAATCCAAGAGAGGTGGTCTAATCCCTAAGATTCAAGAATGAGTAGAGAAGGTGATAGAATAATATGAGTTGAAAAACATAGAATTCATCCTATATCATGTGCTAAGGTCAAGAGTTATGAATCCATCTAGTATATCTTGAAGAGAGCATGTTTGACTAACTACATGAAAAATATCATGGGGTATGACGCCATTCTTTATAGATAAATTTTCATGGCCTAGAATGAGATGTATTAATAGGAACCTAGGGCTCACAACTGACATAATAATAATTCAATTGCATATATTAAACACAAAATGTTGATTACATACAAAACATTCCTTTGATGAAAGGAAAAACATCAAATCGTAGGCCACTTCAAGGGCTATACCTCCTTTAAGTAAGGTTCACTTAAAAATAAATTATTATATGCCTTAAAATATCCTATACCCTTTTATTTATACTAGTTCCCATCTACTTAAATACTCCTTATGTATGTGTTACTAAACCACTTTTCATTATTCTACTATTATACCCACCTCTAGGTACATTACATTCCATCCCCCTTAAATAGGTTTCACCCTCAAAACATGATAAAAATTAGAAGGAGAAAAAAATTAAGGATAGACTAAAAAATAAGTTGAAGACCAAATAAAGGCATGTCCATGTGTCATTTTATGCTTCCATTTCTTTTACTTGTGCTCAGATATGAACATTTACATCTATAGGGTGAACATACACACTATAAATAAAGGTTGAAGTGAAATTTTAGGCATGATTATAATATCCTAAAATCAAGAGCAAGGGTGCTCAAAATAGTTTTCTTGATGAAGGAATTGAGAATATATGACATCCCCCTTCTCATATTTATTTGAGGGATTTAAAGCCTCAGTTCCCTACTTGGGATCTATGATTATAAATTTAGGCTCATTAGGGGCCTACTCATGTATGGTGATTTCCTAAATGGGCTCATCTAGAACCTACTTAGATGCGTCTAAAAGGGGATAATTATTTGGTTTATTGATGGCTTTAAAAGGCAATGTTGTGTAGGGATGCAAAAACAAAGGTATCTCACCATGATAATAGTAGATGCCATATTCTATGAGTAAAGTTAAGCCTCATGCTTCTATCAAATATTAAGGTTAGAACATTATAACCTCTACTTTAATCTCATCTTGAATCCTGTTGATGAATCATCTTTAGTAGAAATCATCAAATAGGTCATTAGGTGGATTGATGAGTTTATCAAACTCTATTATATATTACCTAACTATGCTAGTTTGATGAATGTGCATAATTTATCTAGATAAAATATGAAGGCACATGATTAAAATTAATTATATGTTAGATTTAAACAAAAATACATCCTTACACAAAGACTTCCAGTGACGTCTTTTGTTTTATATAATAGAGATAGTCACTAAAATTGTGATAACTTCTATAATATTTAATGAAATTTAAAAATTGAAAATGATATATAAATATGACATATATGCACACAAAATATATAATTTTTTTGATGTGATTCATTACTATGTGAGATCAGTATGTAGAATAAAATTTAGGTTATTTTGAAAAAAACAAAAATCTATAGTTTGAATTAGTAGATTTTGGCTTTATATATCCAACTAGATCTTCAAAACCTACATTTTGACAAATATAATTTCCCAATATATCCACAAAAATACCTCTCTCAAATATTAAAATTAATACCACTAAAAAATCTCTCTAATATCTCTTACATAAAATTAATTGACTGAAACTATCTCGCTAATTTAATTTCTCTTGCAACAAAACAAAATTGGCTTGGGAAAGTGATTTTATACCAATGATAAGAACCTAAGGCTCAAAAATTACACAATAACAATCCAATTTTATACATTAAACTCAAATTTTTTATTACATACAAAACATTCCTTTTATGGAAGGAAGAACTCTGAATCACATGCCACTTCGAGGGGGTTACCTCCTTTGAGAAAGGCTCACTTAAAAATAACTTTTTGGATGTCTTAAAATATCATATGACCCTTTATTTAAACTATTTCCCATCTACCCAACTCCTTATTATTATTCATGTGGTACTAAACCACTATTCATTATTCTAACATTATACCCCTCTTTAGGTACATTACAAAGATGTTTGCATGAGTGGGATGACCATCACCATATATAAGGAATTAATTATGGAAGTCACTAGGATGTCATGTGAAGGAAAAAATATTACAAGAATAAATTAATGAATAATTAGTTGTTTAATAATTTTTTGAAGACAATTGATATGCCTTAGAAAACCAAGAAAGGATATCTGATGATGGACCTCCCATATCTATGTCCAATTGTATCTCTTTAGATCATGAAATATCTAACATTGAATATGAATTATAGAATTATCTATTCCTATAATATAATGCTTCTTAACCAATTTAAGGGTTATAACATGACCAATATTCCTTACTTGTCAATATTCTATAAATTTTTATGGTGGACTATCAGTTAAACTATTCTTAAGACATAATTCATCAAGATCTAATTTATCTAATTATTAAGGTGAGTCAACCTATAATAGGTAATGATATTGTATAATACGTAATGGAGAAACTAAAAATATCCTCTAAGGAGAGTGAGGAGGAATGGGAAGAATATTTTTACATGTAGGACATCACCCTAGAGTAGTTGATCAAGTAAAATACTAAGTTAAAAGGGAAGTATAGTGTTAGTACGAGCACCAATAAGATTGAGTGGTTCAATCTTAGACATAATAATAATGATTTTAAGATTAACCCTTCTTTAATGGATTCTACATAATCACATTATGCGTTTTGGGACCAAGCCAATGTAAAATGCTTGATTAAATGGATCCAAGTTTAATTTATTAAAGAAGATGGGTAGGAGAAGGGAATTTATTTCTCTAAGAATATTAGAATGAATGATTTGGTGACTAAGATCATTAGATTAGAGGATGAGATAGCTCTACATTTTGATAATTGGAAGGAATTTAAGTTGTTAATATTAAATCCACCAAAATGATTATTTTTTATGGTTGTGGAGGGAAGAAATTTGTTAGTGTCATAAATATAGTCTTAGAGGAAGTTATCTAGTAGGAGAACCAAAAAATTAAATGGGAGGAGGAGAAATAGAAACTAGCAAATGAAAAAAAAAATAAGGAAAACATGGTAAGAAATATAAGGATTTCAACAATATCAAAATGTTAAATGAGGAGAACATTGAGAGGCCAATCAAATTTTTATGCAACAAATTAGGATGGATCTTAAACTTATCCAACTTAGTGGATTCCAAGTTTGGAGAAGGTAATATTACCAAGGAACTCATTTCATAGATATTTATATTGGGACATGACCAATTCAACTATGTTAAACCTAAGGGACATATTACCATACAACACAAAAGGAGAAGGTTCCAAAGCCTCTAGGAAAATGACATTATGCAATATCGCTAGCTAGACCTATAATACAAAAAATAAATATAATTTGGTGCTCATTAAATCTTGTGGAATGAAGAGGGATAGTTATAAAATAAAACAAAATATGAATAGAGAACTCTAATCAAGTCAATATAGAGGTAAAATAATTAAGGAGTACAACATTCATCTTATTACTTTGTGTAATATCTATCTACCAAATGAAATAGTAAAATTTAGGAACACTTACCTTGAATTAAACCTATCATGACTCAATATCTCCTTTGGATAATGATACTTCACAATATGATGTTGTAGATTTATACGTATCAACCTATATAAATCATCTCTAGGCTCAAATACTCATACTTTTCATCCAAGAATCTCCCACAAGACAAGCTTCTTCCCTCCAAGGAAAAACCCTAAGCAATGACCCTTCATGTGTAGAAATAGTAAAATTATGAGCTATAATAATGTAAAAAATAATGTTATTCTTTATTGGTTTGAAGTAAATAGGGTATGTATATCTAAGGATTAACCCTAAACAATTTTAGAATTTTATCCAACCAGGTTGGCTAGCTTGATCTTGTTAGGCAAGAAAATTAGATGTTAAGTATTGAACTAGATCAGTTGGGACAATGGAGTTCTATAATATTAACTTGATCCCTAAAAATATCAATCAAGATTATATATTATAAAATGAATAAAAAGGGGTGATTATTTGGTCAGGGTCTATTTTAGAAGGTGTATTACTTTGAGGAGTGGATAAGTGGGTTTTAATTATTTATAGAGTTAGATAAAAATAACTTTTAGTGGTTTTAGGTAGTGGCATAGAAACCAAAAAAAATCCAAAGCACTAAATGTCTACCTACCCCTTTTGTAGTGCACCTTTTAGGATATACACTCAAAGAGACTAAAAATCAATAGTTTCTTTCAAGAGATAAATCATTACTAAATTATAAAGTTAAAAAATATTGTGTATACATATGACTCACTTGAAGCTCATCATATGTCATACAATTGTAACATGGGATGGTTCTTCGATATAGAACATAGAAATACACAATTTTGATCTAATAAATCACAATAAAAAGTATAAATTAAATTTTTAAAAATTGAAATGATAATAGTAAAGTTTTGGAAATATTTGAAAGGATCATATATATATACCTTGATTTACCTTTTATCTGTGAATTTTCATATATTGTATTTTTATTCTTAATCATGGAGGGTGCATTAACTAATTTGGATAAACCCTAAGGATAAAAGGCTAAAGATAAAAACCAAATAAATGCAAGGAAATCAAAATATATGAACATTACATAACTAAATAAATAACTTGGAAAATTGGTAAGATGGGATGACAAATATTAAGTTAGAACCAAAAGACAAGGAAAAAATGGATAAAAATAAATTAAATTAGGTAACTAAAAATCTAAGTCTACTAAATGATTGACAAACCCAAGAAAATGTACCTAAAGTGAAAAAAGTAACAAACCATATCAAACCAAGGAAAAATGAAACTGAGATAATAGATCTAACATCAATGTAAAAAAAGTAACAAACCATACTTAAAACAAAGTTGGAAAAATTCCTTAAAGTAACACAACATTAATGAAAGATAAGTAACATTCTAAGATCACTCAATCAACAAAAAATTTGAATATCAAAAATGGAATGAAATGGTCTAAAAAAAAAGGTTGATGAACAAGATTAGAATTTCAATTAAAACCAAAGAAATATAAGAATGATATGGTATGTTTTAAGTAAGGAATTCATAGTTTCTAAAAGATACGACTTTTTTTCTTACAATAGATTAAACAAAAAAACTCTAATATGATCATGTATGGAAAGAAATGAATAATAGGGAATATATAATTTTGGAAAATATTTAGAATCAAACTTTCCTATCAAGGTGGAATATGAAATGTGTGGTGGGGAAAATTTAGGTGGTGCAAAGGTATAAAATCTTTACCTAAAACAAGATACTCAAATCAATTTAACAAGAAAAAAAACTTTTGACATTAAGGACTCTAGATAACTTTCCCTAGGCACACAAATTTAGGTTATCTTAGTGAAGTATAAATATCATCCCATGAAGGATATGTGCATGAAAATTAAAAATAGACCTACCTTCCCACAATATTTTCCCTATACCTCAGGACCTCTTATAAAGCCTTTAGTATACTATGAAGATTTGGTACTTGCATGATGAAGTAAGTGGCACTATTGATAATTTTGAGACCTCTTATCTCAATATAATGGCCTACTACCTCTTAATGGACCTTATCTCTATCATGAGGTGAACTAATCTACACCACATGGCCCAAGACCAAGGTGTGTTGATGACAACCGAGTTTGGTTATGCCGATTGGATGCATATAGATGTATTAAGACAAAATAATCAAACACACGTTAAATAGATCAGATGTCTTACTTGAAGGAAACACAAATTTTATTCATAAATGAAAGAATAGGGGAAAATAGAGTAAAATGTCTATAGTGCATGTATACAAAGTAGATGCATAGAGAAAACTATTATTTTTTATGATTGTATAAATAACATCGATCTAACTTGGTTATTAGGGCAACAAGATACATATGTTTTATATTGAACATGCATGATTACAAAAGCATTACTATCTAATATACATCTACCAAGGATGATGTTGATAGGCACATTGATCTCTTTTCAGATGTGGTAATTGGTAATAGTTTGATCTATTAATGTTAAAGTTTTATTGAATGACCTCCAATATCTAGATCCTTTGTTAGAAGATAATGGATAGTTAGGCCACATTTTAAATCACATAGTCAAGGTAGGATGACATGTGGTTGTGTTGAGGTGGGGCCCAAAGGAGAAAGTGACTTTGTGAACAAATGCCTAGGAAGTGTGTAGGAATGTGAGCTATGGAGTGCACAGGCTATGATATAAGGTAAAAATTTCATGAAAATATATGATTATGCAAAGGACTTGTGCATAATTTTGTGAGCCAAATTTTTGAAAAATAGTGCACATTACTATGTGAGAGATTCAAATTTTATGTAGAATAAATAAAAGTGTATTTGACTATGTAATGGGCATGCACAGATCATTCACCATTTACTAAATAGTAATTATATCCATTACATCGATGTGTATTTAAGGAAACTACAATTGAATTTGTTGATAAGTGTACCACTTGTCTTGATCATCATATTATCCAACGTTGACCACTTGAAAAATTTTCTATTATAGTAGGTGTACATACCTATCACTTCAATTATTTTTTACTTAGTTATATGGCATAAGTGTTTGGGATAAAAATTAGAAGGATTTTATGTTGTCATTATCTAAATAAGTGGTAAAGTGTAAGGCTTGAGAAGTTCCACATTGAATACTAGGTGCATGCCCAAGTAAAAAGGTAGATTAAAAATAAAGGAATTCTCACTAGTTTTATGTAGAATGGTGTAAGGACCATAGCATAGAGGCTTCATATTTAAATGTGGAAGTGTAAAGACTTCCTTTTGAAGTTATATCAAAACATTATTTCCAAATTATAATACATGAGTTGTGTAATTTACATCATGGTTGTCATTGTACTTTGTTTGACTGTGTGAGAGGATGTGCTAAATCTATTAATTAATATACTAGATGTGTCACAAAAACTTCTCAACTTTGTCTACTTCCTATTCCTATGTGTGTGACTTAGTGTTAGATGGTGCATGATAGGTTATGTCTAGAGGTGTTAAATTTTGAAACCCAAAACATGTTTGAAATTGAAGATGACTTATAGATATGTGAAGGGATCGATTGTAGGCATGTTAAATGTACAAGATATTACCATCCCAAGTGTGAGCATGTGTGCAGTTTTACATTCATAGAATATGAATAAGTGTGTGATTGACCACTTTAGTTTTCCCATTTATCTATGAATGAAAGGTCACTAACTGATCCAATTGTATACCCATCAATTCCCATAATGCTTGCCCAAAGTGATGTTGGAAACCCAAAATGAGCCCAAACATGGTTAAACAAGCCCTACATAGTGCCAACTGCATCAATGTATTTATTGAAATCAACCATGATAGCTATATTATAAAACCTATCCACTACAATGAACACACCATCATGCTAATGTCTCATTTTATCCAACCCAATCATGAAATCCATGATAATATATTACCATGCCCTAAATGGAGCTAGTAGAGGTGTGTAAATTCTTAGCTTCTTATTTTTAGGTTTGGTGATGTAATAAATAATTTAAGACTTGATGTGGAATTCCACTTTTGTGTGTATCATGGCCAATAGAAGTGAGACTACAATGTGAGTAGAGTATTTTTCATGATGAAGTATCTTGAGGTATTGGCATAGTATGCCTAATAGATGAGTAATTTATGAGGTGTGCCACCAAGAACATAGAGATGTTTGACCTTTATAGAATCTAATAAGATAAGTATAACTCTTAAACTTGTTTACATTATAATCGGATAGGGTAAATTAATACAAAGTCCTAGTTAGCTGAGTAAAGGTATACCCAATCTTTGAAGTTATGGTCACACATGTCTATCAATATGATGAGTACATGAACTAACAATCATCTAAGAAAATCTATTACATTTTTTTTCCTTCCATTTCTTATTCTTGATCATGATAAGTAACTAGTCAATAAGTCATTCATTTAATGTTTTGTGCATTCTCCATCTTATTCTATGTCAATAGGAACTTGAAGTGGCTTATGATCTAAATGAACATATATCCCCTTAGATATAATGTATTATCTCCATTACTTGATTAATTTCACAATAATATATAATTCTTTATCATAGTTGAAGTACCTTTTCACTATGTCATTTAATATCTTTTATTGTTATGTAACTAGCTTTTCATGCTTCATAAGCACTACACTGAGTTCATAGTCAAATTCAATAGTGTGACTTTCAAATAAATGCATAATTTTAAACATTAAAAGAATAATAATTGCATATAGGTGTTGTTTAAGTTCCTCAAATGTATATTATTGTGCATGAGTCAATCAAACTTGGTTTTGTATGTTCTATCTATATGAGAGCCCAAGAGATGTGCAATAAACCAAATATGAACGTATGTTAGAAGTTATAAAGTCCAATAAAAATCATCAATTTTGTGAGACTAGATGGAGTGGTCTAATCTTGTATCACTTTAATCTTTTTTTGGGTCTACACAAATATCAGTGTAATTAATGGTGTAGCCCAAGTACTGGATCTATAAAACACCAAACATACACTTTTTTTATTTTTCTTAAAATTTATGTTGATATAAGGTATCAAATACATGTGAGATGTGATCCAAATTATCCTCCTAAGTCTTAATAAAATAAAAATCTCATCTAAGTATATGATGATGAAGGAGTTGAGGAAAGCCCTCATTAGGTCATCCACAAAGTGTATGAATGTCAATGGCATATTGGTTAGGTTGAAGGGCATGACTAACCAATCATACAATCCATTTTGATTATGACCTAATGGTAACATAAATTCAAGTCAATTTTGTTGAAGTATTGGGAAACTCAAATCCATTCCAAAAGGTCTTAAATGTGTGGTAGTGGGTACTAATTCTTCAACATTATCTTGTTGAGTGTGCAATAGTCTATAAAGAGTCACCAAGACCCATACTTTTTGGTTGTGTAGACTATCAAAATATTTAAAGGAGAATATTTGGGCTTGATATTTCCATAATAAATGAGATCTTGTATCTAGAATTGGATTTCATCATAGTCCAAAACTGATCTAAAATATAGGTGGCTATTAAAAATAGGAGATCTAGGGACCAAATCGATGTGGTGATTTACTATGCATTGTGCTGGAAGGCCTCCAAGTTTTCTATAGAATTCATTAATTTACTTGAATAACTTATCTATTTATTATTTATATGACATCATATAAGTGGTTTTCAATAATAGAGTTTGTTTTATCATATATGTAGGTGTGTCAGGGTGAATCCTAAGAAACATGAATTTTTTCACATGTGAGATAAGATTTTAAAATTATTTGGCAAAGACCAAGAGGAATTTGGTCATGGGTGCTAACTAAAAATGGTGTTAAAATGATATTTGGATTGAATAGGCCAATTTCATGGCTTTAATTTATATTTATCTTTGTGTTCATATATATAGTGTCTCCCATTGCAAGATTTTGTAGACCTCAAGAAGTTTGATGCCATATATCACGTTATCCTCCATAGTCTTGAATTTGTATTATAAAGTAAATTATGACTAGAATTGTATATATTTCACATGTTTGAGATAACCCATATAATATGGATTAAGGTGTGTATTAGTGGTTAGACCAAGGTGTTGAGCTATTGATTGTGCAATGATGTTATTTTGACTACTATAATTGATGATGACATGGAAATTTTATTAGAGGTATAATAACTATAGGGGTGAATCATTGATGTAAGATATTTCAAATTTAATTCCAATCCTTTCAAACCCTTATTCAATTACCACAATCATTAATATAATATAAAAGTTATTCATATAAATGAATAATAGATAATGCAAGATCATACACACAACACAAGATCTATGTGAGAAACCCTCTTAGGGAATAAAACCAAATCTCAAGCCTAAAAACACATAGAATACTTATCTTATAAGGTATTACAAACATGAGACTCTAGTATAATTCCACAAGGAGCACCTACCCATAGGATGGTCAAGTCCTTCTAACAAGACTTTAGTGAAACACCTATTTTGTAAGGAATAGCTACCCTTAAGATGGTCAAGTCCTTCTGACCTAAATGTTGAGCACCCTCCAAAAACCTATGATATAAACATATCCAACTTTGAACTGATGTATTTAAAACCTGATGATGGACCTTTGATTTTATAACCCTTGTAAAACATCCTCTCTATCTCATAAAAGCCTCTCACATAGGTATGCCATAATCTCTCTTTTTTTATTATGCTCAATCTTCAAACTTGTAAGATCACTATTTATGATATTATAAATATGACTTATAGGCTATAAACATAGTCATATACTTACTCTACTCTATAACCCATCCACTAGGCACACACCCTTTCCTTCACTCCACAACTATCACACACACCTCTTCTCTCATGTCTCTCACTTTTAAAAATCATCATCTTTGATTTCACCATTTATATAGCCTTCATGATTATTATCTTCTTATTAAGCCTTTATACTTTCCTTAACCCTTAAGCCATATTACATAGATCAATACTATTCTCACATATCATCCATAGTAAATATGGGTTACACTTAAGCAAGTATGTCTTTCAATTAGGCATTAATAGCCCTTATAGGTCTTATAGAGACCTATTTACCCATTTAGAACTCCATAGAGAAATTTAGAAACATATGACCACTTAAAAATATGTATGTCCACTCCACATGACCCCTTTAACATCTTCAAATGATCACAATCATCATAAAACTCCTCTACCAAAGAAAAATAGATCAATCTTTGACCTTATACATAAAAACACCAAGAACAAACAAATAATTAGATTCTAAGCATTTTTTATATTTAATATGGATTGGTAAAACCTATAAATTCAATAAAAATAATCCTTAGGGAGTCTAAAATACTCCTAAATAACTAATTCCCTTTGAAATATCTAAATACTTTCAAAATAAACTCAAATATCCTTGTCAGGTCACTTATATATCATGGTCAAACATAGTCAAGTTTGGAGCTCAATAAATTTTATTATATAAACATTTAGACCTTATAAATTATTTTTATTAATGTGCCTTATAGTTTTATACAATTTTTATGTTTAATTCATCAATAAATTCATCCCAAATCAAATGTTATAGCTCAAAAACTACGCATTAGTTTTTCCTTTATTAATTTGAAAAGACAAATTCCAAAGATCACTGTTAAACATCAAAAACTTTGTCAACATCTCATGTCACCACATTTATTGAATGAATATGCATCATTTATCTCCTTCAAAATTATCTTGAGCCTTAACTATGCTATGCAACTATCACTTTGACCTCATCTCATGCTCGCTAGCAACTTTGATCAAATACACACCATCGATCTTCTTAGAAGCAACTCACTCTTTACCTTTTATCACTATTAAACATTGAGCACTTATCATCATATCTTTGCTTTCTAAAAATTTGGAAAAAATGTGCTATGTCAATTTATTCTATATTAGCTTGGAATTTAACTTACTTAGACATTAGACACTTTGACCTCTTTGACTCAATATGTATTATAGATCTACATGTATGAACACCTGCTCACTTTTAGATCCTTATCTAGTCTTGGTATTTAACTTCATGAAAATTTAGATAAGTATGGGAACCACTAAAATATACCTAGATGGCCAACTTTTCACCTTAATAACTTTTTATTCACTTAATTACATGTCTTAAAATTTAAACCGTATGATGTTCTTTCATAAGGGAATCCATCCATATATCAAGTTGTTAGTAGAACCTTCACATGTATGAAATATTATTCCATCAAAATGATTACTAAAATCTTCTTGAACTTAAATACTAAGATCATATTCATTTAATGTCATATATCTATGATGCGATTAAACACACATTGTTAGATGTACTTTGCAAATTTGGCTAAGTATGGTAAAATGTTGTAAACTACCTGGGAAGTCAACTTTTCATAGTTATATCTTTTGATATCCTCAATTTTATTACCTAAAATTTGGACCATAGCAACCTAGGACTAATTTTATGACACCTATATGACTATATCCCCGTAACTCATCCATATGTGGCACTGATGATGTTAAAAAACTACCTACTTGGATTTTTCTGTCACATAACCAACTATACCAAGATGAACATAATGAAGAAATATATAAATACCATGCACTTCCAAAATATATATAATCATTATTAAAATTTATATGACCTGACACAAATGCTCAATACTTCATACCCATTCCTAATCATGCTAAAATGGAAGATCCAACAATCCTACTTTAAGTATGCTAGGATAAACACACTGCACATTTTTTCATTGACACTTAGACTATAAATACACTTCATCCACTCACTTGGAAACCTCCATGACATCACTGATAAATATCAAAAAATCTCTTCCTTTATAATTGATGTCAACACCCATCATACAACTCACCTTCCTTCTCTCTCTTCAAGCACTCTCATAATAGGAACTTTCTCCCCTTGGACATAATGAAAATGTGGGCACAAATTGATATTTAGGACCTAAAAATACCATTAATAGTATAAAATTATCTTAAAAAATGATAAAAACTCTCCCTTACCTTGAGCCTACCTCTTCTTGCCATGATAACTTCCTCTTGCTACATGCCAACACTCTTTTCAACCAAGCACTACAATAAATAAAGAAATAACACACAAAATAACTAAAATATGATGAAAATCACAAAAATAAACATTTGAGAGGGACTCCCCCTAATATCTTTGAGCCATTGGACCTCTTGAGCATCTTCAGATATTCACACACTGTGAAGAACCACCACATAGTCTTACTATCCTTCTCTCTCAATCCACCTCAGGGACCACAAATAGAACTTCATGACACTCACCAAATAATAAACATGCTCTAAACCAACCTAAAAACTAGCCTTGAAATACTCATGCCTTTTTATTTTGGAGAAACTGAGTAAAAACATCAAATCTTCACACTAGCCCTGTCTAGACTCCTTGTATCCCTAAATGGAATTTGAAAATCCCATAAATTTAAGTATACATATTTTTAAGACTTTAAAATCCACATTTTTAGTACACTCATATTCCCCATTAAGCACACCAATTTTCATCACCTATATCCTACTATTCAACATACTTCATAAATCTACTAGCCAATTGGGCCTCCATTTTGACAAAATTTTGAATAATTTGAAAAACACAAGCCTTAAAATATTTGTGAAGCTTGATTTGACAACCCATTTGGTCCATTCAAAGTATTAAGAAGCCTTAGACCTAAAAACATAAATCAAGCCACTTTTCTAGCATATCCCAAAACTCTAGAATGTTATAATAAACATGGTCAACAAACTTCCTTCTAGTCACTCCCACCTATGAAACTTCTTTCACACTTAGAGACAACCATCACACACTTATCGACCATGATTTGAGCCTTCACATCTTTGGTAAGCTTGAATTCCTATACCATGGCTTTGATCTACAATAAGAAAGATAAACTTGGGAGCACACAAAAACCTTTGAAAGGCACAAATAGGATCATAAAGACACAAAACCACTTGGAAAACATCATAAAGAATTAAATAGACCTTTTTCAGCACCAAACTCTTCTTAACATTCCATCAATCTCATTATACCACTTATAAACACACATTCTAATCTTTTAAACATTATATACATAATAGAAACACCTTATTACATCACTTTTACCTCATCAAAGTAATTATACCATCTTGGCACACCAACTTCAACTAGAAACACTCATCTCTTACCTTTTAGGACATTCTAAAGAACACCACAACAACACTTGCTTCTTCACTGAAAGGAGTCTCTTAAAAAGCATAGACAAAGAACTCCTCTACACCATAATTCTCTCAAGACAAAGTGAAGCTAGGAGTGGTCCACATCTCCTCTATAACCATTGAAATCCTTTTATAGCTAAATTATTTCTTGCTCTTGTTCTCCTTAGTCTAAACTTTGATAACTTTTTCCTTTTCTACATCACTCATTTTCTCTTATATGATATGATATACAACATTTGGAGTAACTATGGAATATTTACATGCCTTGATCATTGAAGTAGCTTATTTACATTTTATAACATCACCTTCAGATGTTGACAACACAATAATCAAGCTTAAAACATTCTCACACATAACATGTTTCTTATTAGCATCCAAACACACCATACAACTAGTCTCAACTAAAACCTTAGTCTTCTCTTTAAGCTTGGTCTCTTTATACACAATATGAGTAGACGATGAGAGATCTTGGAACTATCAAAACTTTGTAGCATTCTCCACCATAGTAAATAGATTACTTGGACCTGTAGACTCATCATGACTCACACTTATCACCTTTGGTTTCCATGAGCTAACTTGCCTTCTTTCTTGCACTCTAGGAGCCTGATTAAACCTATTATCTTGTATTCCATTATTTGTTGAATATAGTAATGTGAACTCTTTATTGGTATTTGAATTATGATATACCTTTTTCAAGAATCTTATCCTTCATTTCCTGATTAGAACAAAATCTTGCAATATTCCCATTCTTTTCAAAATTGAAACAAACTACTCCTTTTGAATAAGACTCACCTTACCTTACCTTATTTGGATAATGATTATCAAAATGTCCCTCATTAAGATAGTTGAAGCAATTAACTTTTTTCATAGCTTTTTAATGATGACCTCCTTCATAGTTCCATGCAAACTCATTTCTAATAGGTATCTTGCATTCTCTATCTCTATGTCCAAAATGATTACATGTGTAACAATAACCATTAGAACTTGCATACCTCATGGTATTTAGTTTTTTGATCTGATTTGTCTTCAATATACTAGCATCTTCATTCCTTGAATGATATTTGACCTTCAAGGTCTGATTTACATTAGTTGTCATCTTGTCTTGAGTTGTATTTTTTTGTTCTTCTTTGTATCCAAGACTAGTTCTATCACTTGCATGTTTTTGACCACTCAAAATATTATCTAGATCACTTGAGCTCCTTTTGAAATATCATAAATGATTTAATCTTACTATATTTCTTCTCTAACTCATCTTTTAATGACTAATTTTTAATTACATATCTTAAATATTCATCTTCTTTAGCGTTTAGGGTTGTAAACATGATTTCCAATTGACAACTAAGATGCTTTATTATATCTTGATGCTCCTTTGTGTATTCATTCACACTTTCCTCAAACACACTAAATTTCTCTTCATAATTCTTGATTTGAGACTTAATCTTCTTTTTAATCTTCTTTCCAATCTTTAGTTCTTCAAGAGCATTTAGCAATTTAGTCTCATAGTCCACCTCATCCTTATCATCATGTGAATCACTCTAAGTAAACTCCTTTTGATATGAGAAACTTTCTTACTTATCCATGAAGAGGTATTTATCTTCAATAAGACCATCATCTCCATTATCAAACTTAGAGTCAATGTCCTCACTCTAATCTAATGAGCTGTAATCTTTATTGGTGTAAAAACTCTTCTTGCTCTTGAAAAACTTCTTGTTGTTGTCATACATTTTTAATCCTTTCTTTATATTATCAGAGTTATATGTCTTCTTGTATTAATATTGGCCATCACCATGATCTTCATCATCATCATTATTATTCTTACGAGGGCACTTAGTAGCAAAATTTCCTACCTCTCCATAATTAAAGCATTTGAAGGGTAGTTTACCCTTATACTTTCCTAACCCTATTTTTAATTTCCTTGTAAATAGAGAAATTAGTTCATCTTCATCAATAGAAGATATGTCATTCTAATTGAGTTTATTAACTTGTGACTTCTTATTTGGCTTCATTTATATCTTAAATGTTTCTTCCGTATTTGGTGGTTTATCATCATCAACTCTCATCTAATAAGTAGTAAGAATGCCATGTAAATCTTCCATCTTCAACTGAGTAAGATCATGAATTTCTTATACAATAGATAATTTAGAATAAAATTTGAGAGAGGGAGATACCTTAATACCTTTTGAACTATAGTATATTCTTCAAGCATCTCTCCAAGATGTTTGATGATTTTCACAATCTCATCAACTCTCTGTAGAAAGGATGCCACATAATCTTTTTCCTTCATCTTAAAACTATCAAATTATCTTCAATGAGTTTAAATGTTTTCCAACTTAGCCTTTTAATCTCATTCATAAATAGTCTTAAATTTATCCCACATTTCCTTGGTATATATGCAATGTATTACCTTGGTGTATTTAACATGTAAAAGACCATAAGTGATAGCATTCATTACCTTAGAATTGTTCTCAAACAACTTCTTATCTATAACACTAGATGGAGGAATAGTAGGTGAAAACTAACCATCCAAAATAGATTACCAACTATCAAACCCTAGATAAATTATGTAGGTCCTCATCCTTACACTCTAAAAAGAATAATTAGATCTAATGAACATTGGCGCTTGCTTAGTGGAAAAACCTCCTTGTATTTAATGGCTACCCATATTGTAACTTGGATCTCTTTCAAGATATCAAGCCTTTAACAAATTACCTACTATGATACCAATTATTAAAGTTACAATCATTAAGAGGGGGTGAATTAGTGATGTAAGATATTTTAACTTCAATTCCAATCCTTTCAAACCTTTATTTAATTACCATAAGTATTCATAGAATATATAAGTCATTCATAACAATTAATAATAGATAATTCAAGATCATACACACAACATAATATATATTTGGGAAACCCTCTTTGAAAATAAAACCCACCCTCAAGCCTATAAATACATGGACTACTTATCCTATAAGGTATTACAAACATGAAAATTTAGTGGCACATCCATTACACAAGGAAAACCTACCCCTAGGATGGTTAAGTCCTTATAAATAGACTTAAAAAAAGCACCTATTACACAAGGATCACCTACCCCTAGGATGGTCAAGTCCTTCTGACCAAAATTTAGTGAAACACCTATTCCATAAGGATCACTTGTCCCTAAGATGGTCAAGTCCTTCTAATGTAGATATTGATCACCCTCCAAATACCTATTATATAAACATTTCCACTTTTGAATTGATATCTTAAACACCTAATTATGGACCTCTAATTTTATAACCCCTAAAAAACACCCTTTCTATCTCATACAAGCCTCTCTCATAGGCATGTCGTAATCTCTCTCTCTTTGCTTATGCTCAATATTCAAACCTATAAGATCACTATTTCTTACATCAATAATATGACCTATAGTTCATACACAAATCATCAACCTACTCTACTCTATAACCTATCTAATAGGCATGCATTCTTTCTTTCACTCCATAACTCTCACACACACCTCTTCTCTTAGGTCTCTCACTTTTAAAAATCATCATCTTTGATTTCACCATTTATAGAGACTTCATGATTGTTATATTTTTAGTCAAAATTTATACTTGACTTAACTCTTAAATCATATCACATAGCTCAATACAATCCTAATAGGATGACCATATCAACTATGGGTCACACTTAAGCAACTACACCTTTTAATTAGGCCTTAGTAGCCCTTATTTGTCTTATTGAGACCTATTCACCCATTTAGCACTCCATCAATAAATTTAGAAACATAGGACCACTTTCAAAAGCATAGATCCACTCCACATGACCCCTTCAACATCCTTAATTTATCATAGTCATCATAAAACTCCTATACCAAAGAAAAATAGATCAATTTTTAGCCTTATACATAAAAACACCATGAACAAACAAATAGTCAACTTTTAAGCATTTGTTCATACTAAATATGGATTTTTCAAACCTCCAAAATCTATAAAAATCATCCTCAACGAGTCTACAATAGTCTTCAATATCTAAGTCCATTTGAAATATATAAATACCTTCAACATAAACTCAATTATCCTTTTTATGTCACTTATAGACCATTATCAAAAACATAGTCAACTTTTACGGTCAATATATTTTATTATAAAAACATTCAAACCTTCTAACCAAATTTTATGGATTCTCCTCGGAGTACTCTAAATTTTTTTATTTTTAATGCATCAATAAATTCATCTTGTATCAAAAGTTATATCTCAAAAACTATGTTCTAGTTTTTCCTTCATTAATTTAAAAAATCAAATTCCAACTATCATTGTTAGACATGAAATAATTTGTTAGGATATCATGTCCTTACATCACTTAAATGAATTTGCATCATCTATCTCCCTTGAAATTATCTTTATATTTAACAATGCTAAACAACTATCACTTTAGCCTCATTTCATGCTCCCTAGTAACTTTGATCAAATACACACCATCAATTTTCTTAGAAGTAGCTCATTCTTTACCTTTGCTCACTATTAAACATTGAGCACTTATCATCATCTCACTAATTCCTAAAAATTTGGAACAAATTTTATCCATCAATCCCTTTGAGAGTATCCTAGAACTTAACTTTCTTAAATGTTAGACACTTTAACCTCTTTGACTCAATCTACATCGTATATCTGCATGTACAAACACCCACTCACTGTTACATCCTTATCTAGTCTTGGTATTTAACTTTGAACAAATTTAGCTAAGTATGGGAACCACTGAATTCTCCTTGGAAGGATAACTTTGAACCTTAATAAATTTTATTGTGCATAATTGCATGCCCTAAAATTTAAACCATATGATTTTATTTCATAGGAGAATCCATCCATATATCAAGTTGCTCTTAGAACCTTCATACATGTGAAATATGATGCCATAAAACTTATTACTTAGATCTTATTGAAATTATAAATTAATCTCAAATTCATTTCACATCGTAGATCTATGATGCAATTAAACGTACACCGTTAGATCCCCTTTGCAAATTTGGCTAAGTATGGGAAAGCATTGTAAACTACCTAGGAAGCCAACTTTGCATAATTATATCTTTTTCTCTACTCAACTGCATGAATTTAAATTTAGACCATATAAACTTGGTACTAATTTAATCACACACATATGACCAACTCCCCCTAACTCATTCATTCATATAAATGGTGATATCAACAAACTACCTACTCAGATTTTATATCTTAAAACCAACTATGCCAAGATGAACATAAAGAAGAACCCGATGAATACCATACACTTACACAAGCTATACAATCATCCTTGACCTATTATAAGACCCCTGGAACATGATTAATACTTCATACCCACCCATAATCATGCCAAAACTTAATATCAATTAAGCCTACTTCAGGCATAATAAGACTAACACATTGCACACTTTGTCAATGACACTTAGACTATCAAGACACTTCATCCATTCACCTAGACACCTCCATGACATCACTAATAAATATCCAATATAGTTTGACCCTTAAAAAATAACTTGGTATGGAATATACATTCATTTGCATCATAGATGTTGATATCAGTGATGTTGGTGCTTAGACAAGAGGTATTTGTATCAGTGTTATCCATCCATTTGGGTCCTAATTTAGATTATGCAAGTTATTATTCTTCTTTCCTTTATCTAAAGTATAAGAAATAAGATAATTCAAGTTTTGTGTAATATTTTGATGATACTAACCTTTGTGAGAATTGATGTACTTAAACATATAAGTATGTGATGTGGAGTTTTATGATGATTGAGACTTTCACATTATGTTGGATGAGGAAGTGGAACACTACTTCATCCTTTCCTTAGATTTTATATTGATGGTGTTGAGATATGTTTGTCCTAAAGTGTCATATGTCAATAACTCCAACTTCACATGGATGTAAGGTGATAATTTTCTAAGGTACTTCATCACCCTATGTTTTTCACTCAAGTTCTCTTGTAAGCAAATAGAGTAATCACGGAAAGTTTTGGTGTAGTATTCCATTAACCAATATTTTCATTGGCATATATTTTAGACCTTATTGTATTCATCTTCAATGTGTTAGAGAGGGTATTATTAATTTTTTAGTTCATCTAAAAAAGTCTTCCATGATTTTATTAGAATGCACTCTTGTGTATGCTATGCACTGAAGGTATCCCACTAGTGAATAACTAGAATTGACATCTTTAGTACTATGAGGTGATTTTCTCATCATCATTGAAGTATTTTATTAAGAATTATGCCTCAAGTTTTCAAATCTAGGCATCCATTTCTTTGACATCAATATTGCCTTTAAATAAAGGAATGTTGATATTTCCTTATACTTTAAAGGGGTTTTATTGTTGAGACCATTATGGAGCATACCATTGAGATGGATGGGAAGGTGTTGGGTTGAGATGGATCATCAAATTTTTTAAATTGGCCAAACATTTTGGTGCACTATGCCTCCATTTCATCGATGATGATATTTCAAACTTTTCAAGCTACCGTAGGTTGGTTCTTGGCATCAAAAATCTTACTTTTATTATGTCATCCTTTTAAAATATATAAAATATAACTAAATGTTAAACCTTCTCTCTGACATTATTCTTGTATGGTCATAGGATATAAAATAATAGATCTTGTTATGATACCAATGGTCCATACCATAGAGTACATGACCAAGGTGTTTGAGGGAAAACTAAGTTTGGTTGTGTAGAGTGAATACATAGAGACATATTCTAATATAATAATAGATCACACATTAAATGGAGTGAAAGTCATAATTTTATGAAATAAAACTTCTATTCATAAATGAAACATTAGGGGAAAATAGATTAAAATGTCTACAGTGCATGTATATAGAGTAGATGTGTAGAGAAAACTATCTTTTTGTGCCCTAAAACACACACCCAATTGTATAAAGAGTAGTCTTCTGAGATCTTGGGTCTCTTGAGCTTTGTAAAATTTCCACGTGGCATATTCATTTAAAAATGGAGACATAAATACTTCATCTATTTACCAACTAAACTTAATGGTTTTGTCATCCCATATGCCAAGATCCCAAGCTTCTGAGTGATCAACACTCAGTACATTCATATTAATTTCCATCCACATGAAGTTTAAGTGGTTATTTGTTTTTTAATCCAATGGTTTTAATATCCTAAGTCTAGGGATTCTAAGATCATTCCATATGTCTTGATCATGGTGACCCACAACAATAGAATATTCTTTACCAAAAGTAATACTAGTCTAATACTCTAGGTTTTTTTATTCTAATTATCTAAGATTAGACCACATGGCTTGATCATGTTGACTCAATACTACAGGACCTACCCCAAAACAATCAGTAGATTTAAAGGCATGGGTTAATTAAGACCTAATAAGTGGCACTATCCATGAAAGGCATGGACAAAACATAAGAGGGAATTATCAAAAACATTGGAAAGAATAAATTTAATTAATGACTGATAGTTATCTCAAAACTAATGAATAGACTCATAATTAATGAACAATTTCCATTTGGCAAGTAAGAGCACTCTCGAAAGCTAACTAACACATTCAAATTGAAATGACAATTAAAAGTAAAAGTTAATTATTAACATTGAAGGCACATGAATACATTCAATACTCAAGCCTATGAATGATATATACAAATTTTTTAATAAGAAATATTTAATTTACTATTTCTCTTTTATTAAACCAGTGCATTCTCAAGATTTCTAACATTAATTGAGACATAATTTTTATCAACCAATAAGCATAGAATAAACCAATCTCAAAAATCAAAGGAATTATAGTGACCAAAGGAGATCAATGGCCTCTTCATCAAAATAAGTTAAGCCTTCAGTCCCATCCCCATACTCATTTGTTGGACTGATTGAATACAAAGATATAATATTTGACAAGAGTACCTTGAACTTAAAATTCCCACATTACTTGGTACTCTTAGAATAGGTTGTATAGACATAATATTTTCAAACTTTATCCATTAATAATTATTTCTCTCTTATAGTAACCCATCCAGTCTCAATCTCTCTGAGTGCACTCCCTAATGGATGTACCAAAAAAGGGTGGGAAAACCATTAGTGCTTCACAAGATTATTGTACCTATACTACAAATTTCTATCTACAAAACCATATCTTAAAAACACTTATCTAATATTTTCCTTCTCCTTTGCACCCTCATCTAGTCATTTTTAAATTTCATTAGCCCATTCCTAAACCTAAAACATTTTCAATGGTTTACATTACACTGTCAACCCCATTAATCCTATACTTCAATTAATTAAACTTATTAGGGTCTAGGTCAGTCCCTGGCTAACCTAGAACAAGACCTAATTTTTTTATTAATAATGATACAGAGTTGATTGGATCGACCCTATCAACAAAACTTTTGAAAAGGTTTAGGGTTATATCCAACTATATATACACATTCATTTTATCATTTAAAAAATTAAAAGAAGAAGAATAAGAATATATTATGTATCTACTTATCCACCATTATACTTGAGGATCATATCTTAGGGTTTTAATACTTTATTTGGAGATACATATCTTGACTTATGGATAAGTATTTTGGATGCATAGATAGGTTGTGTAGCCTAGATATGACTTATCCTTATTATACTTATATACCATAACAACCTCTTGTGAATCACCTTGGCTAAGGGAGAGATTGAGGCTTGAATAGTTCATCTTCAAAGATAAGTATTATTAACTTTTTTCCTCTTTTATTAAGAATAGATAGATTAGTATTTGTACTTCTCTCCCATTCATTATTATTTCTTATACATTGATGTGATTATACATCTTATATGCATGTTTACTTTTTATGTTTATTACCCCCACTTTGTGCTACAAGCTTTAGTGAATAAAATATTTGATTTTACTTTACTTGTCATTTAACTATGTAAATATGAAAACATAGGACCTACATAGGGTTATTTCATAGTTTTCTTGACTGGAGGCTCTATAACCCTCCCTAGTGATTTTATTATGGTAAGAGATATCTTGAATAGGTCTAGAGGATCCATATTGATCATGAACCCCCACTATCTAATGTATCAACAATCATAAGCATAAGTAGGATTTATCTTCTTTGAGTTAGGATTGATTAATAAGTTATTTTTATTTCCCTTTACATACATTATGGTCAACATGATGTGAATCAAACCCTTATAAGTTTTTTTTCATGCCATCATTTATCATCATATTATATTTTAATACATTTAAATTATTATATCAAACCAATATTTATAGTTATAAATTTTTTTAAATATGTTTAATACACAATCACTCTAAAATAACTATGTTTTTTCGATGCATGCCTTCACCAAATACAGGTTATTGAATCGAACAGTTTGGCATAGTATTCTTCTTCAGCTCCAAATTTGCATATATATTCAAACTAGTCAACTTTGTATCCTATTTTCTTCTATAAATATTAAGTTCTACAAACATCATTGAATCAATAAATCATATTCACCCTTTATTATTTAGTAAACAAGGTTTTGAAAACTTGTTCTAACTAGTTGACTCATTTAGCATAATTTTCAAACAACATTTGAACATCATAGCATAAAATTTTCAATCTAAAATGTCTTCAAGAACATCAATGTTCCTTTCTCTCTCTATAATTTTAGTTATTCTTTTATTATTATTTTAAATAATTTTGTATTCTTTAAAATTGTAGCCGTACAATAAACTAGGTCAACCTATTTGACACAACTATGTAGTCTATCTTCCATCTAAACGACATAATCAACCTATTTGATTATGTTAATATAGATTTTGATTCTATATAATAGTATCAACCTAGCTGACTTTGTTCTACACTATTTTCATATAGTGTCACCTAAACCAACTCTATACTCTTCTCAATCAAGGAATTAACCTCTATTTGCTAATAATTAATTTACCTTTCATTTTTAGTTATTTTCATGCTTAGAATAACTACATAGATTAAATAGATAGTTTTCAAAATTACCATTTTAGTCATACTATTTTTATCTTTTAAACACACTCATAAATCACCTTTCATTAAAAAAACATTAAACATTTGTCTTCCCAAGGTCTACCTACTTGTAATTCATCACCAAGGGGGAAGCCGGCTTCATTTTCTTGCCAAGTATAAACACATAACAAATGTTATATATTAGAAAACCAAACAACAACCTTATCACTACAAGATTATGAAGTGAGGGGGTAGGCCCCATTACCAAGCCATTATCAACACCCTTACAAATCCCTTTTAGACTAAACAACTTGAAACTTATCTTATATTGTTTTCTAGTTCCTTATTTCATCTAACTTCCCTATCATATTAAAATTAAAATATACTTTAATAACACTTAGGATGACCAACTAGTTAGCATTTAAGTTTTAATTATTGCTTTCTCTTTGATCATTGTATGTTGTATTACAAAACTTGTATTGGCTAGCATTGGTGAAAGGTTTTTACTATGTTTTCTAATTGGATCAACCACATTGATCAAATATCTTGTGTTCTTAATTTCATTTTGCTTCAAATTATCTTATAAAATTCTAATCTATTTGAGAACACTATCATTTTGGTCAATACAGTCTCTTATAGACTATTTATCCTTCTTTCTTACAATACACAATTGACTTGCATGAATTTGTATCTTCATCTTCCTATTTAGTTCCTTGTTCCATGGTACATAGTTGACCTACATGACTATGTATCCATATATTCCTTTTTCATTCCCTAGTTTATAGAACATAGTCAACTAGTTTGACTCTGAATCCTATTTTCTAATTTTGTCTTTATGTCACCTTTTATTTAGATTTTCTCATCATGAACTTCTTGTTTTAGAACAACACATAGTTGAATCCAAAAAACATGATGATTTTTACCAATCCCAATAGGTTTCCCCAAAAATAGCTTATGGCTTCCACTTTAGATGAATGCAACATGCATATGCCCACTCATACTACCAATTATGGGGCTCCTCCTCATTCATCATCAATTTTTAATCCTATTTTATCCTTATAATATCATCTAAAATTAGAGTAAACACCTAAGATGTTTTTCTTCATTAACAAGTTTCTTCAACATAGAGGAAAATACCCTTCAACTATTTAAAATCTCATGATAAGTGGTCAAGTAGAAAAACCCTATTTATCCTCTCATACATTCTCTCATGGATTTGGAGGTAACACCTTATTTTATTCTCAACCTTTCCCTTCTATTTTTACTAATTCTCATGCTATAACTTCTTATTTTTTGATCTCTTCACCTTCCATGCTAAGTATCTCCACTAACATGGTCAATTCAACATCTAGTGGGCCATTTCCAAGACCCATCTTCCTTAACCAATCTACTGGTGTATCATTCTACACAAACTCTAATCATGATACTAGTTCTTATTTTACTTCTAATTACAATCCTTCCACTATTGCTTATTTATATATATATGTCAATTATAATACTAGTGCTTCATTTTATACCAATGATTTTCATGCCACTACTCATAGTACAACCCAAGTGATTAATACCAATGCCAATGCTTCACATGCCATTCAAAATAGTCATAATACCACTTAAACCCATCAACACTTATTAAAAAATCTTAATGAAATTAATTAGTTCAAATAAATAATGCTAATCAAATGATGCAAATGTAAAATCATATCATTCACCTTCAAAATCAAACCCAACAGGTTCCATGGGGAGTGCAAAATCAAAATGCACCTCCACCCACCTTAGGGATTCCCATGGAAACCTCATTATTCAACCACCCATTATTAATAACATGATCAAATATATTCAAAATGAACATCTTATCCCTTAAATTTCCAATATTGACATATGAGGTATCACACCTACCATTATTTATAATCTGTCAACTAATCCTACCTTACATTTAAAAACATTTGGTAATCTCTACAAAGATTAAGTAAAATTAAAAAAAAAATTGCTACCATAATATTAGCAAAAACATACTCTATATATATCTTAGATTGGTAAAATCAACTAGAATCCTATTCTATCTGTCACATCCCAATTTATCACTAAGATAATTTACCTGATCATTCATGGATTATTATGGTTGGTAAATTGATTAATTAATTATTAACAAACCTATAAGTCATATTTTGTTATGAGACAGTTTTATGTTACTTTCATTACATGATTAAATTACTATGAATTATTTTACTATATATTATTTATATTATAATCATGTTAATTTGTTGTTACAACAATGTTTTATGATATATATTATGATGTTATAGGCTAACTACCTTCTTGTCATGAGTTGGATGTAGGAGATGTTCATCCCTCAGAGCATGATAGAGGAAGAGAATCATCAGAGAGGATAATGTAGGTAGAGGTGTTTTGGGATGATATGGGAATAGCTTGAAACCATGTACACACCACATTAGATAGTACACATTATATTCATTGTTTGAATTGTTAGCATTAGTACAATTTTTGTGTTGTTCACTTTTAGATAATTAATTATGTGTGTTCATTATGTGTTAGTTAAGTTTAATACTTTTATGGAATTAATATTGTGTGAATACATTATATATATTATATGTATATTTAGTGTATTATGTTGTATAATTATGTCATGTTATTGAATTCATGATTGTTAATGCTGATGAGAATGTAAATCTACATTAATAATATCTTATTAATATTATATAAAGACTAAACATAATGTCTTTGTAATTTTTTAGAACATTATCTAGTTATCATTATGATATTTAGGGAAAATCATTATAAGGTATAATGCCTTAATATATAAAGATAAAAAAATACATATGATAGTCTATATAACATAGTAATAATGTAACAATTACATTGTTATAATAAAATTATGTTTGGCATAATGGCTATCTAATTTAACATTATAGTTAAGAGAATATAATTAACTTTATTTTAGCCTTATTATTAATAAAGTCATGATTTTTGTATATTTACTAAGTTATTTTAAAGATTGTATTATTATCTTAAGGCCTAAACCTAGTTATTATTCACATGCATAGACCATGGTAAGTTTGAAGTGTTAGTTATCATTGTTAATAATGTTAAAAGTAGAATTTTTTGAGGTGATTCATGGGATTGTAACATAGACAGATCATGTAGTATTAAAAGATATTAAAATAATGATTAAAGGGATTTTAGAAAAGTTTGAGAGAAATTAGGGATTTTCTTGGTTAAGTAATGGGGAGTTAACTATTTTTAGTTTCCATTTGGACAAATAATCTGGATTATGCATGGATAAATATGATCTATGAGATAACAGTAGAATAAAAGCTCAAATTGAGTAAGAGACATGGAAAATTTATGATAAGAGGTGAGTTGAGGTAGATAATGGCATGACATGATGAGGAAAAGAAGAGAGAGAAAAACAAGGAAGAGAAGGATTTTTGGGTTCCCATAGTTTTAATTTTGAAGATTTTAAAAGGTTGGTGATGTTATTCTATTGCTTTAGCTTAGAAAAAATTTATGCATGAATTTATTTCTTAGGGTTTTTGAAAAAGATAGAATTTTAAATTAGACATAGGTTTAGCCCTATGTATGTCTCAGCCATCCACAACAATAAACCTATATCATCTAAATACCTAGGGATGTAAGCAAATTCTATGTGCATTTATTAGCATTAAATGGATTTAATTTTATATGATGACATAATTCCCTAGCTCAAGAAATATAGAACCTTAGACAGATGGTTTTGATATATATATTTAAAAACTGAGTTTTATTTGGAAACCCTATTATATTTATATACTTGGTTAGATATAGGTTGAAATTATGAGATTATAGATGTAATATATAGGTCTTATCTATATTTTGATTATATGAAGTCTAAGTAAATTTGATGGTGGGATGGATTGACATAAGAATTTTGAGTACTTTTGGATATAAATTTTGTTTAGGGATTAACATATATATATATATGGTGATTGTGAAAATTTGTCATTTAATCTAGTGAAAATATATATGTATGAAAAAATATTATTTGTCAATCAAAATAGTGAAATATATAGATGGTGTAAGTTTTTTTGTTATTCAAAACTGTTTAAAATTATATATGGATAGTGTATGTAATTATTATACAAAATAATGGGCATATTTATATAAGAATTGGGTTCATTTTTTCAATAAAACTATGATAATATATACATGTATGGGTTGTGTGTAATTTGTTAATCAAATAATGAGAGTACATATGAACTATGTATATGTTTATCATTCAAAACAAGGAATAAATATATGTTTGAGATGAGTGTATATAATTATAGATTAAGTGTGAAAGATAAGTCTATATTTGATAGCTATCTTGGGTCGAGGGAAAATATTAAACTATCGTAGAATGAGTGTGGTAAGTGATTAAGTCTTATCTCAGATCAGTATATAAATTTGTGTCATGGAATTACTATTTAACCTTTGGGATATTCATTAACATATTTAGGAAAATAATGTTAACATCAAATTGAATTATACTAGGATATTGCATACATACTATACAGATAATATAATTATAGTTGTTTATTAGGTTGGAGTATTTGGTTCAAACTCTTTATAGAAACTGTTAATGAGTTTTAAATCACATAAGTTTTTTATAAGGAGTAAGTCAATAGAGTCAAACTTTTAATAATATATTTAAATAAATACAGACTATTGTGAGGTCCAAATACATAAGGAAACTATGTAGGTCTTTTTATGTTATAATTAGATGTCGATTTGATCTATTTAACACTTATAAAAACCTAAGGTAAGTAAAAAGAGAAGAATATTGATTTAAATAGTCTATATACTATAGTACTCTATTTATTAATAATTTAGGAATATTAATATCTTATGATGGATAATGAATGTATTTTGTGAATATAAAATTTATAATAGTTGTTAGAATCATAAGAAGTTTTTGATAAAAAAATATAAATGACTGGTTATATTTATATATTGTTTGAGTACTTGTATGTGATACCTATTAATATTTACTATATACAAGTGCAAAAATGTATGAAATATATCGATATGAGGACTTACAAATTCATATACATATATAGCATATATTTGTACATTGGTAATTATGCCTATGATTATAGTTATATTGACTGTTAAATTAGGTCATATAATCCTAAGGGATAGGACACTATAATTATATGCATAGCCTCCCAAAAATAAAACAATTTACATAAATGAAAGATATGACTTTGTTAATGAGATATTTTATTCTCTAAAATTATTATGATTGGTTGTTTGTAATTGATCAATGTGTAAAAAAATATAATATACTATGATATTATTAGTTGTACTACATTTAAATTTACTTATAGAAATTAGAAAACATGTAGTCTAAGTATATATTGTACCCAGTTGGTATAAATTGTACTCATTGTGATTATTATTTATGTGATAAATAATATAGTATAGATTCATTCATGTGTTTTATGGATTAAATGTATGCATTTTGATTATTCTCTTGTTTATAATGTGTTATACTTTCTAGTAGGAAATAATTTATATGAATATGTTGGATATATTTATATTAACCAAATATCACATTACTGGTACTAAATAAGTAGTGAGATGGACTTTAGAAGCTTAATTAGCATCACCAATTCTATATGAAGGTAATATGATCAAGTGGTATGTATGAGTTTGAATAATCTTATAGATCAATAACTATTTGAGAACATTGGAAAAAGTAATGTTTAGTTAAACATTATAATTTCATATGTATGATATACATGTTTTTTTGATATTAAGTTAGAACACATTTTCTTTATGGTACACATCATGTATTATAAATCTTATAGCACATGGTTATTAGCTTATCTCTCTATATTCCCACACCATAATTATCAACACATTTGTGAAGGGAGGGACATTCCATTATTAGGGGATTGTGCAGGAGATCAATGGTCTATGGTTGGTGTGAAAAAGCACATAGATGATGCTCTCCCCCCCAAACAATATTTATTTGGAGACTACACTTGAGTTTGTCAAAGATACTAGAGTTCATGAGACTGATGCTTTGTGGATCCTTTTATCTTGTATTATATTTATTATTGAAACATTAATTTAGTTAGAAAGGTAATTAGTTTTTAATTATACATTGACAATAATGGTTGTATTATTATACCATCCATGGCTAGAAATATGTAATTAATTTCTATATGGAATTATGTTTTGTCTCATGTGATGCTAGTGATCAATAACTAATAGGATTTACATGTTTATTTATGGTTAACATACTTAGTATGTATACTAAGGTCACTAATTCGATTCTCGTGGTTATGTGAAATAGATTTTTTTTTTTTTTAAATATTATGTTATTCTAGTAAATCCCAATAGAGATGTTACACTATCACTATGTTGAAAGATCTAGTTAACTCCCTAGTATAAGAGTTTCAAACTAGTGACCTCCCTAAGAATAACTTTATTCACTTTATCAATTATAATCAACTTGGAAAGAAAATAGCACAAGATTTCATCAAATGGTAGAATAACTTATCTAATAAGTGTGAGCATAACATGGCAGATGATAACATCTTTCATTTATTCACTAATTCTCTTTATCAAAAGTTGTAATATCAAGTTAGGACTATCTCTCCAATAACATTAGAAGAAGCCCTCGACAAAGCCAAATGCTAATATTTTATCATGCACCAATTTGATCCATACCAACCTCCCATGGGCAACCACATGAAAATTAAATTAAAAAAATTATTCTACCAAAGATGGTGTCACCAATTCTTATGACACCATTCAAAATAATTAATCCATCACTCTCAACAATATTGTGGAGTATGTTCCCCCTCTCAACAACACCCCTAATCCTCAATTCCCTCAAACAATCAATATTCATATTCACAAACTATTATCCTTATTTAAACTTCAAAATTTTCTACCAAGGTCTATGCCACAATATCTTGACCCCATTAATCTTATGAAATCATGGTATGATCCAAACAAATTTTATTGGTTTCATGTAAGTTGGGTCCACTCTCATGAAACATGTAGACAATTATGTAATCTAGCTATGGATTTTCTTCTCAGCCCAAACTTTGATGATGATTCACTCATTCATAAAAGCCAACATGTCTATGACATATCATTTAAATCTTATGAAACACAAAATAAAAATCAAAATTTGAACTAGGCTAATGTTCATGTTTCCCTATATCAAGATCCTCTTCCTAATCATCAAGATAGAAATGACAATCCTACTCTTTCCACCACTAATGTTAAAAGTCTTATAGACTAAAATTTTGAAAAGAATGTGGTAAATATGACTAATATGATAAGGATAGTTTTTTTAATTAATTCTAATCAAACACACACCCACCAAACCTCCCAAACATTCTATGTTATCCAAGATTCTTCCCCATATCATCTAAAATAGTTGGGGAAAGAGGACCTTATCTCTTTACAAGAACATCTTCCAACACCCCAATTAGATAATACCTCTCATACTATTTATACAACTAACCCAACATCTACACCCATAAACAACATTATTCAACCTTCCAATAATATTTCTTCAAATCAATCACAAGAAATACCTAAATCAACTACCCCATCATCTATAGACAATCAACCAATTGGTCCTCAAACCAAACTGACCATATATTATCAACACAAGTTTTAATTCACTTGTCATCCTTCTTCCCACATATTTAGTAGTCACCATATGGGTTATGATGAATGGGACACCATTGCAGAACTTACTAATTTTATGTTGATAATTTAGCCTCCCAGGATAAATTTTAACATATATAATTCAAAACTCTCTCATAGGTCCATCCAAGAGTAAATGATCCTCCGTAAATCTTCTCATAATATTCAAGTGGTCTTTAAAGCCTCCTAGCATTGTTTAAAGTTTCACTATATGTATTATGGGTTTCTTTAAGATATATTCATGTGATAGTATGTTTAGAGTCTTTGGATGATGTGTTAAGTTTTGATGAGTTGTCCTTAGGTGATTATAAGTGTGTTAAGTTCCTTTTGAATCATAGAGAATGGTCTAAACCTTGTTTTACAAAGTTAAGGTACTTTAGTAGAAATTAAAGTATTTATAGAAGTTAAGGTTCCTTATTCTTATTATATTTAGGTCTATTTTTACAAATCCTTAAGGAGAGAACTTTTTAACAATATGTGGAATGTGTCCAAGTAATTTTTGGTTCTTAACATGAGGTCTAATAAGGTATCTAAGTTTGTCTTCTATAACCTATTAGTCAAGATTATTTTAAGCTCTAATTAGCCCTCCAAGTCATCAAAAGCCCCTTCAAACATGTCATATGAGTCAACCATGAAGTTATAAATCCTTTTTATAAGGTGTAAAATTTAAATTAAGAGTCTAAATGGGTCTCATATCCATCCCAAGTCATGACAAAGTGGTATTATGTGCAGAAACAGGTCTGTTTAGGGGTTAAATGTCATTTATTCATCATAAAAGGGCCCCACATGATTGAAAATGACCTTTAAACTTCCATCCACCCATAAAAATTGGTTTTAAATCATTATTTTACTCCTAATTTCCATCCTTTTTCCCACCAATAGCCTTTCAAGTTCTTAATCACAAAAAAATGTAGGAAAAAGGGGGTTTTGTAGGTTTTTTTAAGACTTTTACGAACTTGTACAGTTAGAGCAGTGCCATAAGAGGTTAGTTATATTTAGGGGGAAATAAATGAACTATAAGATATAATACATGAGTTATAGATTCAAATAAGCCAAAAACCAACCCCTTTTCTCTATTATTCTCCTTGGTAGCTCTAGATATCCAGTCAGGTTTCTGCTCAATCCATATAAGAGAGAGAAAATGGTGATCTAAGATTTTGGGTAGAGTCATGGGGTATCATTTCCTTTAAATTATTGAAATTATGATGTTTATTTATGAACCATTCTTTATGAATAATGGTTAAGAACCTAGGTAGTCAAATAGGTCTCCTTCATCTATATAGGATCATCTTTTCAAGGGTTTCAATACATTTCTAGTTTGATTGATGCAATTAATTTTTGTATGTGTCTTATAAGGTAAATAAAAATTAATATAATTCATTTTCATAAAATATTTCACATGTGTAAGCTCATGGGATTAATAAACCTTCATGTTGTCATATTATAGGTTACATCTAGTGATTTCTTGATGTTATAGAGCCTTCAATGCATGAATATGGAAGTGATTAGTGGTTTAATTTTAGATGATGGGTTTATTTTAGCCCTTAAATTATTATTTACCTTAAAATAATAATTATATCATCAAAATAATCATATTTTTTAGTGCTAATTTCAACATGACTACCATGCATAATGTAAATCTTCTTTGTAAGTTGTGAGCAAAGTGTTTCCTATTTGATGGTTGTTAAGGATAATTAGGAATATATAAAACATGTATAGGTATCCATATTGATATTATCACCCATTAATTAATTTTCTATGTCTCACACTGTTCATGATATAAATACTTTGCATAACCTAGAGAGAATGTCTTGCATTTGGGCACCTACAGACCCACTATGCAAATTGAGTAAATGAAGTATTAGTTGTTGGGATGGGGTATATAAGGAATTAAAGAGTAATTGTGAGTCATAGATAACTATTAATAATAATTTTATATGGAGATAATAAGTTAAAATAAATATAAACACCATCAACTCACCCCAAGAAGATAAACTCAGTCAAGGTTTTAATATACACAAGATTGTAGCTATAGAGTTGAAGAAACATTGATGGTGTAATGAGATTAATAAGGTTCAGAGGGTTATAATTAAAAATTAAGGTTAATAATCATGATTATGGTATTCAAGGAAATAATTAATCATCAAATAAGAATAATCTTGCATCTTAAATAGGCTCACACAGTTAAGAACCAAACTATATCCTATAGACTAGTCATGGAGATCAAGTTGACTGAGTTAAGAGTGGCTGGAAAAGTTTAATAGTTATATTAGGATTATAAAAATATTTTAGTTTGATTCTAGTGATAAATATGACCTTAATATTTTATCAAATGAATAAATCACACTTAATCAAGACTTAGAGCTACCATAAACAAGCCAATCATGAAGAAACAAAGTGGCCAAGTGGAAGATGGTATAGATAGGAAAATCATAGGTATTGTGAAAATATGGAGTTAATATACATCATTTTATACTTATTATAAGAAACATAAAAGTTCTAAAAAATTAAATAAGTCCATACTCACAGTCTAAGCAGGTTTGAGAACACCTATAGGCAAAATATTTAGGTATGAAGGTGAAAGCTTGAGGGACCATGCATATAGAAGTGAAGTGAAAGAGTGAAAAATGTATATAATTTTTTTATATAAATTATATAAGTTTAAATTTAATTATTTGGTCTATTGAAGAAAATGATAGCCATGACAGGCTAGTTAGGCCTAGTAAGCCTAAACAAGTAGTTATAGGCCTACACATGGGAAATGAAGGATATTTACATGTTTTTGGAGTGTTTGATGTTTTAAAACATCATATAAGGATGTGATAATAAATAATAATGGTTCTAATGATGATAATATCCTCAATTTTATGAATTCAAACATTAAACCAACCCATTAGGGCTACACAGGTTTGATTGCTTACAAACTCTCAAAGGGTGGAAACCAAGTTGAAAGACCATTGGTAAAGTGATGTGAATTGGATGATCAATTAAATACACTAGTTAAGGTAAAATAAATAATATATCATTCAATTTAATATCAAGTATGAAGATAACATATTAAATCTAACACTCTCTCTCATCACACAGAGTCATCCATGTTTGAGAGGTACTCTTAAGAAGCTCAAAACTCCTTGCAGCAGTTACATTGTAGAAATATGGTTATTATAAGTGTTGGATGGGGTATAATACCCAAAAATAATATAATTTATTTTTCGTTTCAATCCTAAACTTGTATGAACAATCTTTAATATTGAATACCACCTCAAATGCCATGTTATGCATTGTGAATAGCCTAAAGTGCTACTTTCTCACACTCAAAACAACAAGAAGGCTTTGCATGGGATCCCAAGGATTTTGAAAAAAGTGGATAGGGTTTTAAAATTAAAATTAATATCATTTTCTCTCATAAAAATCCATAACTCTATGAATCATCATTCAGACCTCCAACCACCTCAGAAGCATTGTTTGCACTATTTTGGTGCTAGAAATGGACATAGTTTTGAGTGTAATTTTTAGACGATATAGGGGTTTATTTATTAAGTGTTATTTTAATTTTTTTTAGGTTGGGACTCATAAATTTATTAATAATTTTTAATACTATTAGAGGCTTTTAACCCTTGTTAAACCTCTCACATTGACTTGATGGAGAAAATGTCTTTATTAGCATTTTAAAATGTAAAGTTTTGACCTTGGAATAGTTTTGATGGTCTTCTCAGGTCTCATGGGAACCTAAATTAACCTATAATTCACATGTGTTCTTGAGAATTTGAGCTAGGTAAGGCCTATTATGGTCTAAAAGAGCTACTTAGAAGTGAAAAGAGTATAATAACATGTTCCTAAGAATTCATAATAATATTTAAAATTTCTCAAGTGTCTCTATAGGATTCTCAAAACCATCACCTTGGCCAAAAGTTGATTGTACTATGGTGGTTTCTCATGAAATCCTAGTGTAAACCTTAGAGGGGTCACATAAAACTTGGGATCCTCTTTCACATCACTAAGATTAATTTTTGATGATATAAATAACATCATGAGGCCATGAACAAGTACAAATAGGTGATAAAATAGGCTTGAGTGAGAGAGGCCAATGTCTCATTGAAAGAGTATTGAGGAAGAGGGTGAATGAAGTATGTTGGCTATTGCAACATCAACGTGGGAGACTCCAAAAGATGCAAGGTGTCAACCATCAAGTAAAGGAGCATCTAAGGTGAATTTGGTTATAAACAAGTCCACTTGTCATATTTAGGTAATCAAGGGGGTAGTTTCAAATGGATTTAATGATCCACTAAGATATTTAAGTGAAAATAAATCTCTTTTATGCCATTCTCTTAGAGACCATGATGGAATGAAATAATACACACATTGGAGGAGTTATTAAGAGTAATTATAATATCTTTTTTCTTGTTGTAATTTAATCATAAGTGACAAGTGTCCTTGACTATTATTCAATGCATCTTATCCTATTTTATCTCAATTATTTTATAAATGTATCCTCTTTTGGCTTGTAATGTAATCCTTGGTGGAGTATGGAGAAGCCCTACCCTACAAAAAACTTATCTCTACATCTAAACAATGAATAGATGTTGTTTTAAGCCTTATAATATAATTACAAATAGTGAATATTGATGGTGGTTGATGAGTGTTAGTGGTAGCAAGTAGACTCCTTTCATTTGTTCCTTTTCTTTAATTAGTTATAGTTTAGTTTATCATCTTGGTAGGTCATATAAATTGTGATTCATGGCCTTGAATTAGTTGAGTGTGGATTATGATTCATAAAATGTCTATTATCATAACTATTGATTTCCTTCTCTTGGTCATTCTTTATCTCTCACCTTTATATTGAAACACTCTTACCTGGAGACCATTATGAGCTAGTGCATTAGTTTAACTTGCATTCATGTTCATAAGCATGTGGAGGATGTTAATATTGGTGCATCACCTCCATTATATTAGGTTTATTTAATTTTTATCTCTCTCTCTTTCCATTAAAAAAATCTATTAGGCTTAGTGATTTGATCATAGATGATACATCATGGGAGTTATCCACATAGCCTAAAGGTCTAGTCCACCGACAAGTCACCCATAGCCCTCGACTAGTCCCATGTTACAAAAAAAATTAGAAAGGTCTAAACACTCTTCTCTTAGGGTGTAGTTTTGTGGTTAATAGTTTTGGCCTACTCAGTGGGACCAAAATTGAAGGATCTTGAGCATGCATTCTCATCATTCAGTGACCTTAAGAAAATTTACACATTATAATAGTAGATTAATTCTTAGTAGCTCATGCTAAGGGTCATCATAAGGTATTTATACAATGTAAATAATAAATATTGTTGATATTTTTCTTATTCTCTATTTTCCTCAAGACATTTGATGGTTGGATATGGAAGAGATGTATGTTTTATAATTCCTTGTCATCCATATGATGACCCATACCAACCTCACCATGTGCCTTATCAATCATTATTATCATCATGATGTCTCACATTAGTCTTATGGTACTACTTACAAACCCTTTGGCATCCTAACCACATAGGTCAGTACTTTTATGAACCTTGTCATCCTCCTTACTGCTAAGAACATCACCCATACCCTCCTTGTGAGTCTTATAATCCTCTTTGGTAGTTTTATTATTATAATTAATACCAATTATTACCTATCTAATCACCCTTTAAATCAACACCTAGTTTTTATGATGAGTTGGAAGAGTTAAAAAGCATGATTCAAATCATTGGTAGTGAGATATTAGCTTTGAAGGAGCAACAATCTCAATGTAACCAATACTATGAGTCTCCGCCTCCTTCTACCCCATCTTAGTATCATTAGACCACTCATCCCATGTAAATTAAAAAATAATAAGGAGGGTTTGTTATCATCAATCCTAGGAAGTTCCCATGTTTACAAAGCACCCCTCAAGTTGAAAGCATTCCTAAAAATGAAGGCATATCAAAATTTGGCATGCTTGTTACTAAGTGGAAGGGATAAAATAAGCACACCTTAACCCAAAATTATTTCCCTTTTCCTATTAGTCCCTTATATGATATCATTTGTCCCAATATTTTAAGTTGGAAGAGTACCTCCTCACCCCATATAATCCATCAAGAGCAACTTATAAAGCCTTATGTTTCAACTCCAACAGTTAGACATTCTTGCCCTCCCATCATCTCCATGTTTGAGGGAGGACCTACGGTGTGTAGAGGAGATGAGGAGAACATAAATTAAGAGAGATAATTGGAAGGAAAAAAGGGTGATTAATGCATAGACACATGGTAACCTTCTTGGACCAAGTGTCCTAGTTATAAAAATCCTAATTTTTGTGCCATTTAGGTGGAAGAACCAGATTTAAAATAAGAAAAACTTGGTGAAGTGATAATCCATGTCAAGAAAAAATTATTAGAAGTTATAAATGTGATTTAATACGTATACAATAAAGGTGATTCAAGTGAATTTGAGGAAGAGATTAATATTGGGACACTTCTTGGTGAAGAGAAGCATAAGTCAGCCTTCAAGGATGGGAGAGAAGATGAACTTCAAAAATCTCAAGATAAATTTGATATCTATGAAAAAAATACATTATTAAATAAAAAGATTAACTCCAAAAAATATTAATACCAACTGGCCAAGGAGAAGTTGTTCAACTTGTAGTAGTTGAAGAATAAAGAGACAACCTTTATGATGTTTCAATTATTTGAGAGGAGATATGTATTGATATTGAGACTCATAGTGTCTTTGAATTTGAATAAATCATTATTTATTTTCAAGATAATATTTATAATGAGCATGATTTAATAATAATAAATGAATCACTAGATCATGACCATGATCACATGGACACTAATCAAGGAGATGATGAAAGCCTATGGTAGTAGTATTAGAAAATTTTAATTATTATGAGACTATCTAGGAGCTTACACCTCCTATGGGGTATATTGAGAATGCTTTAGGTATCTAAATTTTAAAATTTCATTCACAAGAGGAGAAATATCAAGATTATGAATAGAGAGAGAGAGAGTTGAAATGGTTGTTGTAGTAGTGCCTCAAGTTGACAATTCTAAACATGAGCCAAGTGAAGATATATTTACCTTTAGTGTGCCTCATGAATTTCTAGATACAAACCATGAATACCTTAACAATTAACCAATTTAGATATAACTTTAAGAAGGACTACTTAATCATAGAGGGAACTTTGAAAGTAAAGCTACAGTGATAGATAATTTTTTTGAAGATGATCTTGCTATAATGCTTTGATAAAAAAGCCTAGTTGTATTTGATCTTATTGAGATAGCAAATGACTAGCATGATGGAGTTTCAAATCACAATGGATTTTTTCAAATTATAATGAGCAAATAAGATTAGTAAGGGCTGAACTTTGAAACACCATGTGAAAATGTGTTCATAGGTGATTTATTTACTACTATCATCTCACTTGAGAACATGTCAAATGAATTGGAAAACAAGAAGACTTCTCCCTCAAGAATCAAATCCATGGATAAAATTATTCCACATCATTACCTATCTCATAGAAGGAGAGTTAGAAAAAAATTCTCCTTTGACATAGGAGGTAGAATCTATGTCCAAGTTAGTTTTTGGTAATAGGTTGTTTCATCTTGTTTCTAATAAGTACTTATCAACACAAGTATGGTGTGTTTTATTTACTCCTTATTTAGTGTGTTGTCATTTGTTTTATGTGTATGGTACAGAATTCAATTGTTTTTTTTTATGTAAGGGTATTTCATCCATAATTAGGGTCTCATATCAGTCATGATATCAATGTGTGGATCCCCTACTCAAAGGATGAGATAACTACTTCTCTTGACTAGCAAATAAGTTAACCCGTGTGAGTCACCAAGAATATTGATAATTTGGCCTCCTAGGAAAAATTACAACCCCTATAATTCAAAACATTCTCATAGGTCCCTCTAAGAGTACATAAGTCTCCATAATTCTTGTCATGATCTTCAAGTGGTCTTTAAAGCCTCCTAACATTGTCAAAAGTTTCACTATATCTAATATGAATTCATTGAAGAGATCTTCATATGACAGTATGTTTTGAGTCTTTTTATGATATGTTAAGTTTTCATTATTTGTATTTGGGAGAGTGGAAGGGTGTCAAGTTATTTTTCAATCCTAGGGAATGGTCTAAACTTTTTTTTACAAAGTTAAGGTACTTTAGTAGAAATTAAGGTATTTGGAAAAGTCAAGGTTTCTTGTTCTTGTTATATTTTGGCATGTTTTAACCACTCTTTAAAGAGATACCTTGTTAAAAATATGTATAATGTGTCCAATTAATTTTTTGGTCTTAACATGAGGTCTAATAATGTATCAAAGGTTGTATTCTATAGCGTATTAGTCAAGACTATTTCAAGCTCCAATTAACCCTCCAAGTCAGAAAATGCCCCTTCAAACATTTCATATGAATGAAATTTACAATTATAAATAATTTATATAAGGTGTAACATTGAAATTACAGGTATTAAAGGGTATCATAAATTCTCTAAGTCATGATAAAGTGGTCTTATGTGCAAAAAGAGGTCTCTTTAGGGGTCAAATGTCATTTATTCAACATAAAAGGGCTCCACATGCTTGAAAATGAACTTTCAAATTCCCTCCACCCATATAACCTATTTTTAAACCATTATTTTACTCATTGTTTCCATTTTATTTCCCACCAATATCCTTCAAGATCTTAATTATGAAACACCTATAGGTAGGATATTTGGATAGGAAGGTAAAAGCATGAGGAACTATGCATAGAAGTGATTTGCAAGAGTGAAAACAATAATTATAAATTGTTTTATAAATACTATTAGTCTACATTTAATTCTTTATTTCCTTGAAACAAAGTAGATCCTTGATAAGCTAGTTAGGCCTACTAGGCCTGATAGGTAGTTATAGGTCTGCACATGGGAAATTAAGGAATTTACATGTTTGTGGAGTATTTGAGGTTTGAAAAAATTATGAGGATGTGATACACCATAATATATTTTTTTACTATGATAATAGCCTAAATTTAAGGAAGGAAGACACTAAACCTGGCCATTAGGGCTACATAGGTTTAATTGCTTTTAAACCCTCAATTTGTGAAAATTAGGTTGTGAGACCACTGGGGGAGTGAGGCCATTTGGATGATCACTTGCATACATTTTTTATATTAAAAAAACTAGGATACCATTCATAATTCATATCAAGCATCAAGAAAATATCTTCAAGCTAAAACTCTCTCTTATCACACACAATCCTCCATCCCTGAGAGGTAGTCATAAGAATCTCACATCTCTTTGGAGTAGTTGTGTGGGATTAAATGGGTATTGGAGGTGTTTGAGGTGATATCCTACCCAAAAATACTAGCCTAAATTATTATTTTCATCCCTACACTTATATCAACAAAATTTAAGATTAAAGACCACCTTAAAAGCCTTGTTATGTAATGTGAAGAGCTCAAAGAGCTACATTCTCACATTCAGAACATCAATAAGTAATTATATGGGATCCAAATGAGTTTTTATAAGGTGGATAGGGTTTTAAAATTCACATTCCTAATTTTTTTTCTCTCATCAAAACTTCTAACTCTATGAATCATAATTAAGACCTTTAACCACCTTAGAAGCACTATTTGCACTATTTTAGAGCTTCAAATAGATAAAGTTTTGCTTGGTACTTGTAAAATAAGTTACATGGGAATGAGTGGAATTTTTAGATGATATATGGGGTTTTTCACTATGTCTTATTGTAATTTTTTTGGTTTAGGACTCTTAAGTTTATGGATCATTGTTAAGACTAGTAGAGACTCTAAACCCTTCTTAAACCTCTTACAATAACCTAATGGAGAAAATGTGTTTCTTAACACCCTAAAATACAAAGTTTTGATCTTATAATGGTTTTTATGGTCTTATAAGGTATAATAAATACCAAAATGAAACTATTATTCACATGTGTAAGCTGACTATTATATGGATTAAGTCTAGGAATGACCGTTATAGACCTAGAAAGGGTAGATTCTAAAGGTTTTTCGATAATTTGAGCTAGGTAAGGCCTAAATGGTCTCGTAGAACTACTTATATGTGAAGAGAGTAGATTAACATGTTCCCAATAATTCATAGGAATATTTCAAGGCACTCAAGTGTCTTTGTGGGCTTTTCACAACCATCACCTTCGTTATAAGTTGATTGTACTAGGGTAGATTCTCATGAAAGACTAATCGCAAAGTTGGAGGGGTCACTTAGAACTTGGGAGCCTATTTGACATCACTAAGATTAACTTTTGATAATATACATAACATCATGAGGCCATGAACATGTCTAACTAGGTGTTAAAACATGCTTGAGTAGGAGAGGTCAGTGTCTTATTGAAAGAGCATTGAGGGAGATGGTGAATGAAATATGATGGCCATTGCAACATAATAATGGGAGCCTCCAATAGATTAAATGTGTCAACCATCAAGGGAAATACTAGATCAAGGTGAAGGTGATAATCAATAAGGCTACTTTTCATCTTTAAGTAATCAATATGGTAGTTTCAAAGGGAGTTAATGATCCACTAAGACAATTAATTGTAAATAAATTACTTTTATGCCACTCTCTTGGATACTATTATGAAATGAAGTAATGAACATGTTAGAGTAGTTACTGAGACTAGTTATACTCTCAATTTTATTATTGTAATTGCCTCATACAAGTAACAAGTGTCCTTGACTCTTCTCTAATGCATATGCTCCTCTTCTCTCTTAATTCCACTATAAATGTAGCCTTTTTTGGCTTATAATGCAATCCTTGGTGGAGTATGGAAAATCCATACCCTACAAAACACTTGTATCTACATCTAAAATATGAATAGGTGTTGTTTCCAACCTTATCATATGCTTTCAAATAGTGAATAGTGATGGTGTTTCATGAGTGTTAATGGTATCATGTAGACTCCCTTCATTTGTCCCATTTCCTTAGCAAGTTGTAGGTTGGTTCATCAACTTGGAAAGTCATATGAAGTGTGATTGATGGCCTTATATTGGATGAGTGAGGAGGCTGATTCATCATGTGTCTCTTAAAATACCTATTTATCACCCCCTCTTGGTACTTATTTTATTCTCACCTCTATATTGAAGTACTCATGCCTAGAGGCCATTATGAACTAGTGCATTAGTTCAACTTGTGTTCATGTTCATAGTGTAGGATAATCATGTAGAGGATGCTTATATTGTTACAACACCTCCATTATATTATGTTCTTTCATTTTTCTCTCTCCCTTTCCCCCAACAAGTTAGTAGACTTATTTATTTGAGCATAGATGATGCATCAGTGGATCTAGCCATATATCCTAGAGTTTTAGTCCACCTACAGGTTACCCATAGCCTTCAACTAATCCCATGTTACCCCAAAATTTGAAAGGTCTAAATAATATTATCCTAAGGTAAAGTTTGGCAGTTAACATCTCTCATCTCAAATTCCCTCTGTTAAACTCATGAAAACTTCTCCTTGTCATTGTAACCATCTCATGAAATTATTATTTGAAAAGAACATCCCTCATCCTCCCCTATCAAGATGTGAATCTACCTTATCTAGGTTTAAAGATAGAATATTAAAATAATGTGAAGTGATGTTTATACACATTGACAAAACAATAGACACTTCTCTTTCCTTAAAATTTCCTATTGCTTCCATGATTATAGATGAGATTTTGTTTCTCAAGAATGATCTTTCACTCTTTATTAACATTCAAGTCAATGATTTTCAAGTCAAGCATGCTTTGTTTGATGAGCGTTATGGTACTTGTGTCACCTCCCTTGACTTCATTAAAACTCTAGGATATTCTTAGTTAATCTTAAGTCTAGACACAATACACATAAATGTTACAATAGAGGTAAAATGCCTCATTTAGGTTATGTATCACTTCATTTTATCATTACTCCTATCATTGTTTGAATGAAGGTTATGATATTTAACTTTCTCTTTTCATATAACATCTTAATTTGTAGGCCTTAGAATCATCGCATGAGCATTGTTGCCTCATCTACCTATCAATGTGCCAAGTTTCCATATAAGGGTGTTATCTATAGGATTAAAGAAGACAAACCCTTAGAATTTAGAATAATTACAAGAACATGGTGTATTAAAAATTCCAACCCTTGAACCCTTGCCTAGTATCCCATTCAAGGAGTCTCAATGTTTTATCTTTTTAATGCCTAAATATGTACCACATGTGCCTAGAGTGTTTAATAAACACTTTTCATTTAGAATTAAAAATAATTTAGAGCATGATTTGCATTTTGTGATAATCCTATTATTTTTGGTGGAATAGAGACAAAAAAAATGACTATTTCACAATATTTTTATTAGTTAGAGGTTGGGAGCCACCTTGGCCTATATATTTATAAATAAGTAGATGATTAATGCTAATTAAGGTGAATTATGTAGAATTATAACTCTAAATCCAATCTAATATGGACATATATAATTAAATTTAAACTAAAGTGATCATGTTAAAAAATAAGTAAAAAGGTAGTGTAGTGTAGAGAAGAAAGATGTTAGTGATCTTTATCTTAGACATTATGACAAAGTTCAAAATTTTCTTATATATGTACTTAAAACCAATATATGAAGTAAAAAATCTTAGGCTCTATTCACAACATATATCAGGTGAACTTCTAAGGAGGTAAGAAAAAATGAAAATAAAAACTAAGCTTACTTTAAAGATGTACTCCTTTAAGCAAATAGATGATGCACATCTACAAATGTAGAGAAAATAAAATGAATTAAACTAGAGAACCTATAGTTATCCTAGCATAATCAGAAGATAAAAATTATGTATTTAAAGTTACACACCAAGGATTCATAAGAATAATTCAAATCTAAAATTTAGAGCAAACAATTGAGAGAGATGCCATATAACAATTCACACAAATAAAATGAGACAATCCTTTTAGAATTTTATGCTTGCATTAGTTTCTCAAAGTTTACACTAGCTTTAGCTCAAAAACTCCCTCTTTTTTACAATAAAAATATTCCTTTTATATAAATAAGGAAGTATGTTGGTTATTTACATTAACTTACAAGTGTTAAAATGTAAAGGATGGTTGTCCTTTCTATAAAGTTTATAGAATAGACTAGACTTTCCAAAATTAATTGACCTATAGGAATGCGTGCTAACAAAATGCACATTATTTTACTAAGGAATATCCCATTTTCAAAATATAAAATGCTTCAATAAAAGATAATATTCCTAACTAACTAGTGGACCTTGTCCTAATGAATTCCCTTAGATTTACTAAAGTAGCCTTATTGCATTTTGATGTTTCTCATCAATAAGTATCAAATTAACTACAAGTTCAAGAAAGATATCATCTTGTTGCTCAGCTAAGTCTTCAAGGTCCTTATTATTTATCTCCAAAGCTTCTTTAATTCTCCTCACCTTGGCAATATTTTTTTCTACCATTAGGATAATATCCATGACCTTGTTGTTGTCAGTCCTAGACCTACCTTGGATCTTGTTATTTAATTATTATATGACCACATTAGGCCTATTCTTGAATTCATCATCTATAATGATTCCAAAGGATCTAAATGTTGTATGTTTGGAAATCATGGTCTTAAGGAAATTTTCTATCGTATCCAATAACTCTTTATCATCCTTGAGGATTCTTTTTAAGCTCTTGGACCACATTCTCAATCCATGAATTTTATCTATAATTAGTCTCATTATTGTGTTGAGATGGGCTAGGATAATGGTCTTGAAACTTGGTATTTTATCCCATGTCAAGATTCTAATTAAATCCTTCATCTTATCTTTTGAACTCTACCATTGAGTAATTAAACACCTAGTTATAGCATCTTGTTGGCCTAATATACCCTATCTTACTTTTGTTATCTTTAGAGAATTTTACATGTCATAGAAGGATGCCTCAAAACTTTTAATCATGGGGTCTAGGATAGATAAAATAACCTACCTCTCTAAATTCTCCCTTTGATTCTTTAGGTTCTTTGTTTGTTGTTTCATGCCCTTAATGTGAGTTTATATCTAGGCTGATTGAGATTGGGATAATTCAATTATATATTCTTCAAATATGTGGTATTATCCTATATTTTGACCTCATACTAGACTTAAACCTGTAAATTGTTCCACCTTCAAAAAAATGAATTCCTCACTAGTAACCATGGCTCTCTTTTCTATCACCCCCTCTAAACCTATAGTTTTTAGATTAAACTAGACTCTGACTAATGATTGAGTTATTTGAGGAGGCTCTAAAGTCTCCATTTGTGTCTCACATGAAGTCCCAAGAGTAGCCATCTATGTGTCACTTGGATCCCCAAGAGTAATAATGCATCTTTCTTTCTCCTATTGTTATAATGCCATAATATAGGGCTTAACTTTATCATGCACATGTATGTTAATAGACTTTGTAATAAACCAATGGTGGTTCATGGTTGGAACCTTTTTTAGGCTTCCATATATGAATTATTTAGTAATTTAGGGGCCATACATTATATTTTATTCACTTAAAAAGTTTACTTCACTCCAAAGTTGAGTGAAATTCAACTTTGTCTTCTTGCCTCCTGCTAGAACTAGAGCCATCTCAACCTTCCTTTTGGGTTGGAATGCAACTTGGACCAAGTCTAGAGATATTTCCTTTCCCTTTCCTTTATTTAATTCCCCATCAGTTTGGGACTGAGGTTATTCAATTTTTACTTCCTCTTCATCTAATTCATAGGCACTAGATAGTGCTTTCAAGGCATCCTCTACTATCTCCTCAAGATCCAATGCAATTATATCAAACTCTTCAACTTGTGATCCTAGTTCCTCAAGTTGAGTTGAAGAGTATGATCCTTCATCAAGTCTATTCTCCTTAGGTCTCTTTTCATCTACCCCTTGTGTAATCTATGCTCTTTTTTAATATGTCTCTACTTATGGCTGCATAGAAGGAGGTCTAGATTATGGTCCTGGAAAAAAATGATACTACTTAGGCCCCATATACAATAGATACTTAGTTGGCTTTTGCTCTCTTATTAGTCTAATATCTAGCTGAAAATTATGCTTTTTTAACCTTGATAATACCTTTATGAATGAAGAATATCTTGTGTAGAAATGGTCATAAGGACCAAGATGGTGCTTAAAATTCAACTTAATCTATTTGGCCTTCAATTATGTCATAACATTATCACAGGAGTCCCACTTTCTTAATTCATCATGTTGGAATCTGGAGGAGTCCTTATGTTTAGAAGTAGCTTCCACATTATCCCATTACTAGAACATAGTCTAAACAATGGTTAATGGGTGTGTGTGAAGTAATCCCTTTTTCTTTGTTCTATATACACCATCTATACCATTGTATATCTAGAATACAACTTCCTACTCAACTATTATATCTAGGAAATGGACTGGTAGCTTGAGTAAAGAGCATTGTGTGCCTTCAACCTTGATTAGAGTGCAATCAAGTTTAAGCTAAATGTCCCTAATAAACTCAATGTACTTCTTAATCAAAGGGCTGACCCTCATCATAGGGATCCCTATAAAAGACTCAAACAAGGTTGGATATATATAGTAAAATATGAAATACATATGGTCCCTATATTAAAATATATGCAATTTGGAACAATATTGAGAAACTATCAACACCCTTCAGGTGACCATTATTTTAAGTTTGTGATTTTGGTAATGTCTATAAAATAATTTAAAATATAAGACACCATATATAAATGGTTGTTATTCTTTTTCTTGATTATAGAGATTTGTTACTTCAAGAAAATACTAATCATTTCTCCTAGTGGTGGAGTAAGTCATTTCTTAACCATAAAATACACAAAAGGAACCCAAATTTTTTTGGCATAGGTGGTGGAGGATCTCCAAAAAAATATATTCAATAATGTCATTATCATTCTAATGCCAGCCCTAAATTGGGTGAATGGGATTCTTCCATTGAGATCATATAATAGTTGGGTTCCTGAATATAACCATAATTCTAGGATAGTTTGTAGGTCATGCGTACTGGACCATTCTTTAATTGTGGGAAAATATACCTAAGGATTAGGTAGTTTGTATTAATTATCAAAGGTAATAGGGGAATATAAACAATTATTTTAAAATTATGTTCATTCACTATCATGTCTTGATCAAGTTTACAATCTTTAAAATTAGGAGCAATAACATCAATACAATGAAGTACATCTCAATTTGTTATCACATGGTGAAGACTTATCATTTGAATGGAAACTAGGTCATAATAACTCTGGCTAACTAATGTAATCTTTTCATCCTCTTTTGTAAGGACTAACATTTCCTCAATGGTCTAAAAAACTTTAGTCTAATTTTTATCTACTATGTTTAAGGTGAAATCATCAAATTTACTAAATTTAAAGACTCTCCCTTCTAAATCCATAGCCAAATATAGTTTTTTGTCTTATTTGTGTTGTCTTTGACCTACATTGACTATAATTTTAATCAAATTGTTCACTAGTGGTCTATCTTTAACATCTAGATTAGTTTTCACTTGCTTGAATAACAATTAGGATGTCTGAAGATTGATTATGAATAATTTGTGATTAATTTAGGGTTTTGTAGATGCTAAGGTTTTTTGTAGGTCCTTTCTTGCTTTAATGGTGATGGATTTTTCACTTGAGTGAATTTGTGTCTTATATTGTATTAAAACCTTAGTATTTTTACCTTTTCTTTTCTACTCTCACAAAATCTCTAGTTTTGTCACTTTCTACTCGTGTCATCACCATGGCATCTACATGGTACTTTTCATGGCATTTTGTCCATTAATATTCAAAAATTACCTATTGGTTTTTGAAAAATCCACTTCATCTCACTCTATTAGATCATATTACACATATCAACATAGCACATTGATCTTGATCCTAAGATTTGAATGTTATTGGCTACCTTTATTATGTTTTTTGTGGTTATGATAAGTTTCATTAGCATAGGTCTCTTGAGCTTTGTTAAAAATTCAATCTTCATCTCACTTTGTTTGACCAACTTCATCTAGATAAAGATGGCCCATCGATTACAATCCATGGAATGGACCACCATTAGTTGTCTTTTGTTCTTTGATATTACTAGTGACACTTGTCACCTTCTCACCATCTCAAAGGTTCTTTTGAAACTTTGACTCAACCTCACTCTATAATATAAATCTTGTCCACATGAGCATGAGTCACAGATCCTACAAAGGTGTATAAATTTTAAGTTAGGGTTAGGATATATAAGAACTTAGGCTAAATATTTTAGGCTATGGTTTTATATCATGTTAATAAACATGAAATGAAACTTAGGCTAAAATAATTAATCTAATCATAGTAAAAAGGGGACCTTGAATAATAAAAGGGACTTAATGTAAGCTTTTAACCTAAGGTTTTATCATATTAAAAAGCATGACAAAATTTTAGGATAAAGCTTTTAGGCTAAGGTTTTTAACCATAAGACCCTACATTAGCTATATTGTGTAAAAAAATAGACCAAAAGATCATGGGGCGTATATGAACTAACCCTAATATTTTATACTAAGTTTTAGTCAAATGTTTAAAAACATGACTCAACCTTACGATAATATTTAAGCTAAGTCTATGGTGTTTATAATTATTTCCACACAATTTTAATTAGTCTATGATGGATAAGAGGTTAATGAAAGATCAATTTCAACATTTAATTATATAACCCTAAGCACATTTTATCTCCAAATGAGACTCCATTGGTCCTCAACATAAATAAAAACATGTTTATTCTTCCAAGAAATGTTAATTCTTGAGCTAAAATTTGGCAGTCTCATAGACATCATTAATGGCCTCACAAACATCAAATGATGGGAACACAAGTATAAAATTTGAGCTTGTACAATTTACCATAGGGACTAAAATTTGATGTTCATGTGGATGTCAATGACAATTCCATGGACATCAAATGACAAATGTACGATAATCAAAATTAAGTCCTAGGAAGCTAACCATAGTGGCTAAAATTTGATGGTCCTATGGATGTCAAGTGATATGTGCTTGAAGATCAAATGTAAGTCTCATGAAACACATTGGGGTCTCATAAACTCTTTGATTCAATACATGTCATCTAATTAACTTTTCCTAGGTAGACACATGTCATTGATTATGATCCATGTAATTGAATGTCATTGGCCCCAGTAATCATTAAGGGATTAATTGAGCTTGGGAACATATAAAACTTAAGATAAAGTATTAGGACTAAGGTCTTGTTTGTGTTAATAAACATGAAATGGGCCTTAGGACTAAGACATTAATCTAATTTAATAACATAGGAAAAGGACCCTATGGATAATAATTTTTGAACCTAGCTAGGAACATAATAAAGGGACCTAGCAAACATTTAAACCATTTAAAATAAAAGGGAACCAAGGGGTTCAGGATGTAAAGGGGACCCAAATTATAATTTTTATACTAATGTTTGGTCATGTTGAGAAACACAATGAAGCCTTAGTATAAAAATTACCCTTAGGTTCTTAGCATTTTAAAAGTATTCCCCACCAATTTTGCTACTACAAAATAAATGAATTTAAATCAAAGGATCTAAGATAGGGGTTTTAAATGAGGGTTTCAAGAATCTTAAACATAGATTTAACTTAGATTTTCATAGGCCAAAGGCTAATAAAAACCCAAGTTGAGATTGAATGGTAAAATCCTAGGCATGATCTATTTGATGAGGGTTCCATTAAACCTACAACTTAAAACATGAAGATCAAAGGTCAACAATATTAGGCAAATATGAAGTAGAATTATGAATAGATAGACTAAATAGGATAAGGTGTGTTTGATCTTAAAATATGAATAATGTGAAAACATATTAATGATACTCTGACCAAGTGAATTTTTAATGTTAAGGTAAAATTTACACAATTTGACAAAAGATCCATAATTTTTATAAATAGGGTGTATGTTGACCTCAAAAATGGTGACTTCTAGGGAAAACATAGAAATATGTTAAAATTTAGAGACTCTAGTTTAGAAAAATAACTATATTACTTATTCTACTTGATCAGTACCATTATCAAGATTAGCTCATGGTTAAAATAAACCTTGCATCTGTATAATTATGACCAAACATCAAAACCTAGCCATGTGATGTGTGTTATTTTATTCTAATTATTTTTTTCCATGGGATTTAGGAGACAACTTCTAGGTTTCATGTATTCTATCATTAATATTGACTTATAGCATATTTGGATATTCATTAAGAACCATGATTTAGCTCAAGGAAGGCTTGAGAATTACTCTACTACTAGCTAGACATCCATAGCCCTAATATAGATGTCTTTGGCTCCACTCAAGGCCTTGATACATTGTTATCCAGGCATCCATAGCCCTGGTGGAGATTACCATAATCATATTTACTTGGAAAGATTTTGATTTTGAAATAATCTCTTATTTTTTATATTTTTTAGATCTTTTAGGCTTTCTAGTAAAGGTTAGGAACCAAATTAGCTAGGTTTAGGGATTTGGTCAAATTTGATCCTCAAACAATCACCTATGGTTTTAACTTTATTCCAAGGATATTTATTAAGTACAAACATGACTATGCCTTAATAATCCAAGATTTCATCCCACATGTGCAATTCTTATTAAAACCAAATTTACATCAAGTCAATGTTTAAATTCTCATAGGACAATTGACCTATCTACCAGTCCTCACTTGTTTCTTTAAATTATAACATAATCTTGAATTTCAAACCCATGATCAATAAATGCTTGAGATTCATACCTTTATTCTTGGAATATGGAGTCCTTGAGCATTTAAGATGAACTTTGAGCTGAGGGCTGTCCCAAAGGACTTATTATAATCAAGGAACACAACAAAGAAAACAAAAACACACAAAAAAAGGGGGAGAAATTAAAGGAAAATCAAAAAAATATACACAAACATATGTATAAACAAGGGACAAGAAGGAGAGAATAGAGAGAAACTAAATATAACCTACCTAATCTAGATTTAACTATTCTTATAGTTCATTCCATGAAGACCCTAGGGGGAGTAGTAAAAAAAAAATTCTTGAGATACTACCCATTGGTGTTAAAAGTGAATTTAGCTTCTTATAGGTCTTTTAGTTAAAAGGTGTTTCCAAGTGTCTCAACAATCTAATAGGGACCTATCCACAAAGGTGTGAACTTCCCATTTTACCTTTAGGTTCAGATGGCTTATCCCAAAGTAGAACTAAGTCCCCTTCCTTAAACACCTTTATCTTTGATCACTTATCAAACCACCTTTTCACCATGGTTTGGTTCCTTATAAAATTATAAAAAACCTCTTCTCTAGCATCTTCCATCTGAATAATGTCTAGCAGCCTTGAGTTTGCTGATTTATGATCATCCTCCATATACTCTTGCATTAAATGGTATGTTGTTAGCTTAAGTGTAATGGGTAATATGGGTTCTTGGACATATACCAGTAAGAAGGGTAATGTCTTGAGAGTTTACTTGACCATTTTTCTATCTACCCAAAATGTATATTTTAGAAGATTATGTCATGTTCTAGGTTTGTCTATAGTATACTTCTTTATGGCCTTCATCATATTCTTATCGGTTGATTTAGATACCCTGTTACCTTGAGTTTAAAGGTCGGATGAGAACTTCAGAAATACATTGTTATCATATGCCCATTCTATCATTTTAATGTATATGTAATCAAATCCATTATCACATACTAGAGAGACTAGAGTTCTAAATATGGTGCATATGTTTTCTTCTAAAAATGTGATCACTTCTTTAGTTTTGCATTACTTAGTAACAACTACCTCAATCCATCTAGTGTAGTAGTCAGTGGAAGTTAGAATGTATTTATGAACCTTTGATGTATTGGGGTTGATTACCCCCATGAAATATAATCCCCTTTAATAAAAATATTTATCCACCATAACTAGCTGTAGTGGCATGGCTGGCTTGGGCTCTTTTGTGATAAATATTTGAAATTAATGGAATTTCCTTACATGTTTATGGGTATCCTTAAAAAGTTTGGACCAATAATAACCATCTCTAAGGATTTTTTGATTTTTTATCCTTTTATATGAATGTCTACTTCCCAACTTCTCATGAAAAGTGTTCATGATCTTAGTTGCTTCTTATTTACATACACATCTTAAGTAAATGCCTTCAAAGTTATTTTTATATAGCACTCCATATTTAATCAAGTAGTGGGATACCTTAAGTCTTAGGGATCTTCTTTGATCCCTAGTTAACCCTACAAGACAAGTGACATTGATTAGTAAATGGATAATTTGATCATACCAATCATTGGAATAAAAACTTTCTTGTTCAACTTTCATGACATTTAGCTTGGTGTTAGCATTTCCAATCATTTAAATCAAACCTTGACATCTTACCAATTTTATAGTCTTCACTTTAATGTCATATTCCTATAGCACTAACATCCACTTACCTCTTATTTCTCATAGATAATTTTGACTTAGCATGAGCTTCGTGTCAAGGTCTGGTAAGATGAAATAGACCTTATTTATAAGAATGTTAATGCCTATATTTCTTTACTACTTTCACTAATGCACATGCTTGTTTATCAATTAAAGAATAATTTAACTCAACATTTTTAAATTTTATGCTCATGAAAGTAATTTTATGGTCACATCCATCAATTTTATGAGTTAATATTATAGTAATAGTATGATTAGAAGGAAAGGACTAAGGATAAAAATCCTTGGAGAAGTTTGGACTTATCAAGACTAGATCTTGACCAATTTCCTCCTTGATGTCCTCAAAGGCCTTTTTAGTTTCTTCATTCCAAGTGATTTTGGCATCCTTTTTCAGCATATAATTTAATGGATTGACAATTTCTAAAAAGCCAAAAATAAACTTTTTTTACAAAGTTAATTTTCCCAAAGAATGATTTTAGTTATTTCTTACTATTAGGTTGTTCTTTCTTTGATATAGATTATACTCTTTCAAGATCTACAGAGATTCCTTCCTTAATAATGACACGACTTAAAAAATTTCCCTTAGTAACACAAAAAATTCTCTTATTTGGGTTAACAAAAATCCCATACCTTCTATACCTTTCAAATACTTGATGTAAATGCATGATGTGGTCCTCCCTATGTTTAGAAAAAACTATCAGGTCATCCATGTATATAATGATGCATTTACCTACCAGCCCTTAGAAATCATGATCCATGTCTCTTTGGAATGTTTCTCCTATGTTTATTACTATAAATGGCATCCTTTTGTATGAAAACATATCCCACTTGGTAGTAAAAAATAGTCTTCATCATGTCTTCTTGATTCACTAAACCTAGTTATACCTTGAAAACCCATCAAGAAAGGGCATCATAGTAGAACTAGAAACACTTTGTATAACTTGATCTAGAGAAGGAAAAGGGTATTTATAATTTTTAGATGACTTATTTAGATTCCTAAAATCAATAAAAAGTCTTATTTCACCATTTATTTTCATAACTGGTACCAAATTGGCTACCCATGTAGAGTACCTAATGGGAAATACAATCTTGGCATCTAAAAATGTTTTGAATTTTTTGAAAATCATATGCTCTAAAATAGGATTTATATGATTCTATTTTTTTATAAAAGGATTGCATTCTTTTTTCAATGGTGTGGTATGAGTGATGACTTTTGGATTAAAAATCTTCAAGTCTTTATCTTTATATGACCATGCTATTATGTCCTTATAGTTTGTCAGCAAGTATTTGGCTTTTTTATCTTTAATTCTCGTACATGTTATCCCAATATTAATTATTTGAGGTTTATCTTTAGGTCTAAGATCTACTACCTTGTAATCTTTCCCACTTGATTTGGTAATCCTAGTATTCTCAACTAGTTTATCCTAATTAAATAACCTCTCTAAGGCAATCATGCTTTTTGGGATTTTATTGTCATTCAACTAAATGAATTTCATGCCAAAATTTCAATCTTATTCAAAGGTATTCTCATTGGCATCATCTATGACATGAGCCTCAAATACTCTTAATTTGGTCATGAAATCCAAGATTTTTTGGTCATCACTAAAAACCTATAGATGATTTATGATATATGGGACTGAAGGACAAGGAATATGTCTAAGATTTAGGGGTTGGTATAAGATTGGCTACACCTAAGGAAATCTCATCATCATCCGTGTTCTACTCCATAAGGATTGAAATAGTGTTGAAAGCATCAAAGTATTCTAGCAAATCCTAGACTCTGAATTTATATCACTTGAGATATGGCAATTTACACTGGTACCTACTCCTCATCTAATTGACTACATGTTCTAAGTCACTATGAACCAAGAGTTCCTTAACCTTATGTCTAATGAAAAATTGCAATCCTAGAATCAAAGCTTCATACATTTCAAGATTATTGGTATAAGAAAACTAGAGTATATAATCATATTTTAGTTCTTTCCCAATAAGATTGGTAAGAACAACTCCTACTCTAGATCTAGACTTACACCTAGCACATCAAAATGTAATTTCCAAATTATAGGCAAAACATGAGGAGTCTTAAGAATACATACCTTATAAGTCTTGTGAATATACACTCCTAATTCAAAATCCATCATGTTTATCTTATCAAAGTCCATCATGTTAATCCTTTCATTCACAACGTTAAATTTGATGATCATGTGCTTCATCTAAGGCTCTTTTTCCACTCTGATCTAATTTGGGACTCATTTCCATGATAGACACAAATGTGAATAGTCAGTGGACATATATCCATTCAGGGCCTTAGTTCATTCCCTTTTTAATATCAACACATAATCATTAAGAACATCTACCACCTAGATGTCAATAAATTAGTGGACACTAAGCTTAAAGGCAAGTTGAATACGAGCATTTGATAATTCCCCAATTTCCTTGATTCTAGACTTATCTAAATAAGTTACAACTCTATTAGATTTGATAGGAGTAAATCCAATATGTTTACAAACACCTATTGGCATGATGTTTATGGATGCACCAAAATATAACAAATAGTTTTGTAAATTATTACCAAAAATTTTGATAGTAAGCAGGAAAGGCGGGGATTATGTCTTAGCTTTGTAGATGGAAACATTGGCATTGTTAGCATTAGGTGGATTACCAATATTTTTAGATAAGGATTCCAACAATAGGTCTATTTTCTTAGTGATCTATGTTAATTCATGAAATTTAATGTTATCCTTTATTTTATTCATGTCCTCCACAATATTATACCTATATTTATTGAAAGAATTAGACAAATCAGTGCAATGTTTATAAGTACATCTCTCTGGAAGCTCTAGGTTATTATCTGAAGTAGTATCTGGAGGAATGCCAAAGTTGTTTAGTGTAGTTGAAATATGCAAAGGCTAATTCTTCTCCTTGTTCCTTAAAGGGTAGGTATTTCTTAGGAACTACTAAAAAATATGGACCTCTTCAGGAATATCATCAGGTTCATTACCTTCTTGGAAAGGGAAGTCAAACATCTCTACCATGAAGGCTTAGCTAGTAGATTTAGATCATGATGTACTTAAACCATTATATTTACTAGGAACTAATTCAAATGTATCCAAATCCTCTTTAAAGTCTTCAAAAGATTTACAAAATTCAATGTAGTCTATCTCACCATGTTTATAAGTGCAATGTTCTTTACAATAATTAGGGAAAGCAAATCAATAAGATTTATATCCATTATTTTTTATCAAAAGACTCATTATTATTATTTTTTATAATTGTCATTATGGAATATATTACTAGGCTTGTTAAACCTTTGGAAATAAAATTTCTTACTTGATCTCTCTCCATTATCACCAACTTATTTCTACAGCTAAAGAAAATCAATGCTTAACTTTTGGACCATTTTTAAGACAGTATCATTTTCATTTTGGGGAGTCATAGAGTTATGAACATAATTTTTTTGGTACCAATGATTGGTACCAAGGCCTTTTTATCACTTTGATTAAATCCATTTTCAATATGGTTCAAAAATCGTAAGTTTTTTTTAGGAGCATCATGACTTAATGGTGATTGGTTCAAAGTTGGGAGCTGATTCAGAGCTAGAATATTCTGATTGTTATTGGGGTAGACATTTAGAGTGGGAAAATGTGTGATGAAATTAGGAATAGAGTAATCCATTTGACCTTAGGGTTTTTTCTAATCACTAATGATTATTGCTTCAGAATATGTGAAGGTCAGGGTATTCATAAGTCCAACAACTCTCTTTATGAAGATATAATTCATAGGATCTAAAGCATCTTTATAGATTTCAAAAACCAAAGCATCATAAAACTTGTATGGATATATGGTCTGGATATACATATTTTGGATCCTATCATTAAATTATCTTATATGTTCAATTTCATCTCTTTTGATCATGGTGAATTGTTCGTACAAGACACAAGGACTAATAATTTTTCTAAATTGGTCAATGAAGACATTGTTAAAGTGGTCTCAACTATTAATGTAATTGTCAAGTAAATTTAAAAACCAATCATAGAAAACATCTTTAAAATTGAAAGGAAATAGTCTACATGCTACATCTTCATGGACTACACTTAAAAATCTAAATGTAGTTTTGAATGATTTAATATGTTCCTCAGTAGTTACATTACTGTTAATATTAAATATTGGAAAATATTTTTTAGGGTTAAGGGGAAGGTCATGCACCAAACATAGCACATTGATAGAAGAGACACCCAACCAAGCCATAACTTGATAAGGGTCAAACATAGGATTAGCTTTAATGGGTGAATTTAGAAAATATTTTGAAAGCCTACGCTTACCTTTGTCCCACCTAGCTCTTTTATAGACTTCTAATTTGAGCAGAGGTTCCCTAGTATTTGAATCAGATCTTATTCTAATTTATTATAATTTTAGCTTAAGAATTTTGAATCTTATTTGACATATGATGTGTCAAATTAATATTTATAAAGAGCAGTGATCAGATTTGCACATTAAGCAAATTTTGCAAAGATTCATATAAAGAAAATTGAAGGACAATAATCCTTAACTAAATTATCTCAAATAAGTGTCCAAATACATAATTATGAATGGTATTTATGCATTCAAGTCTTAATGAACTCAAAATTTCGAAAAAATTCATGAATCTTTGATAAAAATAGCTATTACTAACCTCAAACCTATTGAATTCACAATTTTAAAGCTATCTTTACTACAATCTAACATATGTCCTGAAAGAATATCAATATTTGTCTAAATGAGCACAAAGACTGGTCTAAAATCATGAAGATCTCCAACCTTTACACAATTATGCTAAAAGAAACAAAAATATGCAAATATTAAAGTGAGCTTTGAGTAGAATTCTTAAAAACTAGCAAATATATTACAAATCTAGAGAGGAGGCCCTCATTCTAGCACCAATGAAGATTCAATTGTTAGTGCCTAAATATGTACCATAGGTGCCTAAAGTGTTTAAGAAACACTTCTCATTTTAGAATTTAAAATAGTTCAAAGCATGAGTTGTAGTTTGTGATAATCCTATTATCTCTTGTGGAATAAAGGTAAAATAGATGACTATTTTACAATATTTATATTAGTCAGTGGTTGGGAGCCACCTTGGCCTATACATTTGTAAATAAGAAGATGATATATGCTAATTAAGGTGAATTATGTTTAATTTTAAGTCTAAATCTAAACTAATATGGATTTATACAATGAAATTTTAACTAAGGTGATCTAGTTAAAAAATAAGTAAAAAGGTAGGGTAGGGTAGAGAAGAAAGATGTGACTGATCTTGATCTCAAACATTATGGAAAAGTTCAAATGTTTCTAAGATATTCAATTAAAACTAATATATGAAGTAAAATAACTTAGGCTCAGATCACAACATATATCAAGTGAACTTCTAAGGAAGGTAAGAAATAATGCAAATAAGAACTAATCTTTCTTTAAAGATTTACTCCTTTAAGCATATGGATGATGCACATCTACAAATCTAAAGAAAATAAAACTAAGTAAACTAGAGAACCTTTAGTTATTCTAGGATAAGCACAAGCTAACAATTGTTCATTCAAAGTTGCACATCAAAGATTCACAAAAATAATTCAAATCTAAAATTTAGAGAAGATAATTGAGAGAGAATCCATATAACAATTCATACAAACAAAATTAGACAATCCTTTTAGAATTCTCTATTTGCATTAGTTTCTCAAATTTTTCACTATCTTTAGCTCAAAAAATCCCTCTTCTTTACAATATACAATACTCTTTTTATAGAAACAAGGAAGTATGTTGGTCAGTTGCATTAACTTACAAGTGTTAAAATTTAAAGGATAGATATCCTTTCTATAAAGTTTCTAGAATACACTAGACTTTCCAGAATGGACTAACCTATAGGAAAATGTGCTAACAAGATGAAAATGCCTTTATAAAAGAATATCCCATTTTCAAAATTTACAATGATTCAATAAAAGAGAATATTCCTAACTAATTGGTGGACCCTATATTGATGAAGTCCCTTAGTTCTGCTAAAGTAGCTTTACTACCTTTTGATGTTGCTCATCAATAAGTCTCAAATTAACTATAGGTTCAAGGAATAGTTCATCTTATTGCTCAACTAAGTCTTCAAGGTCCCTTTTATTTCTCTCCAAGGCTTCCTTAATGTTCCTCACCTTAGCAATATTTTATTATACAATTAGGATCATATCCATGACCCTATTATTGTTAGTCCTAAACCTACCTTGGCTCCTATTCTTTACTTCTTGCATGAAAAAAATGGTCCTATAATTAAATTCATCATATATATTGATGCTCATGGAGCTAAGTGTTTTAGGTTTTACAATCATGGTCTTAGAGAATTATTTTATCCTATCTAATAGTTCTTTATCATCCTTTAGGAGTGTTTCCAAGCTCTTGGACCACATGTTCAATCACTTAATTTTATCTATAATCAGTCCATGACTATGTTTAGATGGGTTATGTTGATGGCCTTGAAACTTATGATTTTATCCCCTATCAAGATGCTAATTAACTCCTTCATCTTATCTTTTGAACTCTACCATTGAGTAATTAAACCCCAAGTTGCTACATCTTGTTAGCCTAATATACTTTATCTAGCCCTTGTTATCTTTAGATATTTGAACATGTCATAGAATTATGCCCAAAACATTTCAATCATAGGGTCTAAGATAGGTAAAATATCTCACCTCTCTAAATTCTTCCTTTGATTCTTTAGGTTCTCTATTTTTTGTTTCATGCCCTTGATGGCAATTTATAATTGGGATGATTGAGATTTGGCTAATCAAAGTATGTCTTCATCAAAGATGGGGTATTCTCTTAGATTTTGAAATCCTAATAGAGTTAAATAAATAAATGGTTCCACCTAAAAAGTAAATTCTTTACTAGCAACCATGACTTTTTTTATCACCCTCTTCATACCTATAGTTTTTAGATTGAGCTAGACTCTATCTGATGATTGAGTTATTTGAGGAGGCTCTAGAGTCTCTACTTATGTCTAACTTGAAGTCCCAAGATTAGACATTTGTGTGCCACTTGACTCCTCAATAGTAATAATGAATCTTTCTTTCTCTTGTGGCTATTATGCCACAATCCAAGGCTTAACTTCATCATGCACATGGATGCCAATAGAATTTGTAATATCCAATGGTGGTGCATGGTTTGAACCTTTTGTATCTTTCCATATATGAAGTCTTATAGAATTGAGGGGCCATAAATTAGAATGTATTCACTAAAAAAGTTGACTTCACTAAAAGGTTGAGTGAAAATTAACTTTGGCTTCCTTCCTCCTTTTGGAACTAGAGCCAACTCAACCTTCATTTTGGGTTGGACTGTAACTAGGACCAAGTCTAAAGCTACTTCCTTTCCATTTTCTTCCTTTACTTCATCCTCAATTTGGGATAGAGGTTCTTCTATTTGTACTTCCTCTACTATCTCCTATTTTCTTCCTGTACTTCCTCTACTATCTCCCATTTTCTTCCTTTACTTCCTCTACTATCTCCCATTTTCTTCCTTTACTTCATGCACATGGATGCCAATTGAATTTGTAATTTCCATTTTCTTCCTTTACTTCATAGAATAGTTGGGTTCTTAAATACAACCATTGTGTAAGGATAGTTTTTAGGTCATGCTTACTAGACCATTATCTGATTGTGGACAAATCTACTTGAGGCTTGGGTAGTTTGTATTAATTATCAAAGGAAATAGGGGAGATATAAGTAATTATTTCAAAAGTATGTTCATTCACTATCATGCCTTGATCTAGTTTGAAATCCTTAAAAATAGGAGCATTAACATAGATAAAATGAAGTACCTATGGCTTTATTTTCACATGGTGAATACTTATCATTTGAATGGTGACCAGGTCATCATATCTCTAGCTAACTAATACAATCCTTTCATCCTCTCTTTTAAGGGATGGAATTTCCTCAATGGTCTATAAAATCTTAGCTTACTTTTGATATCTTTGTTTAAATTCAAAGAATCAAATTTAGTACCTTTGAAGACTCTCCTTTTTGAATTCATGGTTAGATAGAGCTATGTGTCTTCTTTTTGTTGTCTTTGAGCCATCATGACTATGAAATTATTAAAAATTTTAACTAGTGCTCTATCTTTCACCTATGGATTAATTTTTACTTGATCAAATAGTAATTAGACTCTCTTGAGATTGATTATGATCAATTTATGATTGAATTAGGGTTTTTTAGATGCTAGGGTTTTTCTATAGGTATTTTAAAGCTTTAATGGTGACAACTTTTGAACTTGAGTGAATTCATGTCTTGTATTTGATTTCAAAATTGGAGTTTATAACTTTGATTTTATATACCCATGAAATATCTAATTTTCTCAATTTCTACCCATGTGGCATTGTTGTATCATCTACATGACACTTTTCACAACATTTTGTCCATTAATGTTCAAAAATTGAGCATTGGTTTTTGAAAATTCTTCCTCATCTCACTCTATCAGATCATATTTCATGGATCAACATGGATCATTAATATTGATCCTAAGATTTAAATGATATTGGATATCTTTACTATGTTTTATGTGGTTATTGTTGACCAATTTTGACTTTTAGATCAAAAAAGGGCACCCCTAGTAAATTTTTTCACTTTTAGGCATATAAATGGGTATAATATGTTGTTATAACATGTTTCATAGGCACATAAAAACAACAAGTGTTTGAGGATGATAAAGTACTGGATGACCCGGTTGAGGACCCTGTTTCGATAAATGAGAGGGAAAACACAGTTCAGGCCAACAACCAAGAAACGGACTTGGGAGTTCAAGATGAAACTAAGGAGCATAATCAAAGGGGAAGAGAGGACCACATTGAAGAAGGCAAGAATAGTCCTAATAAGAACACAGAAGAGTGGAGTAATAAAAGGAAGAACGATGGAAGGCACACACCTATGAGATGGGTTAATTGCAAAGTAGAGGCTATCCTCTAACTCGATTCATGGATGTTTAAGGAGATAATAGATCTCGAAAGGAAAATGGAAATAATGGAAGACAAACAGAAGGCAGTTTGGAACAAAATCAATAATATGGAAAAATAGATGAGAGACATCCCCATCAAGCTCAAAGACTATGAGAACAACCTAAGGGAACTCATCAAGGAGAGCAGAATGAAAATGGAGGAAGTTACATCTAACATATGTCCTACAGCTGTTAATATTGGAAAAAGAGCTAATGAGGAGATAAAATCCTTGGAGGGGCCTAATAAGAGGATGAGACTGAGCTCAAGAAAGAAAGCTATACAAGAGGGAGCCATGTCAGGGGCTACTGCCATTCAGGATACTGTTGTGTAAGGTAAGGAAGGAGTGAAAATGATTTTGGAACTGGAAGAATAGCTTGGTTCTTCTAGTTGGTTCTGTTATCTGGTCCTATTTCCTAGTTTTTTGTAATCTTTTGACTATGGTGTAGCCAGGTCTATGTAAAACCTGGGTCTTGACTTGTGGTCTTACCGATGGTTTCAGGTCCATATAAAACCTGTTTATGTTACTTCTTTGTAGTAGGTTTTAGGTTTTGCCTGTGGTCGTAAATGCTTCATCTTGCTATCTTTGTTTCAGGGTTTCAGGGTCCCTTCAAAACCTATTTTTACCTTAATCTAAAACATGTTTCATAGGTCAATTAGTGTCAATTTATGTTGTAATAAATTTGGTTAAGTTTTATCTAGGTCCATTTATGATTTTAAGTCATTTTGAGGGGTCTAGATATTGTATTTAATGCTTTATAGAGGTTTTTTGGGATTTGTTCAAGTTAAAAATTCTAATGTCATGTTCCATGTGTCCATAGAGGTCTTAGAAAGATGAAATAATTGAATAAATGGTAGGTTTTTCAAAAAAAGGGTAGTTTTCTTGGCCAAAGCGAGAGAGAAAAGGACACTTATATAGCTCATTGGGAAGTGTGTCAATTGGAGAACATGGTGGTGTGACTCTTCACCTCTCCATAGGTAATTTCAATATTTTAATTAAAAATGTTATATAATAAAATTCATCTTCAACTCATTTCTCTTCATTTTCACTTGGTAATCTAAGGAAGTGTAACTTCATGCACTTGGTACGAACCATACAGGTGGAGTCAGGAAGAATGCTTCTACAGGTGGATATTAAACTAAGTTAACTTCACATCTATAATAATAACTCTCACATTGGTGGCTCCTCATTCATGAAAAATTAAATACACTCTAGGTATATTTATATGAAATTGCATCAAAGAGGGGTATAAGTTTGCATTTGTTTCTTATTTTCAAGAATCAATGGAGATGTGTGAGTTTGATGAGGTGTTTTTAGGTTGGAACAATCCCCTCTCCATGGTGTTTTCATCTTCCAATACTCCTTATTTTAATGTCTTTGAGGGATATTTCAAAATGGTTCTTGTTTCTCAAGTTTGTAGCCATGGATGAGTAACCTATATATCTAACAATGTTACATGTAAAGTCTCTACCTAGAGAAGCTGACATGTATGCCTAAGCTCTAAAAGGTAAATAGTCTACATTATTAGGTAAATAATTGATATTAGACTTAGAAAATATTATTTAATAAATATGTTTATTGTGTTTAGACTCATTTTAAAGATTTATTTCATTGAATTACCTTGTGATAGGTTGGATTAACCACTATTCTAAGGCCAAATTTCCCACCTATTCTCAAGTTCACTGCCTTGCCACTTATAGTTAGCTTCTACAAGAACTTTATGAAGTTGTGAAAGAGTGAAATACATGATGGGGTTCATGTTTGAGGTCCTATACTATCCAAGGAGTCATGTATTTCATGCAATAAAGCTAAAAATGGCATGTAAGGTATAATTTTCACTTCAAAGGGTGATCAAACCATATTGGGTTATCAATCCCAAAATGGACCAAGTAGAGACTGGAGGTATATTGATATAATATATGTCATGAAAAAAAGATATTAAAACACCATTAATTGTTTCATATTATATACATATCTACCTAAAAAAATATGCCAATTTTGAGAAGTAAAATATAAGTGGAGGATGGAGTTTCAAGGTCTCAAGTTGCCAAAAAACCCACTGAAAAGGGGTAGTGATATCTACAGGACATTGATTGGAAAGTGGTTTTACATTTCAATTTAAAAATCCTAATCTATGACACTAAGTTGTAACCATTAAAAATATTTAAAATGGAATTCTTGAGATAAGATGACAAATATAAGGTATATCTAGATGTTTTGAGACCTCCTAAGCAACTCCTTATCTATTCACAGGCCTGGGAGGGAACATCTACAATCAACATAATAGACAGTGATCTACTTTGACTTATACATGCTAATTTTAAGGTTGAAATTTGAAAGTGTTAGTTAAAATCAGGTGATTTGAGTCTAAAATAAATTTTAAGGGACCCTATCACAGCTTTAAAGAGTTTAAAATGGCCTTAAACAACCTATAGGACTATGCATTACAACATATAGCTGAGGTAAACAATGAGTTGAAGGAAAGGTTTTCCTTATAGAAAATGTCAATATTTTGGTGGATTTGGTTTAAATGAAGGAAGAGTGAATTAAATGAACTCAATTTAAAGTCTAGATAAAACATCCAAAAGGCCTAATACTCACCAAAATTCACTAAATAGGGGCGGAACCATGATTGTCATAGTCAGGTAGGATATTCTAGTGAAGAGCCTAGGAATGGAAGTAATGCTAGTTGGAAGGATTATAAGGTTAATTAAAATAAAATGAAGGTCTTATGGGCTAATAAATAAGAAGAGGAGGTCTAAAAACATCAAACAAAGTTTAAACTTAGACCTACAGCTAGGATTTTAGGAGTGTCTTTGAACTCAATAGGCAGGTGTCTCAGTTTTAGGAAAGGAAAATAAACTTGATGAAAAGGAGTGAGGTTGTGCCTAGACTTGGTAAAATTATGGATGGAAAAATGAATGATATTTTAAGCATAAATAAGGTTTTTATTGTGTCTTTGAAGCCTAAAACTAATACCAAGTAACCTATAGCTAAGCCTAGAGTAGTAATTCCCCTTTATAGGTAGTCAAGTTGAGGAGTTAAGAGCTAAAAATATGTATAAATCATCCTTAGGGTTTAGATAAGGTGATAAAATAATTAATTTTACAATAATAATAGTGTAAATCCTCTATATTTTGTCTCAATGTAGGGGTAGTTTTAGTAGGTATGAAGATGACAATTTTGAGGAAAAGGGTAAAATTGATTATTAGAGGGAAAGCAAAGCTCAAGTGATGATTGTATAACATGGATGGGACATAACATAAGATCAAAAAACCTTTATATAATATTTGGAAGCAAAAATGATTCTCTAACCAAGATGGGTTATAGTCATGCATGAAGGAAACCCTGAAGCCTAGAAGCCAAATTGAGGGTCATGTACATTTTCAACCTTATCCATGATTTCCACTTGACTAGTTCGTGATTTTAGGGGTATTTTAGATATTTTTAATCGATTATAAAATATATGAACTCCATCAATTTAGATACAAACTCCTATAATAAAATTATGGACTCCATTAATATAAACCCTATTTTAGGACTCGATGGTGAAAATGAGCGTAAAAGTGTATCTAGATGGATGAATTTAACCATGATTACTGAAGATAAGTTATTTCCAACTCCATGAGTATTAGAGACATGGGATTATATTTTAGAGACCTATATAAAATAGGGAAAAAGAGTGATTATTTTGACCATTTTTTGTGTTGTGAAAGCATGGTGAACTTATAAGAGACCAAATCAATTTTGGAGGAGAGATTATGAATTTTTATAAGTACCCATGATCATTATATCAGGTATCTAAACTTCTAAGTTTGCCTACCAACTCTCTCATTTTAGCTAGCCTAGTGAACCATCTAGGAAAGACTTAGAGAAAATGGTGAATCTTCATTTGGAAAGCCTTTTAAGGGTTATTTATTATAAATAATTCATATAAACTTTCACATACCATTACTTTTATTTTATGTATAATATTTTAGGTGTCAAGTGTGAGAGGTAAAGGGAAAAGAGATAATTGGGGATTGCCAAATATGATCATGCATGTCCAAAATTATAGGGAGGGTCAAGAGTCTCTAAAATTAATGTTAGGAATTCTTAGTAACCCATAATACTCAGATCCATCATCAAAATTTGTCAATTGAATATTTATGGAAGTTTTGGAAGGATAATCATGAAGGGTAGTTTCCTTGCATATAAAAAGAGTTTCTTGAAAACTTTATAGGTATTAGATGATTAGAGATGACATGTCTAACTCTTGAAATGACATGGTTCACTCCATAACTCTATCTCATTAATTTTTAACTAATCTTCACATTTTTGACACACGTCGAAATGACTCTTGGACTTCCCTTCTCTATCTCTTCCCATTTATTCTATAAATTGAGCCTTCTTAGCTATTGTATAATCTGTCTACCTGGGTATGGTGAATCCAAACCAAATTTTTCCCTTGAATAAATAAATATAATTTATTTACCTCATTGAAATATTTCACTAAGTGTACATGATGGTTGTTGGTCTTGTGAAAGTGTAAGCTTCATTTACCTTCACATGTCACTCTCATTAGTACCTTGTGTGTTTGTGATATCTCTCTTGTAGGTCAAGAAGAAGTGTCAAAGTGGATTATAGGTATAGTGAGTAGGATAATATATATAATGTATTAGAATGCCTATTGTGTAGTTACTCATATCTTATGCTATCTCCAAGACCCCATGTTGAAGAATTGATGTGAGAGGGAAGATTGACATTTAGATGAAGTGTATGTGCAACTTATCCTTAATTCCAAGTGCATGATATGGGTATGAGTAGAGAAAATATTTTAGTGTATCACCTCCTATAAACTAGGCTTAATTTCATGTTATCCCTATCCATTTTCATCCCTAAAGTGTTAGTAGTAGGATATGAGCTTTAATGATGCATCAAGGGGAACTATCCCTTAATCTAGAGATTCACCTCCTAATAGGGATACCCATAGCCCTAAGGTGGTTCCATTGTCTCAATTTAATGAGGAGAAGCTTTTCAAATTTACTTATTGGGTTTAAATTCAAGTGAAAATAGTTTTGACATGCTTGGTGGAACTCTTGTTCTAAGAGATTGAGATATTTTTGGTGTTTCTCTCAATAATCAGCATTTGGAGGCATATATGTAGGCACCAATGGTGAATCTAAAGAGATAATAGATATTTAAACACTACAAGTGATCCTTTTAAGAGATTTTTTAATGTGTTTCTTTATGTTATTACTTGAAATGATGTTTCATTGTTGCCTATGGTTATGAATTTTCCCCTCTATAAGTTGGTGAGACATATCCATCTTTGTTTATCCCATACGAATATGAAAAAGTCCTTGGTCAACCTCACCATGATCTATATCAACCTTCACATGACCTTCATCAGTCCAAAAATGACCATTTTCATCCCTATCATGAAATGTATCAGTGTGATAACCAGCCTCCTAAATGTTTTACGTCTCCTAGTCAACCTAATCCTTTCTCCGATCAACCCCATTTCCACCTTCAAACAAGCACTTTTGGGGTATGAAATATATATGTTGGAATTTGATAATAGAAAGGGATATGGTAAAAATATTCTTAATATTTCCATCAATTAGGTGAGAAATTCATTAGAGTTAGTTAAGAAAGAGTGGACACATATTGAAAGAGCCAATTGGCAAAGGCTCACAAGTGAGATACTTGATGTGAGTGGTTTAGTCTCTTCCTTAGAGGATAGGCTATAATTTCATGAAATACAATATCACCAAACAAATAAACCTTCGTATCCAATTCCCGAAGTTCCACATTAGCCATACATAACCCCTACTCATGAGCCAAATAAAGCCTATTAAAATCCCCCTTTTCCCAATCATTCAGAGGAGAGAGTTGAGAAGAAATACCTTGTGTTTGAAGCCAATCTTAATAGGTAGATTGAGTTGGAAATTTTTAATATGAAATATTATATATTGGTAGCTAAGGAATTAGATTTAAAACCCTCATTTCCCTCTCACATTGCATTCTCACCACCCCAAAAAGAGACCTTGAGTCCTAACATCATAACTTGGAGTAAGGTAGTTGATTCATGGGGGAAGAAAGAGGAAAAATGTCTTGTTAAAAAATGTGAAGTTGAAGATAAGATTTTTTCTATACAAACCTCTCCTAACCTTCCCAAAAAATATAACTTTAGTCTTATCATCATGAGTTGGAATGAAATAATGGAGTCATCAGGAAAGAAAGAAAAAAAAAAGAGCATTGTTCAAGAGTGTGAAGTGGAAAATGAAGCTAGTCCTTATCAAGTCCCTCCCACCCTTCCTCAATAAGCTTATTGTACTCCATGGAAACCCTCATGTAACCCCCATATTTATGATAATTCCTATGATCTTCAAGAGAGACTCTTCCATGAGAATCTAGCTAAAAAAATTAAGGAATTAGAGTCAAGGATGAAGTTGCTCAATTAAGATGAGATGGAAGGTTTCGACACAAAATAAGATCCTATTCCTAAACACACCCCATATACCCTTAATTAAGAGAGTCCTAAATATAATTTTGATGCTTATGAAATGTTGGTCAAGTGGAAGGAAGAGAGTAATGTGATTTTGGCCTGAGGTCTACCTGCTCTTTCTAATTAGATTTCAAAATAACCCCTTACATTTTATTCCCAATCTGATTTTAAGAGTCCTTGCATTGAATCTCTTTGCTTAGTTGATGAATAATGTTTTCCTTGTGTTGAAGAACCTATCTTGAGAGAGGAAATTGAAGGATAATATTATCAATTCATTTGATAAAGAATAATTCATGAGTTTATATGATGAGGAGATCACCATAGGCACTCTCCTTGGTGAACAAAAGGACAATTCACAAGCTTTTGAAGAAGGATGTTTCCCTTTTTCCAAAGAATAAGAAATGATCATTAACTCCTTCTCACTTTGTAGGACACTATAGATAAACATGGAAAATTTCATAATCAATCTTTATATGACTTGTTTGAGGTCATTGGAGTAGGCTATACTCCTTTTTAATGAGGCTATAAGTTGGTCAAGGATGAAGAAGGTAACATTAAGACTCAAGTAAGTATGTAAGGGAGAAACAAGCTTTTAAATTTATCTTGTGAATAGGTTTGTGAAGTTGAGAATGATATATTTTAAGTCATCAAGAGGGGATATCACCCTTTAAAAGGAACTCATCAACTCTTGAATGATGAAGAAAGATCATATTAGCCTAAATCTTCTAAGGAACATGAAATTAATCTTTTTGAAATCATGCCTATAAAGAATATTGAAGTTGGTCATGAGAATGTGAATGGGAAGAAATATGAAACAAGTGATCATGTAAAATAAGAGTTAATTTTCTTGGATAGATTTTTTTGAGTTTCTTGGTTCTCAATGAGCATCATTCTAATGAGGTTGGAAGACCTTGTGAGAGGTATGGAGGTAGCAATGCTAAGAGATAAAAGGCTTCTTGATTCATCCAATCCTTCACACCATGAAGTAAGAGGGATATAAATCTTCCATTTAAATCTAGGGGGAGGTATGTATATTTTTATTTTTACATAGTATTTTTCCTTTATTTCCCCTAAGTGTTTATGAACATGTGTGTGTCTTGGGTGTTTGCTTTTATGTTATGTGTGTCATTTTCCCTTGTGTGGTTGAGGTAGTAACTAGTTATCTTATTGATCAGAGGTTTGATTCAATAGTCAATGTATCTTGTTATTTAAGTTCTTAGATGACTCCAATATATTAATGGACTAATAAGGCTACTGGTCTAGTTTGTATATCAGACATACTACCCCTATAAGTCACCAATTTGTTGACCAATTTTGACTTTTAGGTTAAAATAGGGCACCCATAGTAAATTTTTTTAATTTTAGGCATATAAGGGGGTATAATATGTTTTTATAAAGTGTTTCATAATTAAATTAGTTTAAATTATTGTTTTACTAACTTTGGTGAAGTGTTCTCTAGGATTATTTATCATTTTAAGTCATTTTGAGTGGTCTAGATGTTGCATTTAATGATTTTTGTGTTTTTTTGTATTTTTTCAAGTTAAAAATTATAATTTCATGCCCCATGTTTCCTTATAAGTATTATAAAATTCAAATAACTGAATAAATGGTAGTTTGTTCAAAAAAGTATAGTTTTCTTCACTAAAGAGAGAAAAAAGGACACTTGTACGGCTCTTTGGGAAGTGTGACACTTGTAAAACATAGTGGTGTGAATCTTCACCTACATATATGTAATTTACATGTTTTAATTTAAAATATATTGCATAATAAATTTCATTTTCAACTCATTTCTCTTCATTTTCACTTGGCAAGCTAAGGAAGAACAACTTCAAGCACTTGATACAGACTGTATAGGTGGAGTCAAGAAGAATAATTATATAGGTGGATAGTAATCTTATTTATATTCACATCCCTGATAATAACTCTTATATTTATGGTTCCTCCTTCATGAACAATCAATTACACTCTAGGTAACTTTTTATGAAATTACATCCAAGAGGGGTATAAGTTTGCATCTATTTCTTATTTTAAAGAATCAATGGAGCTATGTGAGTTTGATGAGGTGTTTTAAGGTATTAATAATCCCATTCAAAATTTTTTAACATCGTCCAATACTCCTTTTAATGTCTTTGATGGAGATTTCAAAATGGTGTTTGTTTTTCAAGTTGGTGGCCATGGATGGGTAACCTATGTTATTGAACATGGAAGGAGATTCATGAAGATGTTTATTGTGTTTGGAATCATTTTTAAGAGTTATTTAATTTAACTACCATGTGTTATGTTGGATTAACCACCATTCCAAAGCCAAATTACCTACCTATTCTCCGGTTCACTACCTTGCCACTTACAATCAACTTCTATAGGAGATTTATGAAGTTTTACAGAGTTGTGAAAGAGTGAAATACATGATGGAGTTCGTGTTTGAGGTCTTATCATATCCAAGGAGTCATGTATTTAATTCCATGAAGGTAAAATTTCCATGGAAGGTAAAGTTTTCACTTCAAAGGGTGATTTGACCATATTGGGTTCTCAGTCCCAAAATGGACCAAGTATAGACTCTAGAGGGTTTTTGAGATAATATATGTCATGAAAAAAGAGATTAAAACACCCTTGAATATTTAATATTATATCCCTATCTACTTAAAACAACTATGAAAATTTTTATAAGTAGAGGATAAGTGGAGGATGGGGTTTCAAGGTCTTAAAGTTGTCAAAAAAAACCCACTGAAAAGGGGTAGTGATATCTACAGGACATTGATTGGAAAGTGGTTATACATTTAAATTTGAAAATAATAAGATAGTATACTAAGTTATAAAAATTAAAACTAGTTAAAATTTCATTCTTGAGCTAATATTACAAAGATAAGTTAGATTTTGATGTTTTGAGACCTCTTAAGCAACTCCCTTTTTGTACACAAGCCTATGAGGGAACATCTAGAACCAACATATTAGATAGTGATCTAGTTTTTCTTCTACATGGTTTTTTTAAGGTTTAAAGGTGAAATTTTTAGTTCAAATCATTTTATGTGAGTCTAAAATAAATTTTAAGGGACCCTACCACACCTTGAATAAGTTCAAAATGGCCTTAAATAACCTATAGACTTGTGCATTGCAACATACAACTGAGGTAAATAGTGAGTTGAAGGAAAGGTTTTCCTTATAAAAAATGTCAAGATTTTTGTGGATTTAGTTTAAATTAAGGAAAATTTAATTTAATTAACTCAACTAGAATCATATATACAACACACACAAGTCATAATGCTTTCCAAATGCACTAAATAGGGGTAGAACCATGGCTGTCATAGTCAAGCAGGATATTCTAGTTAAGAGCCTAGGAATGGAAGTAATGAAATTTTTAAGGATTATAATGTGAAGTAAAATAAAAGGAAGGTTTTATGGAATAATAAACATGAAGAGGATTCCCACAAACATTAATCAAATTTTGAACATAGACCTACAACCAGGACTTTAAGAGTGTCTCAATCCTCAATAAGCAGATGTCTCAGTCTTGGGAATGGAAGATAAAATTGATGAAAAAGAGTGAGGTTCAGCCTATAAATGGTAAATTTATGGATGTAAACTTGAAATATATTTTAAACATTAATAAGGAAAGTAACCTACAACTAGGCCTAGAGCAATAATTCCCTTTTCTAGGCAGTCATAGGCCTAGTCCATGTTTCCAAGATCATGGAAGGTTTTTAATGGGAAAATAAGACTATATATGGTTATAATATGTTTTTTAAATCATTTAATATACCTATATGTCCTAAAAAAACTAAAATTAAACTCTAAAATCTCTGAACCAAACCTATAACCTACTCACCCTCAAACTCTACCTATTCAAAAGTTTGCCTAACAAACTTGAGGAGTTGGAGGGCCAAGTGGAGGATTTAAGAGATAAAAATTTGTATAAATAATATTTGGTCATTTTAAAATGTTATCCAATAATTAATTTTACAATACTAATAGTGAAAACCCTCTTTATTTTGTCTCAAACTAGGGGCATGTTTAACATGCATGAAGATGATAATTTTGAGGAAAAGGGTAAAATTGATGACAAAAGGGAAATAAAAGCTCAATTGATGATTGGATAAGCTAGATTTTTCATAAAACAAGCTAAAAAACTTTGATATAAACTTTTAAAGCAAACATGATGATCTAACCAAGAAGGGTTATAGTCATGCATAAATAAAACCCTTAAGCCTAGAAGCCAAATTCAGGGTCATGTGAATTTTTGACCTTATCCATGATTTAAATTTGAATATTTCATGCTTCCAATGGTATTTTAGATATTTTTAATTCATTATAGAAGTTACAAACTCCATTAGTCTAGATATAGAATCCTATAGTAAAACTATGGACTCCATCTATATAAACCCTATTTTAGGACCCAACAGTGAAAATGAGCCTAAAAGTGCATATAGATGGATGAATTTGACCATGAGTGTTGAAGAGAATTTTTTTACAACTCCATGAGGATCAGATCCATGGGATTAGATTGAGGTATATGTAATAGGGAAAAATAAGGCTTAGTTTGACCATTTTTGTGTTGTGCAGGCATGGGGAATTTCTAAGAGACCAAATCACTTTTGGAGGAGAGATTAGGACTTTTATAAGTCCCCATGTTAATTATATCAGGTATCTCAACACCTAAGTGTGCCTACCAGTTCTCTCATTTTAGCCAACCTAGTGAACCAACTAGGGAAGACTTAGAGAAAATGGTGACTCTTCATTTATAAAGCATTTTAAGGCTTACTTATTGTAACTAATGACATATAAAATTTGGACACATGTCATTCCTCTTCTTTTATGGACCAGATTGTAGGTTTGAAGAGATTTTGGGTGCCAAGTGTGAGAGGTAAAGAGAAAAGAGCTATTTTAGGACTACTAAGTATGATAATGTATGTATAGAATGATAGGGAGGGTTAAGATCCTCTCCAATGCATGTGAGGACTTATAAATAACTCCTTTGACTCAGATCCATCATCAAACTTGATTAGTTGTAGAGTTAGTATAGTTTTGGAAGGCCAATCATGAGGGGCAATTTTATATGCATAGAAAAGAAGTTTCTTAACCACTTTGTAGGTCTTGGATGATTGGAGATGAAATTTATAACTTTTGACATGACATGTCTCACCCCATACCTCTCTTGCATGCATTTGTAACTAATCTCCACATTTTTAACACATGTCCAAGTGACTCTTGGACTTCACTTCTCTATCTCTTCCCATTTCTTCTATAAATTGAGCCTTCTTGGATATTGTATGATCTCTCTTCCTAGGTATGGTGAATCCCTAACAATTTTTTTCCTTGAATAAATAATGATAAGTGTTTTACCTCATTAAAATATTCACTAAGTTTACATGATGGTTTTTGGTCTTGTGCAAGTGTAAGCTTCATTTACCTTCACATACTACCCTCCTTAGTACCTTATTTTTTTGTGATCTCTCTCTTCTAGTGTATTGATGATGTAGTGAGTAGGATACTCAATAGAGTGTATAAGAATGCCTATTGTCTAGTTCCTCCTATCTTATGCTATCTCTAAGACCCCATGTTGAAGCATTGATGTGAGTGGGAAGATTGACATTTGGATGAAGTGTATGTGCAACTTGTCCTTAATTCCAATTTCATGATAAGGGTATGAGTAGAGAAAATATTTTTGTTTATCACCTCCTATATACTAGGTTTAATTTCATGTTATCCCTATCCCTTTTCATTCCCAAATTGTTAGTAGTAGAATATGAACTTTAGTGATGCATCAAGGGGATCTAGCCCCTAATATAGAGATCCACCTCCTAATAGGGATACCCATAGCCCTAAAGTGGTTCTATTATCTCACTATAATGAGGATAATCTTGTCCCATTTCCTCATTGGGTGCAAGTTCAAGTGACAATATTTATTTCAAGTGTTATTACCATTGGTCTCTTGAGCTTTGTTGAAACGTCAATCCTCATCTCGCTCCATTTGACTAACTTCATCCAACTAGTGTAGGCTATCTATTATAGTCCATGGAATGGACTGCCATTGGTTTCCTTTTGTTCTTTGGTCATGCTATTGACACTTTTCACCTTCTTACCATCTTAGAGGTTACATTTAAACTTTTACTCAACCTCACTCTATCAGATCAATCTTGTCTACATGATTGTGAGCCATAAATCTTACAAAGGTGCATAAATTTTAAGTTAGATTAAATATACATAAGAACATAGGCTAAATATTTTAGGCTATAGTTTTATGTCACATTAAAAAACATGAAATTAAAATTAGGATAAAATAATTAAGCTAAGCATCGTAAAGAGGTGACCTTTAATAATAAAAGGGACTTAATGTAAGTTTTTAACCTAAGATTTTAACATACTATTAAACATGAAAAAACTTTGGGATAAAGGTTTTAGTCTATTTTTTGTAACCATAAGTCCTTGCATTAGTTATATCAAGCCAAAAAATAGACCAAAAGATCATGGGGCGTATATGAACTAAGCCCAAGATTTTATACTAAGGTTTAATCAAATGTTTAAAAACATGACTTGACTTTAGGATAATATTTAAGATAAGTATATGGTGTTTATAATAATTACCATGTAATTTTACTTAGTTTATGATAGATCAAAGCTTGATGAAAGATCAATTTCAACATTGAATTTTAGAACCCTAAGCATGTTTATTCTCCAAATGAGACTCCATTGGTATTACACCACAAAAAAAAACATGTTTATTCTTCCAAGGAAGGTTAATTTCTAAGCTAAATTTTTATGGTCTCATAAATATAATTGATGGCCTCACAGATGTCAAATAACAAGCACGTGAGCATCAAATTTAATAATTCATAATTTACCATAATTACTAAAATTTGATGGTCTTGCAAATGTCAATGATGGTTCTGCAGATGTCAAATGATGTGTGTGAAGCTAACCATATGGGATAAAATTTGATGTTCTTTTGAATGTTAATGATAGTCCCACAAACATCAAATGATGGGCATGTGAATGTCAAATTTAAGTCTCGTGAAACACATTAGGGTCTTGTAGACCTTGATTCAATATGCATCATCTGATTAACTTTGCTTGAGTAGATGTATGCTATTGATTATGATATACATAATTGGATGTCATTGGGCCTTATAATCATAAAGGGATTAAGTGAGCTTGGGACCATATAAGACTTAGGATAAAGTCTTAAGACTAAGGTCTTATTTATGTAAATAAACATGAACAGGGGCTTAGGACTATGACATTAGTCTAAGTTAATAACATAGGAAAAGGACCCTATTAATAATAATTTTAAACCAAGATAGGAACATAATAAAGGGACCCAAAAAAAATTTATACCATGTTAAAATAAAAGGTAACCAAAGGGTTAGGGATGTAAAGGGGACCCAACTTATAATTTTTGGGCTAAGTTTTGGTCATGTTGAGAAACATGATGAAACCTTAATGTAAAAATTACCCTCAAGTCAGTTTTCTAAAAGTATTCCCTACCAATTTTTCTCTTAACAAATTTTGAATTTAAATTGAAGGATCTAAGCTAGGGTTTTTAAACATGGGTTTCAGGAAGATTGAACATAGATTTAACTTGGATTTCCACAGGCTAAAGGCTAGTAAAATCCTTTGTTGGGTTTGAGTGGTAAAATCCTATGAATGATCCATTCGATGAGGGTTCTATTAAACCTACAACTTGAAATAAGAAGATCACAGGTTAGTGATATTAGGAAAATATGAAGTAGAATTATTAATAGATATAATAATTAGGATATAATTTGGATGATCTTCAAATATCAATACTATGAAAACATATTATTGACATTGATCAAGTGAATTTTTAGTGTTAAGGTACAATTTGCATAATTTGACACAAGGGTCCCTATTTTTTTTAAATAAGGGGTATGTTGACCTAAACACAACTATCCTATAAAATATACTCAAGGTTATTATGGTCATCCTAAACTCATGAGGAACATACCACCTAACCTCTTAGATTCTAATGACAATGATCCAAATGAGATCAACATCAAGATTAAAACTTAGGATTTATTCCATCATCTCATTACCAAGCTTCCATAATCCTTGAATTTATGTTACTATCAACAACTTATCGATGATATATCATAATTTTAACCAAAACTCATCATTCTATTCATCACATAATTTTTAATGAAAATATCATACCTACTTACACCATCAACCTTAATACACCTGATTATGAATATGGTTATAATTTAGATGATCCATTTTTAGGAGGACTTGTCTAAAATAGAGATGCTAAAATTCTTAGATATCATACTTATTTGTTTCAATATTTTCATTCATATTACTATATTCCTTCTTGTATAGTTCTTAATTCTATTATTCTTCCTCTTTTTTTTAGGGTAGAGATGGAGTGATCACATGGTACACCTCTAGTTTCCATAGAACCTTTTAAGATCATGCTATAATTGATCCTTATAATTTTTATAGATACCAAGATTATTATAACATGCTTCCCCTAAAAATGATTACTACTCCTCTTAAGCCTTTTTCACATCCTACTTCACCCTCAGTTAAACCTAGTCTTGTTCCTACTCCCACTCTACCTTTAGTTGACACTCATCCTGCATCTAATTTTTATTCTCCTAAAGATGAGTCTCACCTAGTATATCCACTATCCCCACATCCCCTTGGTGATGACCTCCTTCCTTTACCATTGCTTGATCCTTTGCCCACTTAATGGGATGATCACATGTACTATGATATGCATAGTTTTTTTGGTTATTAGAATAGATATTGCATGTTATATCAGCCTTCCCTAGCTTATGATTCTACTCCTTCCATTAGTATAACCCTAAAGTCTACTAATAAATGTATATGTTACTTCTATGACACAAATAATCATTCTTCTACCCATTGTCAAAAACTTTGAAAACATATTGACACATTATATCCTACCCTTCCCTACACTAAATACAAGGCTATACCTCCTCCCAATTTGTTACTTGAGTATATTAAAAAATATGAATATTTATATTCTCTTTGACACCAATGCAGTACCCATCACACCCATCATTGTTTCATCTTATAAAAACATATTCATGATCACCTTATGACCATTCTTGGACCTAATATTCCTCCTCTCATAGGTTATTCACATAAGAAGGCTCCTCTTTATTCACATGCGGTTCCTTCACCTGTGGATCCTATGCCACTTGAATCTTGTCTTACACCCATGCTTCCTTCTCCACCAATGGTTCCACCTTATTATCCTATAGATACCATTATTATACCAACATTTATTCCCCTTCTTGACTATTCAATGCATAAGATACCTCATTAGCATGATCCTTTAGCTATACCTAAATTTTCTATTGAGGAGATTTGATGAGAGGTATTTTCATAGATTTCCATCAGGATAGATGAGACTCTTTTTGAATTAAGGATCCAACTTCACAAAGATATATTAGATGTTATGGATAATATTTGTGGATATATTTGTCAGCATTTGTGAATATAACATGGTGTTATTTTAGTTTATTATTTATTATTTTATATTGGACTTGTGATACTTTTAAATATATATCATATATCATTTGAATATGCATCAAATTTTACTTCTCTTATCTATCTCACATGGATATTAATATTATGCATTATGTGTTGTATATGGTTTCAATTCCTTTTCATCTTCTCTTATTGATCTTCTCATTTTTTCCATGATTACAGGCTTATATTTATGAGTTCATTTATTTTCATGGATGTCTTTATCTTTTTTCATGTTTATTCTCTACCTTATCTCATAGCATAGATAATTAGTATTTTTACTTGGTTATAAAAACCTTTATCCCCTTAGTAATCCTTATTTACCATATGATCAGTTAGTAAACAAGTCGTCTCATTGTAGCTATACCTTACTAATCTAATTTGGATATCCTTTTATTCCATTATTTTCCTTTATAAAACTAAGCATACACATGGTTGAAACTTGAGATATCACATTGTTTCGTAGGTAAACCTAAATGTTTAGTCAGTCATAACTTTGGATACTTAGCTTCCTTTAGCCAAAGTTTAATGCTCATTCATGTGTATCAATTTTATCACTCATGTTGGTTATTCCAAATCCATATAGAGGAGTAATATTAAAATCCATAAAATATAAAAGCCAAATCATTTTAAAAAAAGGAAATGAAACAAAAGGAAACATACAAATCTCAAAAGTTAAATCACACTAAAAGATGTGATTCAAAGCACATATCCTTTTTCTAATCAAATATCAAACTCCATAGTTGGCCTCATGATTGACTTGAGGTCCATAGAGATAAAATATGAAAATATATTATAAAATAAGAATAAAAAATATTTTAGTGCTATGTACTTTCTCACACAAGTACCTAATCTTCATAATAAACTGATGGTTCTATAAGAGGTCTTGAAGAATGGTGAAAATATTGTGGAAAGGTAGGTATATTTTAATTTTCTTATTTGTATAACCAATATGAGTTAATATTAGTATCTCACTTATCTACCTATAATTTTTTTTTCTTATTATGAAATGGTATCCTTTGTATCTTGATGGTCACTATCCACCCAGTGTCTTTCTTGTGTACTTAGTGTGCCTCATGTTTCCTAAGGTCTTCTCATAGACATCTACATTGTGATCTTCACATTACCTCTTCAATTTAAAACATTCCTAAATTTTTCCCTTGAAATATTTATTTTTTAATTGATCATTCCCCCTAGGGTTTCCATTTTTTAGTTGCATTATAAGACCATTGGTAAGACTAGAGATTCTCACAAATTACCACATTACATACATTATTTAAAAAATCATTTTCATAGTTATCCTCACTTCATTTTTATTCCCTTTTTTAATTTCAATCTAAGACCATGGATAGGATAGGGCCTTCCTCACAAAATATTCCAATACCTAAGTCAAATTGAAATTACATGTGTCAAATTTGAGATAAGTGGTGATTTATTATGGTTACACATCATTGACATGATTCCAATATTGATATAGTGGTGATTTATACTTAATTAATCTTTCACTTTTATCTTCTTATTTTTTAATTTCATGTATGCTTACAACCATTTTATTAAATTTTTCATACTTCCCAGCTTGAATTAGTATGATCAATTTTCTTTTTAGTTTTGTATTTATTTTTATACTTCCCAACATGATTTAGTATCATTGATTGAATTAATTGTTTTGTTTTTATACCATTTGGTTTTCATGTGCTTTCCATTTTATTACATTATTTTCATACTCCAAAATATGATATAGTATGATTTTATCTTGTTTTTATTTAGTGCAACACTTTTTCATGGTTTAAAAACATTTGTTATCTTTTTTTCCATCTTTGGTTTATTATATTTAGTCATCTTTTGTTATTACACATTTACCATTGTGATATAATGTCTAGTACATTTGCTTTTTGATTAATTATACTTTTCCAAGTCATTTTTGCCTTTTCAATTTTAAACCATGCATTTGTATCACATAATACTCAAAAAAAAATACACTCAAAATATATTTCTCATAACATATACAAAAAAAACTAAATACATGTGCTAGAAAGAAATATATCCATGCATCAACATACACATTCATATATAACTCATGAAATGCCAACTATCAAAACAAATATATATATATATATATATATATATATATATATATATGTGTGTGTGTGTGTGTGTGTGTGTGTGTGTGTGTGTGTGTGTGTGTGTGTGTGTGTGTGTGTGTGTGTGTGTGTGTGTGTGTGTGTGTGTGTGTGTGTGTGTGTGTGTGTGTGTGTGTGTGTGTGTGTGTGTGTGTGTGTGTGTGTGTGTGTGTGTGTGTGTGTGTGTGTGTGTTTTATACAAAATAAAAAATATAATATATCCATCTCTAAGGTTGGGCTTCATCTTACCTCATGCGGCCTAGCCATGTTTCCCATAGATGCCTAGGACTATCCCCTTTGAATAGTCTATTGTAATGAGGTAGTTTGAGATATCAAGCCTTAACCTATCCAAGTTAGATAGTATTATTGATGTGTGATACTCTCTCCTATGTTAGGGAGTATTAATCCTATGCCTCTCCCTTTTCTACCCATATCAGTCATAATAGTCCATCCCCATGTGCTTGAAGCTACCTTGTGGCCTCCCTCACTAATTTAAACTATCCTACCTTGGTTAGGGAAAAATAAACCATAAGAACATCTAGAGTGGTGGGGTCATATTGTGTTATCACTCCATCCAAAATGTCATGATGTATAGATACAATCAAGGCTCCATATATAACATCATCTACCATAATATCCATAAAACCAAAAACCATATTGACATCAGAACACATATATATCTCTACATCATCTATCTACCATAATCACAATGAAACTATTATTTTGTATCAAAAACATAAATCAAAATCACAAAAAAATTATCACTAATGCTGGTGTTACCAACCATTATCTCTCTATCTACTTGCCTATTGAGGATGGTCACTCCATTTTCTCATCTACCGAGCACCTCCTCCATGGGCCACCTTTACACTATTGAAAATCTAGAATCTATGACTCAATCACACCATGATATTTTCCTTAGAGGTGCCTCTATAGATTAGTTATATTTTAGAGTGGTTGATTGGTCCTCCTATGCTATATCCCTTGCCTAATCTCATTGATAGTGCTTCCATCTTTAATGAGGCCATGGTGGTCACGTCTATTTCTATTATGGTGTATGTTGTGCATATTTATCCACATCCATGACATCTACCCCTATTGGATATACTTCTACCTACTACCATGATTGACCAATCTATAGTTTAACATGTTGAGGCTTGATCATTGATATCTCTACTAGTACCCCTCCTCCTTCCCTCCCTCTCAAATCTCTAACATGTTGTGCCCAATAATCAAGTAGTACTAGAAGGGATGATATGTGTGGGCATATAAATTATCCTACAAGCATGCCATTAGATGTGGCTCTATTCATGATGTTGAGTGGCTTATGATCTACACCCATGCCAACCATATAGTATTGGTTTCCTAACTAGAACATATAGTAGTAATGTGTGTATATGATTACTACATAATTTATATTTATGTGATAGTTTGTTGAGATGGCATATAGGGCATGAATTGAACTACATGATTGTGTCTCCACTTCACAACCCAAGGTAAAATGTCATTGACCACATAGGGAAACCTAGCTAGCTGATACATGGGGAACCTCTCATATATCCAAACACTCAATAAAGCCATAAGCCCCATGGTATTCTTCCCTCTAGAGATCATCCCATACATATCATTCATGAGATGGACATAGATGTTAGCTACAAAATCATAGAGTGCTCCCTAATCTAATATGAACTAATACAAGGATATCACATACAATGGTACCTTATCATCTAATTTGTGACACAACACTCATGTTGTCACAAGTCCTATCATTTCCTTATGGATATCAATAATAACTAATATGTATAAATAGAATAAACTCACCCTCAATCTAAGGTATATCCTATCTAAATATGTTTCCCATTAGGATAACACTCATCTCTCATCTAGATCCTCTAGTGTGTCAATGATCACCATCATCCCACTTATAAGAAGTCCAAGCCATGTATGGACATCCTCCAGAGTAATCCACACCTCAATGGTATCCCCATCCACCTCTCATCAAAAATTGTTGGTCAACCATTCCCATACTCTAAACAACATGAAAATGAGATCAAAACTCAATGGGATCCATCTATTCTCTATGATGCACCAAAACCCAGTGTGACCAATCAAGCTTTATCCACATCACTCAAATGATCCAAGAAATCTAGTAGTCATGATGTATCTATTAGGAAGTGATATATTTAGATTATTTCAAAAATATCAAACAACAAAGGATGTATCAAATCTCCATTTCATAAATATTCATAATACATTCTTAAAAAGTCACAAATTAACTACTTAATCAGCTAGATTGATTTATTTTCTTATATTTATTGATTTTCTTACATAATTGGACCAATTAATACTAAATTAGCCTCATACCCTTTGTTTTTTCTAATGTAAGGTGAAAAACCAAGGATCGAACCCTTACAGATGTAGAGAAAACAAGAAGGCAATCAAATAAAAATATGCCTTTTGAAAAGAGATGGCATGATTAGAGTACCAATAGACATAGTAAACTAAAACAAAAAGAAATAGAAAAATGAGAGTAAGAGAGATCTCTCCTTACATAACCATTGATTTGAGGAGGTCATTCAGTTTCTTAGTATTCTTTGCATTGATAGCAAGTGTAGTATTACCCAATTCCTTTAGCATAAACATTTTTAGAAGAATAGAATTCTAGAGCACAATGGTGAAGTTCTGCTCCAATTTCTGAATGCAACCCTTTAGGGCAAAAATTTCAGCTTTCAAACCAATCTTAGTCTTATTTTCCTCATCAACTTCCTCCACATACATTTTTCCTTTTTTTTCAGCATTTTTCGTAATGTCAGCACCATCTTCCATAGTAGCCTCAAATTCCATTATCTCCTACTTACCTTCAGTATCCTCAAAGATTTCCTAAAATTCCAATTCCTTAGACTCTTCCTCTTGGGTGGCTTCCTCTGAGGTGCTCTCTAAATAGTCAATAAGCCTAGCCTTAGGATCAGGTTTACCAGTAATCTACCCTGATCATTACACTCTAGAGGAGAAGCCTTGCTTACTAACCTTGGTAGACATATAAGATTTACCAGGTTGACCCCCAGTGGTCCTACCAAGATTTTTATGGGTCCCCATAGTGGTCCCCCCAATACTCTCTTCTTGAGCATAAAACTTCCTCTTCTTTCCCTTCATGCTCACAAAAGAGACAGGGGTGTCAATAGGGGTCTCTTTAGGAGTAGAGAAGGAGATTTATTTAGTTTTGGTAGAAATAGAGGAAAGATAGGGCTCATTGATAGCATCACCAGCCAAAGGATTAGAAGAAATATCCCTGCTATCAAGTTTGATAGTCTTGGACAGCTCAAGGGCATGGTGGATTTTATACAAATAGAAAATGAGGCCCTAATGGAGGGGGATATGATTCATATCAAGTTTTTTTGCCATTTTTGCTCTCACCCTAAGGATAGAATGTTCTAGGGAGGAGAGAAGATAAAAGGGAAAACTGATGAGAGCATTATGCCTAAAGTGATTTAAAAGGGAAAGGTGATAATTATAGAACCTGGTGAATCATCATTCAAGCATGAAATACTTCATGAGGATGAAGCACACTCCATCCCATAGCTCAAGTAATTTAGCTCGATCGAATCCTCCTTGGTAAGGAACCAGTTCTTCACCTTCTCCTAGGAGCAATTTATGGTTGGAGAGGTCCATAATTTTAGTTTTCCTTTGAAGATTCATCCCCTGTGTGGACATGCCTATAGTCATATCTATCACCTTTTCAAAAATTTCAAAGATGATTCCTCCCACATTGACTTGCCTATTTAACCAAGACCTCATGAATTACTCAGACAAATTTTCATCAAACCCATTGAGCCTCTCTAGGTAGGGGCTAATCCCCCCTCTTTATAGTAGTGCCAAACCAATGGATTATCTTTGAACTCACAGTAGGAGACTGGTTCTATTTGAATTTTGTCTCCCCCCATTTTGGATTTACAAACTAGACTCATAGAGTTCCTAATTTTAACCTTCATAGTTGAAGTGGTTACAAGCCCTTACTCCCAAATATACATAATGATAATGTAATAGCAAATAATTTAGAATATCATCAAGAGATGATGTTTACTCATCCCATGCTTAAAAATAATTTCTTGATGATCTCCATAATGAAATCTATGTGCCTTAACACCTTGGTACAATAAATCATGAATGATTATCAAAAGAGTACAATAGGAATCAAACTCTGAGATCCACGTCAGCACCCTCCAAATGGACCACGTAAAAGATCTATCTTTCTCATATGTCTGACTCATCATTGACAATTCATTTCCTTTTGGATAATATCACTAATGTTTAAATGAATATGAACTACTTGGCGCCAACATCGCCAATTTGAAAATTGTTGGTAGAGATTGGCACATGCATCAATGACACTATTTCCCTCTCTATAAATATGTGAAATATCCACTCTGGAAAACTTCTACAAAAGAAACTAGATATCCCTAATGATATTTTTTAGCTTAATTCCCACATTTGATGCTTTATTAACTACATTGATGACCATTTTAGAGTCCCCCTATATACTCAAGTTCCTTATACCTAAAGATATAGCCAATTTTAAACCCCATAGGAGAGCCATTGCTTCAGCATAGTTATTACTTTAATAGCCTATTCCACTAGCATAGATAGCAAGCATCCATCCTTTGTCATTTCCTATAATCCCTCCTCCACTAGCTTTACCATCAGACTTGGATGCCCCATCAAAGTTAGGTTTCATCCAGTTAGGCTTTGGGGGAATCCATTTATTATTAAGTCTATGTAAAATTTTGGAATTATTATAAGTAGGAATATGGTTTAAAACCTTCCATTTAGCTTCAATTTGATTTTCTACTTGAGTTAGGGGTTTATCCATATAATGAATATGGGCAGTGGTGACACTTTCCAAAAGAGTCTTAACAAAAGAATGAAACACCTGAGAGGCATTTTTAACAGTGTCCTTAAAAATTCTATGATTGTGCTCTTTCCATAAAATCCAACTTAAATAGGGAAGCATTTGATTCCATAATTCCATGATCCAAGGATGGGTAAAGGTAGGATTCTAGCTGATGATAACTTCCTTAAGGTTAGAGTTACAAACCCACTCAATACCAAAGTTATTTAGGATTATGCCCCATAGTTCTCAGGCAAAATCATAGTGAATGAAAAGGTGAGAAATTGTTTCCTCTTTTGAATAACACAAAAATCATCTATTGACTAGGGTAAACCCTCTCTTCTAAAGGATGTCATGTGTTAATATTTTGTTATGAGTAGTAGCCCACCAGAAAATATTAATTTTTGGTATAATTTTATAATTCTAAACCTTTTTCCATAACTCATTATTCTGAGCCTCATGAATCAAAAATTGATAAGCAGACTTGAAAGATAACCATCCATTCTTATTTGGCCACTAGTACTATTCATATTCACACGGGAAGAGAGGGATTATGATCCCTTGAATCAACTGCTAAATCTCCAAAACTCTAGGTAAGAGATCAAGCTGATGAACACAACAATTTGAAATATTTTTCCATCTCCTCATGCCATTATTATTATCCATATAATCATTGACTCTATCTCAAAATAATATAGTAATGTCAGCAATTTCTCCATAATTTCCTTGTGTGATGAGAGATTTGTCCTTTAACCAAATATCATTCCAGAATTTAATATGCTAGTCATTTCCTAGTTTCCATCTAATTCCTTGCTTAAGGAGGCTTTTACTTTTTAACATTTTATTCCATATCACAGATCCCTGGGGTAACCACATCTATTAAAGAAAGTTGGAACCATCAGTTCTATGCATATATTTGGCATACATTATTTCCTCCCAATCATTATTTTTTTGAATTAGGTTCCAATTAATATTGGAGAAAAGGGCTTTGTTCATGTTCCTGATAGACCTAATATTGAGGCCACCATGTGATTTCGAAAGACACACTTTTTCCCATCTAACTAAAGACATTATCTACTTATCTTATAATTCCATCCATAATAATTTACTTTGAATCTATTCCAATTTATTAGCAAAATATGGAGGAATTCTAAAGAGAGACAAGAAGTAGGTAAGAATCCCTTAAAGAGAGGCCCGAAGAAGCTGTAGTTTGCCAACACTACTGAGAAGTTTCCCTTTCCAACCAAGAAGTTTATTTTGATTCCTTTCCAAAATTCCATTCCAAAAACATGGAGAAACGTCTTTGACCATGAGGGGAAGGCCCAAACAGGTAGCTGCTAGGATAGCTTCAGCACATTCAAGTATGTCAATGATTATTTATTGAAGGTCATTAGGAGTATTGAAGAAGTACACATTGCTTTTCCAAAGATTTATGCTTTTCCCAGACTCTATGGCATAGTTGTTTAAAATATTATTCCATATCCTAGATTTAATCACTGAGGAGATGCCAAAAAGAATGGTATCATCCACAAACTACTGCACCACCATAGGATAAAGGGAGGAGGCAGGTTTGATGCCCACTAAATATTTAGAGGCTATATCAGCTTGTATGTATCTTTCTAGTTCCTCCACCATTATGATGAATAAGTAAGGGGAGAGAGGGTCCCCTTCACGTATTCCTCTCAAAGAAGAGAAGAACTCTCTAGGGACCCCATTGACTAGAACCAAAAATTTTGTAGAAGAGACAACATTCCATATCAGGTTAGACATTTTATCATTAAACCCAAATTTTTTGATAACTTGGAACAAAAAAGTCCATGAGACCCTATCATATGCTTTAGAAATGTCTAGCTAAAGAGCCATACCAGGGATTCTACTCTTGCCCATGGAATGATTAGTCTCATGAGTGGTGATCACAACATCAAGAGTCTACCAGCCTAGGAGAAAGCCTTTCTGGGTAGGGGAAATAATTTTGTCTAATAAATGTTGGATCCTCATAACTAGCACTTTAGTGTAGAGCTTATAAATAGTGTTACATAGACTAATAGGTCTAAAATATGTAAGGTGTGTGGGCTATGACTTTTTAGAAACAAGTACTATGAAAGTATTATTATCTTGTTTCAAAATTTTACTTAATCTAAAGAAGTCATGTATAATAGTAGTAAGATCCGCTCCCACTATATCCCAATATTCTTGGAAGAATATAAGAAGAAAGCCATCAGGACCTAGGGCTTTGAATGCACCCATAGAGAATAAAATATCATAGACTTCCTCCTTAGATATAGGCCTTAACATCTCCAAATTATCTTCCTCAGTTATCAAATAGGGGATTTTGTCAATGAACTGGTTCATAGTTCCATCATTCCCATCCTCATTTTTTGTTTAGTAATTAAATTCTAAAAGAAAACCCTAGCTTGTTCCCCTATCTCATTATTTTGATATAATAGAGTTGTGCAAAAAATTTGAAACTAGTTTTTTTCCACCTTATAGGGCCCTCTGATTGCAACCAAAGAGATCATGGATCTAATGGAGGCTAATACCATTTCCAGTGCCTCTAGGGACCTAAACCTAAGTCTGATAGAGGACATTCCATCCAACAAATGGAAGTAAGTGTTAATAGGTGACAAGACGTGTTCCACTAAAAACATGTTGAGCCTCACTATCAAAATGATTCCACTGAGGGTATGGCCCTAACTATCCCAGATGATCTGGTTGAGGAAATCATGGCATCCATGGACCTTGCATTGGTAGGTAAGTTTTTCTCCTTCTATCCTAATATTGAGATGGTTAGGAAATGGGTTTTATCTTAGTGGAGAATTAAAGGTAGTGTTTCGATCATTGCTATGGAAAGAGGCTTGTTCTTATTTAGATTTACAAATAGGAAGGATATGATAGCTACTCTTGTTGGAGGACCATGGCTATATGGTCCACATTCACTTTCCTTGTGTTCATGGAAACCAGGATTTGACCCCAACTTGGACCTCAGTAAGTCTGCTCCTACTTGGGTAAGATTGCTAGGGTTCCCATTGGAGTGCTGGGATGAATTTTTTTTACGGCTATTGGAAACTCTATTGGCCAATATGTCACTATAGACCATAAAACCATAACACAATCTAGATGTGTGTATGCTCGATTGTGTGTCAATGTTGAGATTAACCAAACCCTCCCCATGTCTATAGAGTTAAACTCTAAATATGGGACTTGGACTCAAATGATCATATATGAAAATGCTACCAATTTCTATCAAATATGTAAAAAAAAGGGACATATAATGACACAATGTAAGGTGAAGCAAATGAGAAGGAAAGATGACTCCCCAGTTAAAGGTGAGGATCAGTCTCACAAACCCATAAATTTTGGTAGTCAGGGAATGGGGGTAATGCAAAAAACCCTGATAATACTGAAAAGGTAAGGGATAAGGTTGGTAAGGAGGAGGTCTCTGGTAATGGGGTAAAAGCTATCCTAGAGGAAAATAATAAGAAGGTCTTGGATAGTGATAGTCAGAAGGTTATAATAGACATAGTTAACCCTTTAGATCAATAGACCAATATGTATGAGGAAGGAGAAATATGTGTCCAACCAATAGATGGGGATAATGTAGAAGGCAAAATATTAAGAGATGGGTAGGTGGAACAAACTCCAAAAATAATAGTTTTTGAGGGAGAAGGAGCCTTACATTTAAATATAGATATTTTACATGCTCTAGAAGTTAGTGACCAAGTAGGTAATTATTCAGTAGTAGGTGAAATAGGACAAAATGGTAATAGCAATGAACAAGATGAATGGGTTACCCCAAAGAAAAATAATCACAAAGGTAAAAAATCTATAGATGTTGGCACTGATCCCAAACAAGAGAGACCAACCCTAAGAGAAGCAAGACAAAGAGATATTGCCAAAGAGATTGCCAGTGGTAAACAAAAAACACTGGAGACCCATCCCCTCAAATGCTCTAAATGAGAATTTTATCTAATAGTCCTTTAAAATAGTTTGAGGTTAAAAACTGCATTCTAGATAATAAATTAGATATTTTATTACTCCAAGAAGTCAAGATGAATGAGGAGATTTTTAAGAAAATAGCTAACTACATATGGCCTAAGGCTACTTTTTGCATTAGTCTAGCTAAACGGGCTTCAGGTGGGATTGTAACTATGTGGAATAGTGATAAAATTTAGGGATCTCTTATTTCTTATAATAAACATTTTTTTATTATCAACTTCTCTTTGTCCTCCTTGAACTAGTCATTGATCAATGTCTACAACTCAAATAACAGAGCATTGAGGCAAAATTTATGGACAGATTTGAGCAGCTTCATGATTAACTACTACAGTAATAGATGGATGCTAGCTAGAGATTTTAACACTCCATTATACCCTTCTAAAAAATAGGGTGGGATTATTGATTACTCTGATAGCATGTTTGACTTTGCTAAATTTGAAAATGATTTGGGAATGTTGGATATTGAATTGCAAAATCAAAATTTCACCTGATCTAATAGAAGAAGAGATCAAATGATTCAAGTCAAGTTAGATATATTTCTTATCTTGAGTAACTGGAATGATTATCATAATATGCATGTGCAATCTTTTCCTAGAACCATGTCTGATCATTGCCCAATCTTCCTCAGTTGGAGAGATCAGGGACAACATGGTCCTTTCCCCTTTTGTTTTGAATCTATGTGGACCAAACATAAAGAATTTAGACAAATGGTGGCCCAATGGTGGAAAATTCCTATCCAGGGCACTCCTATGTTTAGATTAGTCAAAAAACTCTAGCATATCAAACAAGAAGTTTATGGAAGGAATAGATACAATTTTGGTTAGGTCTTTCATTAGAAGAAAAACATAGCCAAAAAACTCACATATATCTAGCAGTAGATGGCTCAAGGTGATGATTCAAAAGCCACTTCTAAAGAAGAGAATGTCTTGACTTCTGAATGGAAAAATATTATGGATAGAGAAGAGGTTTTCTGGAAATAGAAATCTTTAGTTTAGTGGCTCCAAGAGGGGGATAGGAACACTACCTTTTTTCATCTCTCAACCATGAAACACAGGAAGGCCTCATACCCTTTGTTGATACTAAATAATCCCTTGACATTCTCAACTAGATCAACCCCATTTTTATAATTTATCCATATGGTATGCATTTATCCTTATCCTCATTACAAACTATGTCATCCCATTGCTAAAATGTCAGCCATGCTTTAGAATACTAAATTAACACACTACTACATAGTTTGACCCTTACTTTCTACTCTCCTTATAGACTAATTCAACTAGGTTGAATTTGTTCCTTCACAGTGATAAAATTTTGACCATTTACCATAGATGCCTTAGGCATTTATTGGTCTAACTTCTTCATACTTAGTAACTTATTCTACACCTAGTTTACCTAAAAATTTCCTAAGATTAGTTTTGATATCTAGATTTTTCCTACCAATAAATTTTCTATATTTAGCTCTATTTCAAATAAAAATACTCAAAAAATTTAAATTCACAATTTCTTATCTGTGTTTCACTCATTGTGATCACCAAGTATCCTCCCTAACTTAGATCTTTATTTTCTCAGAATAGTAAGAATAATAGATGAAGTATTTTTTACCCTATTTATATTTACTATTCAAAATTATTTACATCTCAAATATTTACTGCTAGATTCTATCTTTTGATCATATCTTTGTTTTTACTAGCTCTTTTTACCAATCTTAAGATGTTCTAGAATCTTGACATTGTAGAGAATATTTTAACATGACATATGTATATTTTTCAAATTTTTTTATTTTTTCATTCTTTTTAGATAATTTTTATAGGTTGCCTAATTTTCCCTACATTGGACACCTTCACATCTCTTACATCTTATCCTTTATCTACATCACTAAGGTAAGTATAGGCATGTATTTTTCAATTATGTCCTTTTATTTATCTTATTTTATCCTTACTACAACTTATTTAGCTTTAATGTTGTGTGTTGTTATGTTCTTTTCCTAAACCACCATTCCCTATTACACCTATGTACATGATAAACTTAGAGTGGGGCATATGCATACACATAATATTTTCAAAATTTATCAATTAGTGATGTTTTTTCTCTTGTAGGAACCCTTCTAGTCTAGATCTCTCTGAGTGCACACCCTAAGAGGTGCACTAAGAAAGGGGTGGGTAGACCATTGGTGTTTTAAAATATTTTTGTCCCTATAATACCACTTGTTATATACACAACCATATACTAAAAACACTTCCCTAAGTTGTGCCTCCTCTTTTACACCCTCTTCTAGTCATTTTTCACTTTTATTAACCCATTCTTAAGCCTACAATACTTTCCAATGGTTTACATTACATTGTCAGCCCCATAGACCATATAATCTAATTGATAAAACTTATTTAGGGTCTAGGTTGGCCCATGGTTGACCTAGACCAAAGCCTAATCTATTTTTATCAATAACGATATAGATTTGATTGGGTCAACCCTATCTACTAAAATTTTAGAAAAATATAGGCTAGATCCAACTATATATACACATTTAATTTGTTATATTTTATTTAGGTTAAAATGGGATTTTTTTGAACTATATTCCCCAAACCCTAGGTGAAGTTCAAGTACAAAATAAATAAAATGCTATCCAAGCCAAATAAAAAAATAAGGACCAACATAGTCTAAAAACATCTACAAAATAGCCCTGATACAACCACATAACAATAGAAAAACTAATCTAATTTTAGTTTTCCAAACACATCTTCCCAACATGCCTTAATTTTCTTGAGATTCATATCTATTTACATCAATGAAATTTCATGGTCTACTATGTGTTGAGTATTACTATTCTACCCCTTTTTACCCTTACCTTTCCAAACATAGCTAGGTTCAAATAATTCTCTAAGATGTGCCCTAATATTTTCAACATTTTGAATACCTTCATACATTTCAACCTTACTGCAATTAACCAAAAAATTTATCTTGTTTTATAGATTCTCATTATCATGTTCTACTAACTCCACTCTAAAATTTAGGCACTAAATTTGGTTTGCCTCCTCTATCTACCAAGGTTTGAGACATTTTAGCATTCTCCTACTAAATCAAATACTTATTTCCATTTAGGTACATAATATCATACATAAAACACCTCATTATGGATTTATAGAGGTTGATTTCTTCCATAATTTCATCTATGTTTTCCTAGCCTTTGAGTCAGGCCACTAGATTATTTAAATCCATATATTGTCCTTTTGGTTCTATGTTGACTCCCCTTTATCTAAATATGTAGTTTCCTCTATCTCTTTATTTTTATTATTAGCTATTTGGGCCTAATCCTACTCTCTATTCTTCTCTCCCTCTTTACTAGGCTCTTCCAAATCCTTATGGTCTCTATCCATGATAATAACTATCTCATCACCCCTCTTTTTTTGTGCCTCCTACAAGCTCTTGCTCCCTTAGTTACCCTATTTTTATTTTTTGTGTTTAGAGTTTTTTGATGTAATTATTAGTCTCTTTTTAATGTTTTCTTAGTATTTTTCCATGGTTTTCTCTTTCTTGACAATTTCCTTCTCAACATTTTTTTCTTACTCCCTGAAATCCTGCTTGAGCTCCTTGGATATTTGATCCATTATTTTTAAATCTTCCTTATATCTACTGGCCCCTCCTCTAGATTATATTTTTAGTTATGAGAGATGTTATGCAAGATTTGGTTCATGCCTTAAAAGTATTTGAAGATAAGTAAAATTACCCCCTCATGTCTCATGGTAGAATAATTTTCATTCTTGAATTTCAGTATAAAAGTCTCTATAGATTTGATAATAAAGAAGGGAAGGCTAAAAAATAGCCCATGCCTAAAATATTTAATATTTATGAATCTATACCATATCACCACATTATATCTACACTCTAGATTAATATACTAAATTAAATGAAAAGCTACCTTAGCGAATGGCCTACAAAGAGATTCCTTATCAAATCCATTATGTAACTATACTAACTACTTGTTGTCTTCTAGAAAAACATCTTTATCTTGTTTTAATTCTCTTGGAGTATAGTATATCTTAGTCTCCTTAATTTCAAGGCCCATCACATGTGAGATAAGTTATTATGTGATATCAAACATGACTCCATTTATGGTTATAAACCTATCCTCCCAAGCCTTTGTGAATAGGATAAAGATATGTCTATCAAACCATTCAAATCTTTCAATGAATCTTAGAAAACCACCTAACTATAAAGCATTCAAGACACTTTCAATCTTTTTAACATTTGGTTAGAGTTTAGGTTTGATCCTATTTGGCAGGCCCATTGAATTCCTCTTGTCTTCACTCTAGTAACTTCTACCATCTTTGTTCTCTCAAACTATCCAAAAAGAGTAGCATCTATGTAAAGTGTTTTGTCCATCTTCAAGAATATTTTCCCCTTATAGATGCTTTGCCTTATAACCCCTAAAATTAGGTACATTAGGACTAAGTTACTGACTCAATTTATAAAAACTCATGTCCCCTCTAAACATTCGATAAAGCATCCATATGTTTAACATTATTAACATAGTTATTTCCTTCATTAGTAAATTTTAAAATCAACTCCCTAGGGAGGTCTTCATGGCCAATCCAAGTTTTAAAACCCACATTACTAACTCCCATGTTTTTAAACTAGTCATGAATCCCATTACCTTATGTGTAAGTATGTTGGATATGAACCTATTAGAATGAGTTCAAAATGACTCTAGTTTCATCAATGGCATACTTGATAGGCCAACTTATAAGATTTTTACCATTCAAAAAATTTACAATGTTTAAGAAGTCACCCTCTACCAAGATATTTTGAGCATTAATTTTCCTTACCAATATGATCCCCCATAGTGAAGCTAGAGGTTAATCCCAATGGTTCATTTTTAGACCCATATCTCTTGCATAAGTGGTAATCAACTTACCCTCATAATATTTGATAATTATACCCTTCCCCCACTACTCCCAAATTTACCTTTAAATCTCCATCAAAATTTATCTTCATACATCCCTCGAGTGGGGTTTTCCAATTCATTATTATTTTTATTTCATCCTTGGGGTCTAGTTTCCCTAATTCTAAAGTGTCTATCTACCAATTTTAATCTAATTTTTTTTTAAAGGGGAGCAGATTTTTGGATTTATTGATTTTAACCAACCTATAGTTTTCTTTAATATAATTAAATATTCTTTTAGATATATCCTTTCTATTTTACTTATTATCCTTGAAGAGTTTATTATTTCTTTCTCCTCAAATCCCCCATATAATGTGAATCAAATTTAAGTTCCATAACTATTTGAGATGTGAATTTTTGAAAGGATAACTCCAAGACATCTTTACTTCCATAAGTGAACCAGGTTGCACCCATGAAATATTGAAAATTTTAATGAAAAACTCTAAATTTTATATGTGAAAGAGAAATTGACTAATAAATGAAACATAGATTCATTTTACTCTTCACACAACAGACATCTATTTGTAACAATACACCCTCTTTTCCTTAGATTATCACTATCATGATTTTATTTTGAATAGAAACCCATAAAAAGAAGCTAGTTTTTAGAGAAAGATATTTATCCCAAACCCCTTTCCAATTAACCTCATCCTCTTGTTCCTAAGCGATAAGGTTGTAACCTGATTTAACTTTATATTGGCCATCAAAATAATCCTTATAGACCACCTTATCTTCACTATCTACCATTAGGATATGGATAATATGCCATACATTGTTTATCTCTACTAACTTCAAATTATCAATCTAATTTATGTCATCTAGGCTAAGCTCTTTCCATTATCTAACTCCCTCCCTTATTTGTGAATATTCAATGACCTTATCCCCATATTTTTGTCTCAAATTTTCTTGAAGGTGAAAAGCAATGTCCCTTTGAATAGGCATCAAATATGTGCTCTAGTTATCCTTCCAAAAATATATTTTTCTACCATCACCTATTTTCCATTTGGATCCTTCATTTATTAACTCTTTGTTAGTAGTTAAAAAATTCCAAATATGAGAGACTCTCATAAATTGATCCCCAATTAGAATGACAAATGGGTCTCTTTATTTGATATATTTAAAGGATATGATCTTTCCCTAGACTGAATTCTTAGTTATAAATATCCAAACAAATTTGGAAATTAGAGGTTTGTTAATCAACTATGAATTTCTAATGCCCAAATTGGTTGTTGATGAATGAAAGTGCATCACAGTGTTTAAGAAACACTTCTCATTTTTGAAACTAGATAATTCATTGCATGAATTTCTATTTGTGATATTCTTTATATCTTTGGTGGAGTAGAAACAAAGCTAGATAGTTGATCATATAGTGAAATATGAATGGTTATTAGGATCAACCATGGTTAGTGAATGTTGATCAAAACATAAGGTCTAAAATCTAAGCTATAATTTATATTTACAATGAAAAATAAGCTATAGTGAATTGATCAAATATGAGCAAAAAGTAGGGTAGGGAAGAAAAGAGAGATTTATAATCTTTAATCTAGACATTATGATAATGCTTAAATTTCATCTAAACATGTACTCAAACCAATATATGACATGAAATAGCTAAATCAAAAATCCTATCACATATTAGGAAAAATCTAAGGATAGTAAAAATAATGCAAATAAGAAACCAAATTCAATTTAAAGATTTGATTTTATAAGCAAATTGCATACACACATCTACAAGATAGCAAGGAAAATGAACTAAATCTAATCTCTTTCAATCAATCTAGCATAAGCAAAAATTTACAACTCTACATTTAAATATGCACATTAATAATACATGAAAACAATTCTAATATGAAAATTAAACCATTTAATTGAGGAATTAGCCATGATATCAAAATACACAAACAAAAATGAGATAATCCTTTCAGAATTATCTTTCTTGCATTAATTTTCTCAAAATTTACACAATAATTTTTGCTCAGAAACTCCATCCTTATTTATAAAATGACAAAACCCATTTTATAGAAGACTAAGGAGGTATGTCATTCAATCATGTCAAATGATAATTTTACAAGTGTCATGAATAACTATCCTCTTATAACCTTCTAGAACTAGACACTTTACAAATGGACTAACCTATAAGTAATGCGCTTTAAAATATGCACATGATTTTTAAACAAAATATCCCTTTTTAAAAATGATATACATGTTTAGTTACAAGAGAATATGATAAATTCAAAAAAAATGAATTTGAGAAGCATTTGTTGTTGTAGTCATTTTCCTCTGCTACAGGATATTCATTGCTTCATAATGTTTCTCATCAATCAACATGAGGTTGATGATGGGTTCCATGAAAATTTATTTTTCTTGATCCTCCAGACCATTGAGGTCCTTGTCAATCCTATCCAAAGCTTCCTTAACTCTCTTTGCATTTCCTATCTTTTCCTCTACATATAGGATCATATCCAAGATCCTTTTGTTATTTACCCTTATTTTGACTTAGATTTTATTCTTCACTTCTTACATGAATTGATTTTCATATGCTTTAACACCCCATATATGATCAAGCCAAAGGAAATGATGGTAGTTTTATCTTTAATTAGGCTCCCCAATAGATGCATCATCTTGTTTTCCAATTGGTTGAGATCCCATTTCCTTGGACCATTTGTTTAAAGATTTGATATTCTCTATTAATATAGCCATATCCATATTCAAGTGTGCTAATCTAAATATTTTAAATTTAAGAATTTGATCCTCTATCAAAATATTGATCAATTATTTTATCTTGTTTCTTGAATCCTACCATTGAATAACTTGGCTTGAAGCAAAAGTACCTTGTTTGTTAACCATATCCTCCTTGGACTTTCCTACCTTTAAGAACCTAAAGAGATTATACATGGATATTTCAAATTGGTTGACCATATCTCTTCAAATGGATAACATAGATTATTATTGTATGTTATTTTGCTACTTTATCCCTTTGATAACAACTTATAATTATTTAGTCTATGCTTGAGCTAATTCAAGAACATATTCCTCAAAAGTAAGATCTTCACCAAGCATTTATCCTTGCTTTTGAGTCAAATTAGTTAATGGCTCCACCTTTTGATACTTAATTTATTCACTTCCTACCATGACCCTTTTCTCTATCACTTTTTGTAAGCTAGTAATCTCTAGATCGAACTTGAATCAAACTAAAGATTGGGTCACATGTGGGATTGGGACCTTCATTTGTGATTGGTCTACTAGATGGCTTGGATTAGTCAATATCCATGCTTCATCTTCTTGTAAATCAAATATCCATGGTTTCATTTATTTCTCCATAGAGATATTAGTGGCTTATACCATATCCTAAGGATGGTAAGTAGGTATATTTTCCAATCTAGGTTCATATAAGAACCACTCAGGAATAGGTGGACCATACAATATGTTCTCTTCACTAAACAAATTGACTTTTTTTAGTGGAGGATTAATGGTCACCTTGGACTTCTTAGCTTTTGGAATAATGGAAATTTCCACTTTCCTCTTAGGGAGTTAATTGCTACTAAGTCTAAAGATTTCCCTTTATCATCCTTAGTTTTCTAAACACTTCTCTTCTTCATCTAAATCTATATCTATAATAGATAACAGGTTTAATACATCTTCAATAAACTCTTGAGGATCTATGGCTATCATATGAACCTCCTCTTGATGTAATTCATATTTTGCTACCTTGGAAGGTTCTAGAGCTGATGAAGTAGAAGAAATATCACTTGATCTTCTTTCTTATGACCTCTTCCTTTTAGGATTAGGTTATATTTATGTCTCTACTTATTCAATGATTGATGAAATTCTAGAAGATTCACCAATGACCAAATGATACTACTTAGGCCCTAGTTACCATCGATCATCCATTTTTTAATTTCTCTATAGTCTAGACTCAGGTCTTAGATCATGTTCTTTCAATCTTCTAGTGACTTCAAAGTAATTAGATGCCTTACTGTATATAGGATCAATGGTACCAGGCTCATATTCATAGGGCACATTCAAAATCACTTTGAGTTTTAAATGATCTTTAACCCTTCCATAAAGGTCCCATTGTATAAGTTCATCTATCTATAGATTGAAATATTATATATGTTTTGATGTTACCTAAATGTGATCCCACTATCTAAATGTTGTATTGCTAGTTTTTAATGGGAAGTTATCCAAAATTCTGTTTCTATTGGTTTTGTAAAGGCCATCTACACCATGGAAAAACTAGTAGGCAACCTCTTATTTAGGTAACTTATCAAGAACATGGACTAACAACTTGAGAGGACAATTTTGAGTTCCCTCAATCCTTATGATAGTACAATTAGGGTACAACCATATATCTCCCATAGTTTTAAAAAAATTCTTAATTAGAGGGCTCACTCTCTCCTTGGGAATGCTAGTTATAGACTCACTCAATTTTGGGTAGACATAATCACATATGAACTAAATGTGATCTATATATTTGAAGATGTATAACTTGGGATAATATTAGGAAATAGTTTGGGTTCCATTTAGAGACCATTCCCTCTAATTGGTATTCTTTGCGGTTACACATATTGGATCTAGGAGGTAGGACATCATATAAAATTGAGTCTTCTTCTTATGCCCGATTACATATATTTGTCTTGTTAAGGAGATGCTAGTTATCTCACATAGTGGGGGAACTATCACCTTTGCAACAATGAAGTAAACCATAGGAACCCACAATGGATCTACATATGTATGGTTTCATACCCACATAACTTATTCAACATGGTTATTATCATCCTAATTCTAGGTCTGAATTGATTGATAGGGATGTTCTTATTAAGGTTTGAAAAGACATAGTTTCTAAATTCTAACCATATAGGCAAGGTGTCCATCAAGTTATGCCTCAGGAGTTCATAGAGGCTAGGTCAATTTGGGGCTTGGGAAATTTGTAATAAGACTCAAATGTAATATAAAAAATGTAATTTAATTTCTTATTATTATTTTCATTAACAATCATACCCTTATATATCTTAGTTTCCTTGAAAATAGGAGCAAGAATATCAATGTAATGAAGTACCTCTATTTTTGTAGCAGTGTAGTATAGACCAGTCATCTAGATTGCTACAATGTCATCATATAATCTCTTTATAGAGAGGATATTTTCTTCTTCCTTGGTGATATTTGGTTGTTTCTCAATTGTCCAAAATAATTTAAACCAATTGTTATCCATTGTGTTCAAGTCAACAATAATAAACTCTATGTCTTTGAACACATGACCTTCTACATCTATTATCAAATATATCTCAACATCTTCCTTTGAAACATGTTTATGGGTCTCCATTTTTTAAATCCTAATTGGGTTATCCACTTGGGGACATAATCCAACTATTTCAATTCAAACTAGTGATTTTGGAGATAAATTAGGGAAATCCATACACTTAAGGTTTTTTAAAGGTTTATATAGGGTTTTGATGGTGAGAGGATAGTTTAAATGCAAGCTTTAGTACCTTAAATTGTGTTTAGATTTCACATTTATATGTTTTTTGTATATAGTTCCATAATATCTCTAATTTGATGTGTTCTATTTATGTGGCATCACCATGTCACACTCTTCATTAACTTTAAAAATGTGACCATTTGTCATATTTGGACATGTGTCACCTTTACATGAAATCTTGGAGCTCTATTAATTTGCACCATTGATATTTTAATAAGTCCTCCTATTCTTGAATTCATCATGGGTTGTCAATCTTCCGTTTGAGTTCTTGAGAGTGTGCCACTTGGTAACTCTATGGGCTCTTTATGTACCTTATAAACACACTCCATCACTTGACTACTTTATGTGACATAGAAGCATTACATTTGATCTAAACCCATTGAGTTATTGACCTGATCTACACCATTAATCTTGATCTAAAATCCTAAACATTATATATTGATATTCATTTAATTCATCATGGTTATGTCATGTTCAGTTTGGGCAATTTGAAAGGTCCACCTTCATTCACATTATCAGTCTTTTAGATTTATGAGTGAATATGAATCGTTGCTTCCCTCCAGTCCTTATTCACAAGGCCTAATGTGGACCATTAATTTGTTTTATCACTTGGCAAGACAATGACACCTCTCACTTTCGCATTCCTTCATAGCCTCTTTGACAATTTGACTCTTATCTCACTATTGGATCTTTGATCTACCTCTAAGATCATGACACTTACCACTCTCATGTTTTATCGTAAGATATTTGACAATTTAACTTGGTTGGGTACCCATGTACCATTGATCTTTGACTTGAGCTCTCAAGATCTTGACACTTGTAATCCTTAGATTAATTCATTCTTCCTATGGACAATGAAAATAAACTAAGGGCTCAGGTAATATAAAGAGACTTAGGATAAAATTTTAGACTAAAGTTTTAGTCATGTTAATAAACATGATTGAAACCTTATAATAAAATTTAAACTAAGTTTAAGACATAATAAAGCGTTCTCATCTAAAATTTGATCTTTCATAAATTTGAATCTATTTCAAAAGGAATGTAGGATTTAACAAATTATACCAAGTTTTTTTTTAACATTATACATAGATTCAATTAATCAATTAAAATACTGAAGACTTAATCAAAAAAGGTTAAATTGGCATTTAAATCATAAAACCATGAACAATGTTCATTCTAATGGAACTCATTTAAACTTTTAACATGGAGAAAAAAATAAAATACTATCAATATTAGATAATGCCAAATGAATATTAAATGATAACATGCCAAATGTGAACTAGAGAAAAACATGATGTCCAAATAATGTAATTTTATCAAATTGAGTATTCAATCTATAACATAAATTTATAGAATTTGAAGAAGGATCCTCATTTTTCAAAAATGGGGGTATGTTAACCTCAACAAATGATGAATTTTTGGGGAAACATTTCAAAATGTTATAACTCAAATACTCTCAATTTGAGCTAATAACTATGATACTTATTTCAGATGATCAAGTACCATCATTAAGATTAATTCATGATTAAAACAAGTCTTACAAATGCAAAATTAGGCTCTAACATCAAAACTTAGTCATGGTGTGTGTGTGAATTGATTCATTAATTTATTTTCATGGAATTTAGAAAATAACTTCCAAATTTGATGACTTTAATCATTAACATTGACTTATATCATATTTAGATATTCATTAAGAATCATGATTTTTGAACAAGGATTGGGAATTTCTTTACTACTGGCAAGGCATCCATATCCTTGAAAAAGATACATCTGGATCCACTCAAATCCTTTCTCCACTAATAGATAGGCTACCATAGCCCTGATGGAGGTTACCAAAATAACCTTTTCTTATAAAGTTTTCAAGTTTTAAATAAAGTTCTTATTTTTGTTTTTTTCAAGAATATTTAGCTTTCTAGCAAAGGTTGGGAACCATAATTAGCCAAGTTTTAGGATTTTTGTCAAATTTTTTATCTTAATATAATCATCCTTGGTTAAAAACTTCATCCCATGTAATAATATTCTCTAATTGATAACATGACTTTATTCTAATGCTTCATAATTTCACTCAATGTATGCAATCCTAGAACCAAACTTAGATCAAATCAAAGTATAAGATTTTAAGAAATAATTATCCCACTTATTAATCCTCACCAATTTCTCAAAATAAAACATCAAGCTTAGAATTTCAAGTTTCATGATCAACCATTATTTAGGAATCATACCTATATTCTTGGTTTATTTTGTCCTTTTAAGCATTTACATAAATTAGATCTTGAAAACTATCTTGGAAAAGATATATTTAAAGCAAGGATTAAAACAAAGAAAAGGAAAAACATAATATAAAACAAACAAACAACAAACAAACAAATATTTACAAGCACTATATATAAACAAGGAACAAAAAATAAACTAATCTAAGCCTACATATACTAACTTTAACTAGTTTTACAAATTACTCCATGAAAACATGTGGTGGGAGAGTAGAGAAGTAGTACTTTAGGTATTTCCCATTAATTAGAAATATGGAATCTACTCCATGTAATTTTCATGAAGGTGTTGTCTCCCAATGTCTCAACAATTTGATATGGATCAATCCATAAAGGAGTGAATTTTCCATGATTTCCTTTTGATTCTGAGTCTTTGTCCCAAAGGTGAACTAGGTCTCTTTTCCTAAACACCTTGATATTTGAGTGCTTGTCAAACCATATTTTAACTATGGTTTTATTAATATTTAAGTTGGCAAATGTTTCTTCCCTTGCATATTCCATCTGAATGATGTCAAGTAACCCTAAATTAGCATACTCTTAGTTTTCTTCCATGTATTCTTACATGAACTTGTAGTTTGGTAGTTTGAGATTGATTGGAAATAAATGTTCTTGACCATACATAAAAATAAATGATGATTCTTTCAATTCTTGCTTCACTCTAGCTCTATCTACCCATAAAGCATATTTAATAAATTCATGCCATGTCCTTAATTTTTAGGTGTAGACTTTTTGATAGCTTTCATGAAGTTCTTATTTGTTGATTCTGATACCCCATTACCTTGAGGGTAATTATTTGATGAAAAATTGAGAATTATGTTATTATCATAAGCCCACCTAATCATCTTAATGGATATAAAGGATGATCCATTATCACAAACTAGAGATATTGGTGTCTCAAATATTTTACAAATGTTATCTTCCAAGATCTTGATTACATCTTTAGTTCTACATTTCTTGGTTTCCATACCTCTATCTATCTTGTATAATAATGAGTGGTAATAAGAAAATATTTATTTCCATCTAAATAATTGGGGTTGGTCACCACTACAAAGCCAAATCCCCATTGAGTAAAAGGTTTATCAATCATAATTGAACTCAATAACACTACTGCTCTTGGTTCCTTGTGTTAAAAATTGAACATTGATGACACTCTCTAACATATTTATGAGTATATTTGAAGATTATAGGCCAATAATAGCCTACCCTCAGGATCTTATGAGTTGTCTTTTAATAGGGGTGTCCACTTCTAAGATTTCCATGAAAATTACTCAAGATCTCAGTTGATTCTTATTTGGAAACACACTTAAGTAGATACCTTCATAGTTATTTCTAAAGAGTACTCCATCCTTGATCAAGAAACATGCCACCTTGAGCCTAAAATTTCTCCTTTTCTCTCTTCTCATACTTGCAGGACAAGAACCATTGATTATAAGATAAGTAATTACATCATACCAATCATTTGGTTGAAAATGTTGTTGGTCCACCTACATGACACTTAATTTGGGTTAGTATTGGAAATCATTTAAATCAATCCATAAAATAATACCCACTTATAATTTTTCATCTAAATATAATACTCTTTGATTCTAGACATCTATTACCTCTTCTATCTCCTAGTTCACATTGATTAATCACAAGTTTAGTGGTAAGGTCTAGCAATATTTCATCCACCTTATTCCTAAGAATGTAATATCTAAAATTATTAACTACCTTAACTAAATATAATACTTGCTTGTTTATTAGATAATAATTTAACTAAACATTCTTAATTAATGCTCATGAATTCAATAGGATTATCACATTTATCTATTTTTTGAGTTAAAATAGTAACTATAGTATGATCAAAACCAAAATAATATAGATATAAATATTTTGTGAAATAAGGACTTATTAACACTAGTGCCTATCCAATTGCTTCTTTAATGTCCTTGATGGCTTTCCTTGTCTCTTCATTCCATATGACATTGGCATACTTATTCAATATGTAATTAAGGGGCTTCACAATTTATGCAAAACCATAAATGAACTTTCTCACAAAATTGATTTTCCCAAATCAATACTTTAATTCTTTTCTACTATTAGGGGTTTCTATTTTGGATATGGCATCAACTTTATCATAATCTATAGAAATCACATCCTTGGTTATTACATGTCCTAGTAACTTACCCTATGTAACACAAAAATGTTTTTATTGGGATTGAGGGAAACTCCATACCTCCTTAAATGTTTAAATACCTACTAAGAATGCATAATATGATCCTCTTTATTTTTAGAAAAGATGATTAGATCATCCACATATATGATAATGCACTTAACTATGAGACCTTGGAAATCATGGTTCATAGCTATTTAAAAAAAAAATCCTCTATTTATTATCCCAAAAGAAATTCTTTTGTAGGTAAAATTTCCCCACTTAGTTTTGAATGAAGTCTTCATTATGTCCTCCTTGTTCACAAGCACTTGATTATAGCTTGAAAAACCATCAAGAAAAGACATCAAAGTAGAACCGCCAACAATTTGAATGACTTTGTCAAGAGAGGGTAAAGGATAGTTATCCTTTTTAAAATCTCTATTAAAATTTCTAACATCTATAAATAATCGAATTTCTCCACTTTTCTTTCTAAATGATACTAATTATCTACCCAGGTAGAATGTCTAATGGGAAAAAATATTTTGCATCTAATAACTTATCGACCTCTTTGTAGATCAATGGTTATAAAATAAGGTTGACTAGCCTTTTCTTTTATCTAAAAGGTTTATAATCCTCTTTTAATGGAATGGTATGGGTAATGACTCTATGATCAAATATCTTTAAGTCATCATAAGACCATGTTATATCATCTTTGTACTTGGTCAGCAACTATTTCACTTTTCTCAATTATTCTTTTATTTAGGTTATACCAATATTTACTAGTTGGGTTTGAACTTGGGTTCTTATGTCAACCACATTATAATCTTTCCCACTTACTTTGGGAAGTTTGATAGTTTTAGATAGTTTGTCTATGTCAAGCAGTATTTCTAAGGCAATCATGCCTTTGGGAATTTTTTTGTCATTTAAATGAATAATCTTGCCATCAAATTTATCTCCATCAAGAGAGTTTTCATTGACCTCATCAATGATATGATATTCAAATAATCTTGAGTTGTTCATGAAATCTAGGATCTTTTAATCATAGTTGAATACTTACAAATTATTGATGTTGTTAGGAACTAGGGACATGGAACCAACTCAATGCTAAGGTTTCCTAGTTTAGAATCTTGATTTGACATAATATTGGTTTCATTTGAAGCTAGCTCATCTACAAACTTGTTCTCTTCTCTAGGAATTGAGATAATATTAAAAACATCAAAGTACTCTATCAAGTCCCATACTCTAAACTTGTACTTCTTAAGATAAGACAATTTTCATTAGTACTTACTTCTAACTTGATTAACCATTAGTTTATAATGACCATACACTAGTAGTTTTTTACCTTGTGTTTCATAGCAAATTGTAATCCTAAGATTAAAGATTCATACTCTACCAAGTTATTAGTGTAAGGAAACTAAAGTTTGTAACAAGTATTAAACTATTTCCCAATGGGATTGAATAGAACAATTCCTACCCTAGAACTAGATTTCCATCTAGCACCGTCAAAAAATAATTTCCACATTCCAAGCCTAGTATGAGAGTATTTAGATTTACATACCTAAGGCGTGTCAAGAGTTTAAACTCCTAAATATGAATTAACCATATTAACCTTTTCATTTACCATATTTTATTTACTAATTATGTGTTTCGTTCTTAGTTCCTCTTAATTTGAATCTGATTAGGAACTCTCTTCCATGGAAGCCACATATGAGAACAATCAATTTACATATACCCATTCAATGATTTATTCCAATCCCTACTTAAAAGCTTTCCATAAGCATCTAGAATGTCTACAACTTGAATTTATATAAATTGATGTATCCTTGGTTTTAAAGCAAGATACATATGAACATTCAATAATTCACTAATTAATTTAACTCTAGATTTGTCTAATTAAGTGACTATTCTATTAGACTTAACTAGAGTTAAAACAAGTTTTTTCACAAATACCTTTTAGCATTATATTAGAAAAATCACCTAAATCTAAAAAAATTATACAATTTTTTACCAAAAAATGTAATTGTTATCAAGAAAGGGGTAACTTATACTTTGTTCTTATACATCAATACATTGGAATTTGCAACCATTTCTTATTTACTAGGCTTTTTGGATAAAGATTCAAGCAATAAATCTCTTTGTTCAATTATTTGAGTCAAATCATGTAAAGCGATATTATATTTAACATTTTCCATATCCTCAACAATATTATATCCACCTCTAGTATAAGAACCATATGTATCAACATTATTCTTAGATGTAATTCCCTTTAGAGGCTCTCGATTGTTATCTAATGTAGGATCAAGAGGAGTATCAAAGTTATTTAATAGAGTTAAAGTTGTCAAAGGTTATTTTTGATCTCTATTACTTAGAAGATAAGTATTCTTCAAGTATTATTTAAAATAATGAACCTCTTCTCGAGTATCTTTAGGCTCATTCTCCTCTTGAAATGGGAAATCAAAAGTCTCCACCATGAGAGTTGTGTGATCAGCTTTGGATGAATTTGAAGGACTAGATGTACCTATAGTAATATCTTTGTTAGGTCCACCTTTAAACGTATCTAATTCATCCTAAAATAATTCAAAAACATTACAAAATTTAATGTAATCTAATTCACCATGCTTTGAAGTGATACAAACTCTAAAATATTTAGTTAAATCTACATCACATATGTTTATTGAAGGATTGTTCTTATTGTTAGGTGACTCATTATTATTGCTATCATTATTATTTAAATTATAAAACATATTTTTAGTTCTATTTAACCTCTCATAATAATAATTTTTATTATAATTTTCCCCAATATTACTTACTTGACTCTACAACTAAAGAAACTATATGCTTAGCTTTTGAACCATTTTGAGTATGTAGTCATTTTCATTCTTTAGTGCCTGTGAGTTATGAACTTGAGTATTACTACTATTTTTTGGCACCAAATATCTTTGATCTTGTGGATGAAATCCATTTTTATTATTTTTAAATAATCATAGGTTTTGACCAGGATGAACATGACTCAAGGGTAATTGATTCAACACTAGTGTTTGGTTCAAAGTAGACATGTTTTGATTAGCATTGGGAATGACATTCAACATTGGTAGATTAGGATTAAAATTAGGGATAACATATGCCAATTCACCTTGGGGTTACATTTGATCATTGATTATCATAGCTTCAACATAGGACAAGGCTAATGTGTTTATAACTCCAATAGATCTTTTCAAAAACATAAAAGTTATTGGATCTAAAGTATCCCTATAAATATCTAAAGCTAAGGCCTCTTTAGGTCTATACGGAGTTATGGTTCTACTAAACATGTTTTAGAATCTAGGATTAAAATATCTAATAGTTTCACTCAAATATCTTTTCATAGTAGTGAATTGTTGATAATGGATATAAGGACTAATGATATTTTCAAGTTGATCAATTGAAATACTATTTAAATCATTCCAACTAGTAATGTAATTCTTAGGAAGGTTGAAAAACCAATCACATGTAGTATTTGTGAAAGTAAAAGGAAATAATCTACATGTAACATCTTCATGAGAAATATTTAAAAGTTTTAAATCAACCTTAAAATATTTGATATCATTTTTAGTAGTAACCACACCATTAAGACTAAATATAGTTCAATATTTCTTAAGATTTCTAGGTAAGTCATGTACTTGACTAGGTACATTGATTGATGGTCCACCTAGCCAAGCCATACATTAATAAGGATTGAACATAGGAATAAAATGAATAGGTAAAGTAAGATGAGATTTAGAAACCCTTTGCTTACCTTTATCTACTCTTGCTTTCCTACGAACTTCTAATGAAAGGAGAGGTAATCTTGATTTAGACCATGACCTAGTCTTGATTCTTGGCAGTTCTAGCTTGTAAAATTTGAATCCTATTAAAAATATGATGTGTAAACCTTATATTTGCAAATAAAAATGATCATATTTTCACACTAATCAAATTTTTTACAAATTCATATAATTATTTCCAAATGATGACTATATTTAACTAAATAAGCTCAAAGATACCTCCAAACTAGTGAGTATGAATGATCTTTACACTTCTAAGTTCAAATAAACCTAAATTTTTGAAGAATCAATAAATATTTGAACAAAATTTCTATCACTAACCTCAAACATGTCAGATTTACAAAGCTTAAGCTACGTTTATAACAACTTATCATGAATCTTAAAAGAATAACTATCTTTAGCTAAATAAGCCTAAATACTAGTATAAACCATGAATATTAATGATATTTACACATTTTAGCTAAGAGAAACATAAATATGTAGATAATCAACTGATCTTTGACCAAAATTCACTAAAATTAGCAAAAATACTTCAAATTCACAAAGCTTTAGCTAATTTCCCTCCTTTTGGCACCAATTTCTACACTTTTTATTATCTAAAAGTGCATTACAAGGTTTAAATAGTGTTTAAGAAACACTTCTCACTTTTTAATTTAGAGAAATAATTGCATGAGTTGCTAGTTGTGATATTCTTGATATTTGTGGTGGAATAGTAGTAAACTAAATAATTGTTCAGAAAATGAAATATGAATGGTTGATGTGAGAAACCATGGTCTTAAGCTTGCTTGTGAAAGTTGAGAGTAATTTAAACTAAGTATAATGAATGTTGATCAAATCCTAAGGTCTAAAGTCTAAGCTATCATGTATATTTACAATGAAATATAAGATATAGTGAATTGATTAAAAAATGAGCAAAAGGAAGGGTAAGGTAGAAAAGAGAGATTTCTAATCTTTGATCTATAAATTATGACAAGGCTTAAATTTCATCCAACCATGTACTCAAAATAATATATGACATGAAATAGTAAAGCAGAAATCATATTACACATTAGGTAAACATCTAAGGATAGTTGAAACAATGAAAATAAAAAACTAGATTCAATTTAAAGATTTAATTTTATAAGCAAATTTCATAAGCACATATACAAGAGAACAATGAAAATGGATTGAATCTAAGATCTTTCAATAAATATAGTATAAGAATAAATTGATATATTTGAATTTAAATATGCACATCTAGAATCCATGAAAATAATTCAAATTTGAAAATTAAACCAATTAATTGAGGAAGCAATCATGATAGCAAAATACAAAAACAAAAACAAGAAAATACTTTTAGAATTATCCTACTTGAGTTTGTTTTCTCCAAATTTACATAATAGTTTTGCTCAAAAATTCCCTCCTTTATAAAATGAATATACCCCTTTTATAGAAGACTAAGGAGGTATATTAGTCAATCATGTCAATGATAATTGTACAAGTGTCATGGGTAGCTATCCTCTTAAAACCTTATGTAAGTAGACACTTTCTAAATGGATTAACCTACAATCAATGTGATTTACAAGATGCACATGCTTTTACAAAAATAATTTTCCTTTTTTTACATGATATACATGTTTTTTTTACAAAATAATATGCTAAAGTCAACAAATTTGAATTTGAGAAGAACTTGTTATTGTAGTCCTTTACCTCTATTTTAGGATCTTCATTACTTTTTTATGTTTCTCATCAATCAACATGAGGTTGATGATGGGTTCCATGAAAATTTACTTTTATTAATCCTCTAAGCCTTTGATGTCCTTGTTAGCCCTATCCAAAGCTTCCTTGATGCTCCTTACATCACCTATATTCTCCTTTATAAATATGATCATATCCAAGATCCTTTTGTTATCTACCCCTATTTTTCCTTGGCTTTAATTTTTCACTTCTTGGTTGAATAAGTTTCCATGTGCTTTAACTCCTCATCTATGATCAAGCCAATGGATTTGATGATAGTTATATCTTTGATTAGGGTCCCCAATATATGCATCATCCTATTTTCCAATTTCTTAAGATCACTAGAAAGATCTCCCATTTCCTTGGACCATTTATTAAAAGCTCTAATATTCTCTATTAATATATTCATAACCATATTCAAGTGTACCAAGTTGACTATTTTAAATTTAGGAATTTGATCTTCTATCAAACTATTAATCAATTCATTTATCTTATTGATTGAATTCTATCATTTTCTAACTTGGCTTGAAGCCAAAGTACCCTATTTGTTAACCATATCCTACTTGTACTTTACTACCTTCAAGAAGCTAAAAATATCATACATGGTTGTTTCAAACTAATTGACCATATCTCCTATAATAGATAACATAGACTATTCTTGTAAGTTCTTCCATTATTGCTTTAGCTCTCTAAAAGTATCTTGTAACTATTATGTTTGTGCTTGAGCTAATTCAAGAGAATCTTCCACAAAAAAAATATCTTCACCAAGCCTCTATCCTTTATTTTGAGTCAAATTATTTAATGGTTACACCTTTTGATACACAATTTCTTCACCTCTTACCATGATCCTTTTCTCTATCACTCTTTGCAAACTAGTAGTATCTAGATAAAACTTGACTCTAATTAAATATTTGGTCACATGTGGGATTGGGAACTCTATTCATGATTAGTTTGCTAGATGGTTTGGAGTTGTCAATCTTCTTTCCTCCTCTTCTTATAAATAAACTATTTATGGTTTTATTTCTTACTCCATAGAGATATTAGTGGATTTCACCATATCTGAAGGATGGTAAGTATGTAGCTTTTCCAATCTAGGTTCATACAAGAACCACTTAGGAATAGGTGGACCATGAAATATGTTCTCTTCAATAAACAAATTGACCTCTTTCAAGGGAGGAGTGATGGTCACCTTGGGCTTCTTAGCTTTTGGAACAAGGGAAATATCCACTTTCCTCTTGGGGGTTAACAATTATTAAGTCTAAATATTTCCCTTTGTCATCCTTAGTTTACTCAAAACTTGTATTATCTTCTTCATCTTAATATGTATATGTCATATATAATATATTTAATACATTCTCAATAGACTATCAAGGATATATGTCTATTATACGAACCTTCTCTTAATGTAATTCATGTTCTGCTACCATGGAAGGTTCTAGAGCTAATGAAGTAGAAGCAATCTCACTTTGCCTTCTTTCCTCTATCCACTTCCATTTAGGATTTTATTCTATTTGTGACTTTTCTTGTGCACTAATTGATGAAAATATAAAAAATTCACCACTAACCAAATGATACTATGTTTGGCCTAGTTTTCATCTATCATCCATTTTTTTGTTTCTCTCTAGTCTAGACTCAGGTCTTAAGTCATGTTCTTTCAATCTTATAGTGACTTTGAATTAAGTATATGCCTTGGTATATATAAGATCAAATTCACTAGGCTTATGTTCATAGGAAATATTTATAATCCCTTCAAGTTTCAAATTATCTTTAACCCTTCCATAAGGGTCCCATTGTCTAAGTTCATCTATCTATAGATTGAAATATGATTTATGCTTTGATGTTACATCAATGTGATCTTATTGTCTGAATCTAGTCTTGTTAATTATCATTGGGAATCTATTCAAAATTCCCTTTCTCTTAGTTTTGAAAAGTCCATCTACACCATGGAACAACTAGTAGGCCACCTCTTGTTTATCTAACTTATCAAGAATATGGACTGGCAACTTAAGAGGAGAATTTTGAGTTCCCTCAATCCTTATGATAGTATAATCAGTGTAAAACCATATATATTTAATAGATTCAGTATACTTATTGATTAGAGGGCTCACTCTCTCCGTGGGAATGCCAATTATGGCCTAACTCAATTATGGGTAGACACAATCACATATAAACTAAATGTGATCTCTATATTTAAAGATGTGCAACTTGGAATAATATTGAGAAATGGTCTAGGTTATATTTAAAGACCATTCCTTTTGATTGGGAATCTTAATGGTTGCACATAGGGAATCTAGGAGGTAATACATCATATAAAATTAAATATTCTTCTTATGCCTGGTTGCATATATTTGTCTACTCAAGGAGATGCTAATTATCTCACCTAGTGGAGGAACTATCACCTTTTCAACACTGAAGTAAACCATGGGTACCCATAATGGATCTACATATATTTTGGTTTCACACCCACATAACTTATTCAACATGGTCATTATCATCCTAATTCTAGGTATAAACTGGCTGATAAGGATGTTATTATTAAGGTCTAAAAAGATTTGGTTTCCAAATTCTAACCACATAGCTAGGGTGTCTATCAAATTATGCTCTTTATCCTAGGAGTTGATAGAGGATAGGTCAATTTGGGGTTTGAAAAATTTAGAATAAGACTCGAATACAATATAAAAAATGTAATCCACTTTCCTATGATTATGTTCATTAATAAGCATGCCCTTGTCTATCTTAGTTTCCTTGAAAATTAGAGCAAGAATATCAATGCAATGGAGTATCTATAGTTTTACAGTGGTAGAGTATAGACCAATCATCTAAATTACTACAATGTCATCATGTAGTCTCATTTTAGAGAGGATATTTTCTTATTCATTGGTGATACATGGGTAATTCTTAATTATCTAGAACAATTTAGACCAATTATTATCCCTTGTGTTCAAAGCAAAAATAACAAGCTTTGTGTCGTTAAACACATGACCTTCTACATATATTGTCAAATATAGCTTAACATCTTCCTTTGAATCATGTTTATGGGTTTCCATTTCTACAATCCTGATAAAATTATCCACTTGGGGATGATAATACAACCATTTTGATTCAAATTAGTGATCCTAGAGATAAATTAGGGTAATCCATATACTTAAGTTTTTGATGGTCTATGCAAAGTTTTAATGGTGACAGGTTAGTTTGAATGTGAGATTTAATGCCTTAGATTTCATTTTTATTTTAAATTTATACCTTTCATGTGTCTAGGTCCAAAAGATATCTAATTTGACAAGTTATGCTTATGTTGTGTTTCAAAGTCACACTATTCATTAATTTTCAAAATGTGACCATTTGTCATTTTTAGACATGTTTCACCTTCATGTGCAATCTTGTATCATGATTAATTTATAACATTGATCTCTTAAGAAGTCCTCCTAGTCTTGGATTCATCATACATTGTGGTTCTTCCATTTTATTTCCTGAGAGTATGCCACTTGGTAGTTCTATGGTCTCTTTATGTATCTTGTAAACATAGTCCATCATTTAATGCCTTTGCACCATGTGGCAGCATTATGTTCAATCTAGACCCATTAAATTTTTGACCTATTCCACACCATTTATCTTGATCTATAATCTTGAATGTTATTCATTTTTATTCATCTATTTCATTATATTTATGATGTGTGTCACCACCATATTCAGTCTAGGCCCTTTGAAAAGTCCACCTTGATTAGCACTATCAATGTATTGGATGTAAGAATGAGCATAGATCATTTATTCCTTTCATTAACTATTTAAAATGCATAATTTGGACCATTTATTTGTTTTATCACTCAGTGAGATCATTACACTTGTCACTTTCACATTCCTTCACAAGCTTTTTGACAATTTGAATCTTCATTTTCTATTAGATCTTTGATCTGCCTCCAAAATCATGACACTTATCACTCTGACATTTCATCTCAAGATCTTTGAAAATTTGACCTAGGTAGGCACCTACATACCATTCATAATTGAATTAATCTCTTGTTATCTTCATACTTGTTATCCTCACATTAATTCATTCCTACAAGAAAGGAAAATAAACTAAGGACTCAGGTAATATAAAGAGACTTAGGATAAAATTTTAGACTAATGTTTTAGTCATGTTAATAAACATTATTAAAACCTTAAGATAAAATTTAAACTAATTTTAAGACATAATAAATCATTCCTTCATTAATTTGATCCAATGTAAATTTGAATCTATTTCAAAAAGAACTCAAGCTTAAAATAATTAGACAAAAGGTTTTTTTAACATTAGACATAGATTCAATTAAGCAATTAAAATACCAAAGAATTAATAAAAAATGGTTAGATTAGAATTTAAATAATAAAACCCTAAACAATGTTCATTCCAATAGAACTCCATTAAAACTATAACATGTAAATTAAAATTAAATATTAGTAATATTAGATAGCATCAAATGAAGATTAAATGCTAACATGCTAAATGTGAGCTAGAGGAAAATATGATGCCCAAATAATGCAATATATCAAATTGAGTGTTCAATATATAACACAAATTTATAGAATTTGAAAAAGGGTCCTCATTTTAAAAAAATGGGCGTATGTTAACCTCAACACTGCCATAAGCTTTTTTGTTACAACCTTTATTCCATTAATTTCATAATTTATTTAGGAAGAAAAGAAGAAGAAGAATATATTGTGCATCTACTTATCCACTATTCTACTTGAGCAAAACTTAATGTTTTAATAATTTATTTAGAGATATGTATCTTATCTTATGTATAAGTCATTTAGATGCATAGATAGGTTATATATCTTGGATATAACTTATCATTTTTATCCTTACATACCACAACAACCTCTTGTGAATCACCTTGTCCAAGGGAGAGATTGAGGCTCGATGGGTTCATCTTCAAAGGTAAGTATATCTAACTTTGTTCCTCCTTCATAAGAGTAGATAAATTAGAATTTTTACTTATCTTCCATGTATTAGGATTTACTATACATTGACATGAGTATAGATCTTATATGCATGTTTAATATTTATATTTATTACCCCCACTTTCAACCACAAGATTTGGTGAGCACTAGATTATATTTCACTTTACTTATCATTTGAATTTTTGAATATGAAAACATAGGACCTAGCTAGGTTTATTTCATAATTTTTCTTAACTTGAGGCTTTGAAACCCTCCTCAATGGTTTATTGTGTTAATAGATCTATTGGATAGGTCTAGAAGATCCATCTTGGTCATGACCCCAAATATCTAATGTATCAATAATTGAAAGTGTAAGTATAATTTATCTTCTTCGAGATAGGATTGATTAATAGATAAATGACATTTCTCTTTACATATAGAGGTTGAATCAATCTAGTCATATTCTATATAAAATCAAATCTCTCTAAAGGCCAAGTAATACATATACAATAATCTACGAATCAAGGAGGAAGGTCTCCACTAAGTGGAGGATAAATATGAGGTAATTCCATGCATTCACCTCTTGAAATTTGTATTTGTTAATAGAACCCCTATTGGTGATATCATGCATGTAAGGAAAGTCAGGGCTATCTCTTCTTACATCTCAAGTGGGTAATTCAAAAGATATCTTAGGATTAGCTATCCTAATACCACGTATAATTATGTCTCAACCAATGTTTGTCTTGATCATAACATCATAGATGAAAAATTAAAGTAATGTATTGCAAAGGGTGAAAGGATGAATCCAAAGGGAACAATTTCTTCTAATTGCATCATTAAATTAAAATCTAGAGTTACAATAACAATGGCACTTTTGAATAGGTTGTATGGTTTCTTGATTATTTGTTATGTTTAGGTTGAATGGGTTCCACTATTCGATATACTCCTAATAACTAACAAGTTGATAGCATGGGGGAGATCATAAGTTCTAGGAGAGAGAGAGAGAGAGTTCTAACCTAATATTATAATTTAATGTATATAACATTAGTTAAGAGGTATAAGAGGTTATCATCCACCATATTATGTTCACATTTTTTAGATAAGGTCTTCCATAATTTTATAACGGCTTGTTTTATTTTAGTTTCAAGTTGTTTGACATTTATAAAGTGGGCTATGTTGTTCTTAGGACTTGAAATTATTGGACTAGTGAGTTAACCAAATCTTCAATGCTAGTGATAGAATGGGATTTTAATTTATTGTACCAATCTAAATCATCCCTTGTGAGATTTTTAGCTAAGATTTTGGTAGTGATAAATGGTTCAAGTTTGACCTAATATTTATAAAGCTTACTAAATGTTTCCAAAAGCAATCTAGGATCGATGGATCCATTATAGGTGATGGTGGGTGTTGTACCTCCTATGTCAATATTATCAATTGGAGTTACTATAGGTTCATTTTATAGATTTTTATTATTTTATTAATGAGGAATGGTTGTGTGATAAGGTTATCATGGGAATCCCTGAGAGAGTGGGGGTGAGGGGACATTTAGATTTTGCACTCCCCATGAAACTTGTTGTCGTTAGTTTTGAATATGAATGAGATGGTTTTGTATGTACATCATATTATTTTCATTATTGGTTTGGAACGTATGCATTTGATTAAGTGTTTTTAATAAAAGTTGGTTAGTTTGGGTATTATTTTGACTAGTGTGTGCATCATGTGATTATTTATTATTATTATTAGTGGGTTGAGTTACACTATGAGTAGTAGCATGAATCAAACTATTGGCATGAAAAACATTGGTATCAAAAGATGAACTAGTAGCATGATTATTTGGTAACAAAAGATACACTAGTAGCATGGTCAAGGGGAAAGATATTTTTAAGAGGTGCACTAGAAGTTTAACCTACCATGTTAGTAGAGATACTTTGAAGGAGATAGAGAAAAAAAATAGCAGAAAAATAAAATAGAGCAGATTGCTACAACAATCAAGAAAAGATCTTTTTTAATCTTATTAATTCTCCTTCACATAAAGCTGCAATCTTGAATTACATAAATAGAGTTAAGAACAAAACAAAATGAAAGTAAACTAATGTTTGACTGCATGCTAACTAAGTAGTGACATAACTGAGCTAAACTAAGACTGAACTAATCTATAATTACTTGAATGAACTAAATGTTAACTGCTATTGTGCATGCAGACTGAGTGCATGAGAGGGAAGCGAATAGTTACTAGGAGAAATTATCTCCAGTTTCTAACATACTTGGCATAGATGTTGAATAATTCATGAAATAAGATGTCATGGTGTGTGAAAGAGACATAATACAAGAAAAAGGTTGAGATGCAAAGAAAGTGGTTCCCCTAAATCTATGAGAAAAGGTAGGGGATGGTGAATGAATTTCTTCTACATGAGGACCTATCATAAGATAATAAATGGTTAAGGAAAATCATTGATGAAAAAGAACATTTCATTTATGTACTATAAATAATTCTCATCTTATAGTGAGAATAAAGGATTATGAACTAAGGAATAATGGGGACAAGTCCCATAATTTTGAGTATGATTAGAAATATGGACATTGATTTAATCCAAGGTGTGTGCCACAAGTTGTGTCTTGAGAAAGCTATTAGGATTGGTAAAACTCATCATGTTTAACTGATTTAACTTTGTATTATCCTTAAATAGGAAATTCATGATGAAGGAAAGAGGTTTAAAAACTTTATGGAAATAAATATCAATTTATAAAATACATTATCAAACCTATCGATAGTGTTTTGTAAAAGAAGAAATAGAATAGGGAATGAAGGGAATAGTCATATAGGTCAACTACATTATGTAATATAAGAAACATAATAGGTTGAAAAAGAGACATGGTCATACAGGTCAATTGTGTAGTCTAGAGGGATAAATTTAATAGGTTAAAAAAGATTCATAGTCACATATGGTGATTATGTAATGAAGGAAAAAGAAATTAATAGTCTATAAGAGATTATGTTAACAGGTAAAATAATGTTTTAAAATCAAAAAAAAAATGCAAGATAATATCTAAGCAAATCTAATGAATCATAAAATCAATTAGATCAATGTGGTTGATCTAATAATAACACACAACATAAACCTTACATTAGCTAGTAAAAAAATTTAATACAAAATACAATTATCAAAGACAAAGCAACAAAATTGGAATGTAAATTCTAAGCTAATTGATAATTTGTGAATGTTGTTAATTTATAATAAATTTTGAAATTAATGAGAGTTGGGTGTAATAAAGAACTAGAAAACAATTTATAGATAGTTTCATATAGTTTAGGCTAAAAGGGATATGTATTGGTGATGATATTGGCTTGGTATTAGGGCCTACCCCCTCACTTCATAATCTTATAGTGATAAGGGTGTTAGGTTATTTATCAATATATACCATCAACCATGTGTTTATACTTGGTCAAAAAATTAAGTCAACTTCCCCCTTAGTGATAAAATCTAGGTTGGTAGACCTTGGGAAGAAAATGTTTAATGCTTTTTAGTATTAAGTGATTTGGAAGGGTGTACAAAAGAGAAAAATAGTGTGAATAAATTAGTAAATTAAAAAAATGTGCCTTTATTCTATTTTTTTTACTCTAATAATGTAAAAAAATAAAATATAAAATGAGTTATTTATTATGAAAATAGGTTAATTTCTTTAACTGTTAAGAGTATATAGTCAGTTTAGGTGAAACTATATGAAAAAATAATATAATAGAGTCAATAAGGTTGCTACTATTCTACAAAATCAAGATTTAGAATAACACAATTGAATAGGTTTATTATGTTTTCTAGAGAGAAGATAGGATATAAAACTATGTCGAGCTGGTTGACCCAGTTTATTATAGGGTTATAGTTTTATAGATTGTAAACTTGTGAAAAAATAACAATATAAATGAAAAATAAAAATAACAAAGAAGGTAAGAATGAACCTTCATAATTTTGAAGATGTGTAGTTTAAAAATGGTATGTTATGTTGCTCAAGTTATGATTTTAATATTCTAACATTAAGGTTGATTAGCTCGACTATATCTATAAACTAAAAATAGAGTTGATTAGCTCGACTATATCTATAAACTTTTATGCTAAAAAGGAGAACTATAAACATAGTCGATTGGGTCGATGATGTATAAAATCCTAAGACTAAATAATAATATTATGTTGATATTATTGATCTAATCATTTGTATTTGGAGAATAACTATAGAGGGAAAATAGATTCATTTTGGAGCAACTATGTCTTAAACCTATGCACATAATGTTAAAATATATCAATAGGTTTAATAAAATACTACAAAAATAAGAATATATAAGATGATAATAAAATTAATACATGAAATAAAACCTACAAAGGTTTGATTCAAATAAGGTTCACCAAAATGTTTATAAGGGAAAATGCAGCCAACATACATCTCATAGAAGATAAGTCACACTTATGCTTCTGCTTGTTGATACATTTAAACACTCAGGCTCATGACAAAAATATATCGACTAGACATAAACAAGGGGTCTTTTATCAAATTAACATCACTCAAGAGGTTTGAAAATACTCTATTCAAATAATACCATGAAATAACACTAGCTAATCCTTATGTTTTTGTATTCGTAAAGTATATGCAAAGTCAAGAAAAATCTAGATTAGTAAACACTAAAGCTTGTGGCAAAAAAATGGGGGTAATAAACATAAAAATTAAATAGTCATATAAGATATATACTTAAGCCAATGTCTAATAAATCCTAATTCAAGGGAGATAAGTACAAATGTAAATCTCTTTACTTTAACAAAGGAGGAATAATTTTATGAATACTTACCTTTGAAGACAAACACACTTAGCCTTAATCTCTCCATTGGACAAGGTGTTTTGTAAGAGGTTATTTTGGTATGTAAGGATAACAAAGATAATTCATCCCTAAGATAAATAATTTCTCTATGTATCCATAAGACTTCTCCATAAGACAAGATCCATATCTTCAAGTTTAGTATTATAACCCTAAAAAATTCTCCTCAATTAGATTGATGGATAAATAGATGCAAAATATACTATTATTATTCTTCTCTTCTTAACAAATGGAAGAAATGGATGTGAATATATAGATAAATATAATCCTAAAACTTTCTAAAAGAGTAGATAATAGGGTGTGATCAATTTAACCTTATATCCTTAATTTATAAAAGGAAGTGAAGTCTTGGTCCAGGTCATCCTAGGCCAACATTGTTCAATAAATGTTAGAAATGATTTTTTTCTTAGGTAAGGGATGAATAATATGGTGAATTGTTTGGAAGAGTGTGTAAGTAAGGAGGTGAAGATTAGGGAAGTGTATATGATATGTTTTTGTAGATATAAGGTGGTAGTATAGGGGAAAATAATCTTATAAAGCACCAATGGTCTTCCCACCCCTTTGTTGGTGTACCTTTTTAGGCATGTACTTAGATTGAAACTTGATAGGTTTATATAAGAGATAAAGCACAATTATTTGATAAAGTTTTAAAATATTATGTGGATACACTTGGCATATATGTGTTAGTTCCATGTTGAGGGATGGCATGCTAAGTTACTCCTACACAGACACACATGTGTCACACTTATATTTGAGTGTAAATGGACATACATATATAAATGGTATATTCTTATTTGGATGTTGGGACTTCCCTATTATCATGTCATGCATACATTGGGGGCATATATTTATTTGATTTAGATAAACATAGGTTATATGGTTTGGTGATCACATTTCATTATCATGTTTGAGCTTACATATTTGATTGTAAATTCCTTTATCCATGATTATTTCTTATACAAGGTAATTGATATGTTCTATAATTAACATTTTTTCTCGACACATTGAATCCATGGGGTACTATGGCATGTTTATTTTGGTTCCTTATGTTTTACTTTATGTAATTCCTTGAATGTCTTACATTTCTATAATCTTCTTTATTCAAGCATTTGAATATGATCCGTTGCTTGTGGCTCCCATACATGTATGATTTATTTGAAATTTACATATGTCATTTTTTTTGTTTGTAAATGTAAATATGTCATCTTAATTTTGTGTATATTTGACTAAGTCATGTCCCTTCATTTTTGTGGCATTTGAACATGCCCCTTATTTGTGGTTTCTTTGTACCATTATAGTTTTACTTGATTTTAATTATTCTTGTGTGTGTGATTATTTACTTATTGAGAATATAATATTAATATCTATACATTTATATTAGCCTTAACATGCATCTGATAACTTCATGTGATCACATTGGTTTTATGCACTTCAATGTTATATCTACCTATACATGTTCTTATACATTACATAGTTTCATTCTTAGATTAATATAGTTATCTTATCCTTTTGAGGTAAGGTAACTAGCAGTTCTTATCTTTCCCTAACCATGAAGGGTTTCATATTAGTGGGTAAATTTCATACATTCATGTTCTCCAAAATTAGCACAATTTTTAGATTCATTAGGGACATGCTTTGGAAACATGTTATCCATATCTATTGAATATTCAACATCTTCATATTAAAGTTAGGACATGTTTTGGAAACATGTTTTCCATATTATTACTTATATAAGTTCTTATATTTATCCATATCCAATGGAGGCATGATTTTGAAGATGTTATTCACACTTACATAGTTTCTAAATTGGCCAAAGCACATACTTATATGATTTAGATTCATAGTTGTGTTAGAATTATAAACATTGGTACCATTGTTATACATAGTTTTAGCATGACCTATATTATAAGGTGCATATTTTATATAATTTTTGCCTAATATTAAAAAATAGAAATTGGTTTTAGATTCAAAAACTATTTTATGGATTGTTACCACATCACAAATTTTTATGTATTGATACCCTAATTGGACTCTTACAAACTTTATTGAGTTAATCTACTATAGTAGTTATCTCAATTTTTAGTATGGTCAAGGTGATTAAAACACTCAATCTTGCCAATTTTTTAAGTTGGACATGATTGTATCATATAGCCTCACTTGGTTATAAGTATCATTAGGTTTCAAAATTGAGTTAATCTTAGCTGGTAGGTGGCAACTCATCTTTGGTCTAAGGTTGGGGACATGGGTCTTCCAATCTCTCTCTCTCTCTTTCTATCTACCCCTATCTTACTGGATATATGCAATTGAAATATTTATCTATATTTATCCTAATCTCATATTTATAGATTTATAATGATACATATGTTTCAAATCAACTTTACAATAGGCAAGGTTTTTACATTGACACCAATGTGTAGTCCTAAACCTTTCTCTTTCAATTTCAATCTATTTCAAATACTTACAATTCTAGATTATATGCACTGATTATATACTAAAACATACTCTTGGTTGAAGTTTAGTCACTAGTAAAGTACTCAAGTTGGGAACATGATAATATAAGATGTGATATACATAACCATGTATGTGTATACACATAATAGTTTTAAAATATATCAATTACTGATGTATTTTCTCTTACATGAACCCATTGATTCTCAATCTCTCTAAGTGCACACCTTAAAGTGTTCATAGGGAAAGGGGTGGGTATACCTTGATGTGTTTAAATATCATTATCCCTTATAATACCACCTAAAATAGATACAAACTCCTCTTATATGTTTGACTAGTCTTCCATACTTCATTCACACTTTTCTCTATACAATTCACAACCTAAAATATCATGTACCTAAGTAAAACCCATTTTTACCATTTTATGAACACAAAAAATTAGGTTAACCTAATTTTATAATAATTCACATTAGAAGGCTAATTTAGCATAATCTAACTTTGATTGAGAAAACTATGTCAACTAAGTTTACAAAAGGACTTAGGGTCAAATCAAGATATATATACCCATATTTCACTTCATTTCTATTAGAGATAATTATTCATTTTCACATCTTTATGATTTTAATTTATTCCATTCTATTTGAGGAGTCATTTCTTAGGATTTCATGCTTCTTGGATGAGAACCTTTATCTTGTGAAATCTTGAGATTGACTATGAGGTCCTTGGCTAGAATATAGTTCATTTTATATCCTTAACTTCTTTAATAATACTCAAAAATCTATTATAAATCACAATTGTCTAAAGGAGAGGTTGAGGCTTGATGAGTTAGTATTCAAGGTAAGTATTCCTAACTCTTAATCTTCAATTTTAGTAGATAAATTTGCATAAATAATGGCTTATTAATGTATTATCTCTCCTTTACTAAGATTACCTCTAAACTTACCTGAGTAGATTTTTTCTTTGAATGTTTCTTATTTATGTATATCCACCACTTGAACCACCATATTTAGTTATAAATAGATTAGATTTACTTTATTATTTCATTATAGTCCTAACAAGGGTTATTGTGTGGTGTTGTTGACCAGAGGCTTTAGAACTCTCTCTTATCATATATATGATTAGAGATACATTAGATAGGTTTAGTAGGTCCATATTGTTCATGAACCTAATTATCTAAATATTAATAGTGGTATACTTGATTTATTCTCTCTTAGTTATAATTTATTTGTAGATAAACATCACTTTCACTTGTAATACATTCTAGTGAACCCATCATGGACTAACCCTTGCACATTTTTTATTTTTATTTCCAAAATGGATCAATTCTTTAGACTTAGTATAATAGTCTATGTGTAATTATTAATACTCTACCTATCCAATCAACTTTGTTTAGCTCTATGTGCAAATCATTTTCTTTTACAGATAATTGGGTCGATCTAATCAACTTAGTTCAATACTCTTTGTAGGTCATCTTCTAATTTGTTAATCTAATTGACATAGTTAGGAAATTAGTTTATATATTTTTCCAATTGAGATGATCATATTGATCTTGTTTGGCTCTTTGTGATTATATTTTTTATCTTAGCACACTAGATCAACCTTATAAATTTAGTTTTTCACCCTGTCTTTTAAATTCTCTAACTATGTTGATTTGATTGACTTCTTATTTATTACAAGATCTATCTAAAACTATTAGATTAACTATATCGACATGATTATTTATATTATTTTAATTATTATTTTTATATAAACTCAATCAACTAGTTTGACTCTATTTTAACATTTTATCTTGTAAGATCAAACCCTCATATAGACAACATAGTTTAAAAAAAAGAACTTGACATCTTTAGTACACTATTACATCAATCCAATCAACTTCATTATCAATTTTATTCTAACTAGCCTAGTTATTTCCCTTTCTCAAATTTATTTTCCTTCTATTTTTCAAAATTCAAATTTCATTTCTATTTTTCCTAATTTTTTAGTTTTATAAAATTATAACCTTACATTCAACTAAGCCAACCAGCTCAACATATTTTTGTAGCTTGTTTTTTCCCAAGAAACTTAGTGGACTTGTTTGATTAATTTTTTTAAGACTAATTTTCAATAGTTAGAGTTGACCAACTTGACTATGTTCTATATTTTTTGCATATTGGGTCAATCTAATCGACCCAATACTATGTATTTTTCAAGCAATGGAAATTTACATACATTGGTAGTAATTAATTAATTTTTAATTTATATACTTTCTTACTTAAATAGTTCACCTAGTATAATTAAAAATGTTAATTTACCACATTAGTCACATTCTTCCTTCACACACTACCAAATAAAAAAATCAAATAATAACTTAAACACTTCTACAAATGTCTACCTACTTAGATTTCATCACCAAGGGCGAAGCTGACTCATTATCCTGGTCAAGTATAATATGTGGTTGATGATATATTGGCAAAGAACTTGATACCCTTATCATTGTAGGATTGTGATTTTAGGGGGTAGGCCCTAATACTAAGCCTATACTATCAATAATATAGATAATTTCATCATTCAAAAACTTGAAACTAGTTTTAACTTACCTCTTCTTAGTTCTCTTGTAAATCCAAACACCATATCACATTTTGAATCATAATTTAAAATACATTAGGAATGTCTACTTATTAGATTAGAATTTACATATCATTATTACTTCTTCTTGTTTGTAAATTATATTTTGTATTTCAAAACTTGTATTTTCTAGCATTGGTCAAAGGTTTGTGCTATGTGTTATAACTAGATCGACCCAATCGACCTAGTTGCCTATGTGTTTAACTTATTTCTCTACAAATTAATAATAAATTATTCATATTAAAAACATTTAAAATTTTTTTCTACCCATCGAACATATTCAACTTTTTTGAATCAATCTCATATAGGTTTTTTGTTTTCTTACCTATAAAGTAAAGTCAACTCATTCAACTCAATCTTTTATAGGCTATCTATTTGTTTTCCCTTAGAACATAGTTAATATATTCAACTCAATTTCCAATAGATATTTTTTTCCTCCCATATAACATAGTTGATATATTTGAATTTGTCTCTTAACATCTATTTGATTTACCTTCTTACAAAACATAGCTGACCCATTCGATCCAATCTCTTACATGTTATTCTATTTATTTTCTCACAAAAAGTAGTTGACCTGTTTAACTTGTCGTCTTATAGATTATTTTATTTTTATTTCCAAACTAAAATGATCATTTTAATTTTTTACCATCTAGATGATTATGTACCCTCAAGATGACTTATTTATTCTTTTGACATATTATCTAGCGATATGGTATAGTACATAGATGAATTTGTCCAAATTTCACACATTTTACACTTATTCCTTGATCCCTATTCTAAGCATCATGAAATCCCCTATTAAAATATTTTTGGACAACCTTAATCTATTTAGATGATACATAGGTTGTTCTTTCCTTCCCACCCTATTTACCCAAGAGGATACTCACTTTTGGTGCACTTTCTCTCACCCTTCATATATGGATTTAAATATGGTTCAAATTAACCAAGATGATGACATAGATGGATTTGATCCATTTCACACTTCTAATGACATTACCCTATCCAAATTACCTTATTACACTATAGGAATAATCAATACAAACCTAATAAATAAGCCTAAAAAATACTCCACTAACCAACATCCCATTCCTAATAATGGGAATATTCCTCCTAAAAATAATAACATTCTTCATCTTAATAATACCAATATTCCATTGCACAAATCAATATGACTCAAATATTTGCACAAATACTCCAACAAATGAATGTTATGACAATGAAAAGTGCCTCTCAAATTATGAAAATGTAACAATATTTATTACATTTGACTAATCAACCTCCTATTATTCTCCCTTAAAATTATCAAAATTATATCCCTCCTCTTAGAGATGCTAATGAAAATATCATTTTATAACCCCTATGAATAAAAAGTTGCTTGAACATATATAAAATGTAAATTTATCTCCTTTTATTATTTCTATTGATATTTCAAATATATCTCCAACCATGAAATATGATGGGACAAAATACCTTACATATTTTCTTAAGGCACTTAGTAATCTCTATAAAGATTGGGTTCAAACAAATACCTTTTCTACCACCAAACTTCTAGTTTAAATTTTTATAGAAGATGTCTTAGAATGGTATAATCAATTACCTCAACATTCTATCTATAAATTATAATATTTGGTTAATGCCTTAGTCAAGGAATTTTGACAAAATGGCCTTCCAAAAAATTGTGTTAGTCATTTTATCAATGCTAAATAATTACCCTCTGAATTAACTCATAATTTCATTAAATGATGGAAATATTTGGATCATAAAGTAGATCATAACATGAATGATAATATTCTATTTAAACTCTTTGTAACGACATTAACACCTTCATTTAATTATAAGGTTTAAAAATTTTATCTACAAATTCTAAATGACACATTTGATCAAGCTAAAAGACAAAATTTTATTATGAAATAATTTAATCCAAACCATAAATCCATCATGGAATCTTTCCAAAATTCAACTAATGTAATTATTTGAAGTCCTCAAATAAAAACTAGAGTAGTCAAAATGCACAATCCCCTTGTTTCCCATACATTGTTAATAGTCCAAAAAATGAAGCAATTATTATTTCCCTTTAAACCTTTCACCTATAATAATACTCCACCTTCATGTTATGACCCTAACAAATTCTATTGAATCCATACTAACATGGGTAATTATCATGAAACATGTTGTGGGCTTATTAAATTAATTTATTATTTTATGTTAGAAGATACATTTTGCCATGATACTATAATTAAATTATGTCATCATCATTATTTCAATGCCTCTCAAAAGAAATAATTTACCAAACCTTCATGATCTAAACATCAAAAATGTTTCTCTATTTCTAACCCATAACATTCAAATGAGGATATCTATGCAATCGATGTTGATTATGATAAATATTATACCAATTCTCAATTTATGAACATAACAAAAGTTAATTATAGATGAAAACCTACTCAAAAATATCCCATCACTAAAACTAAAAAATATAAACCTAAGAAAAAATACTTAAAGATACCACAACTACTGCACCCATAGCTTCCAAACCAAATGAGGAAAAACTCCCACAATGAAAACCCCACTCTACTTATCCTAATGAAAAAAATTGTACCTCATAAACCTCATGTTGGTTCTTCATCTTCTAAATCACATTGGAATTTCTTGGAAGAACTCAATTCAATGCCTTATAAAATTCCCCTCATGTAGTTAGTTCTTACTTCCCCATATCATCATAATTTTTTGATGCATGATTACTAGACTTTGAATAACCACCATCCCTTGATTAATAAAATCCTCCTAACGATCCTTCACCTACAAAATTACATACTATTGAAAATATTTTCACATGTTCTAAATCATCCATATACTTTTTTGAACAAGACATGATTAATGATAAAATTAATTTTTGATTTGATGATCCACCCCTATTTATAAAAGTGTAATCAATAATACCATTATTCAAAAAGTCTTAGTAGATGAAAAATCAACAATTAATGTTATCTTTTTTTTGTTAACATAATAGATTGGATATACCAAATATAATCTTAAAAAAACTCATCTCACATGCAGAGTATTGGATTAAAAAAATAAAAAACTACTTGGTTGTGTTTGGCTCTCGCTCACTATTAAAATAAGATAATACACAATAAGCTCATGGTTCTTGATTTACCACTATCTGACAATATATTATTAGGTCTCCTATGGACACATCATATGTAGGCTATTTCCTCCTTATGCCATCAATGTATTAAATACATTCATATTATAAAACACTAAAAACATGAGGTTGATCCCAATCCATGGAGTATACAAATAACAAAACCCAAATGTCAATATTGGATTCCAAACATTCCATGCATTAAAAATGCATGGAATGCCTAAATTTATTAACATGAATCCATATTTATAAGTCACTCTCATTTATTTTGAGGATGATGAACCTAATGAATTACAAAATAATTTTAATACCACTAAATTAACTCCTTATATTGTGAGATTTATTCCTCCTTATTTACTTCCATGTGATCATACAATTCCAATAAAACTCCTCCTCCATGTAATAAATACAAAGATTCTGACACAAGATGATTTCACATGTTTGTATGGAGTAGCTAAAATATTTCAATATCCTTTAATAATGTCTCCCCTAAATGTATCAACTTAAGTGTCCACTTCTGATTCTCCTAGATAAATAGATGCATGCACCATTTCCCACACATATTATGATAGTTATGTCATGGCCCAAGACCAATCATGAGACTTAGATGTACAATAATATCAAAAGACATTATAAAAAATACATGACTTAAACCATGATGTCCATGTAAATCACATATCAAGTGATATTAAATAATAATCTAATGGTTATGTATCTCCCCTTAATCTTTCATTATTAGATACCCCATGGGTACTTGAAGAACTCTCAACTCCTAAACCTTCTACACGTTCTACACAACCAAACATTTTAGAACCTTTTACTTCCATTGATACCACTAAGGCTATCCACCTTAATACAAATGAATATTAGTCTATGATACAAAATGACACACTTATTACCATTCTAGTTGACTCCACTCAACCTAATACCCTTAAAATGAAACCTACACCCAAGATTACAATATATTCTAAAGCCATAAATGTAAGACAAATAAATTCTGAATATGATCTTAAAATTAACCAAACCATTAATATATAGTTATATGTTTAATACTATGGACCATTACCCACATTTATTAATTTTGAATCTATACTTGAACTACTTCATGCTAGAGAACCTCAACTTCCATGACAACATCATAAACTTTGAAAATTTGTGAAAAAATATCATTTTTTAATAATTTAATTATAGTGTGGATCCTTATAAAAATCATATTTATTCTCTCCCTCCTTTTCCATATCATTTATAATACATAAATGTTATGCTAATTGAATAAACCACAAAATTATAATATGGTACACAAACATATCCTTGACCTATTACTATCTCTAAATAATCTACTCTAGAAGAGAATGATAATTTTATTTTATTATTTGACAAGTATCCCTAAGAATTTTCTTGGTCATATGAATATATGCTAGATATTGATCTTATCATTGTCATACATAATATAATCACTTACCTAGATGTCAAACCTATTAGATAAAAACACTAAAAATTTCAACCTCATGTCGTAAAGAAATTGTTAAACTTTTGGATGTCAAATTTATCAAATCTATTAACTACTTGGATTGGGTATCAAAAATCATTCTTATTCATGAAAAAATCACTATGGTTATATATATATGCAATGATTTTTGTAATCTTAACTTAGCATGTCCAAAATACAACTTTCCCTTACATTAAATAGATTCCATAGTTGATTCCACTACTAGATATGAAATTTTATCACTTATGAATAGTTTATTAGACTATAACCAAATCCACATAGCTCCTAAAAACTGACATAAAAAACATTTTATATGGAATGGGGCACCTATTATTATGTCAAAATACCTTTTGTTATTAAAAATGTTGAATAAACCTATCAACATCCAATGTCCCACATTTTCCATGATCTCATACACAAGATAGTGGAAACATATGTAGATGATCTCATTAATAAATCTAAAAGTAGTATAATTCACCTCACCAATCTAGCTATCATTTTCAACCAACTATTTAAATATAAATTTAGAATTAACTCATAAAATGTGTATTTGGAGTTACAACTAGTAAACTTTTAGGTTTTTTAGTTTATTTTCAAATCATTGATGTCAATCCAACCAAAATAAAGGACATCATCAACATTCCTATTCCTCACTCCATTCCTGACATACACACTTTCCTTGGAAAACTTGGAGGAATTTGGTGGTTTTTCTCAGAAATGGATTACCATATATTTTTTGTCAAATTAATTTTCAAAAAAAGTAATTCTTTATAATGGATAGATTCCTATAAAAAATCATTTGATAGTATGAAGTAATCTTTTCTCCACCCTCTTACACTTTTACCACCTTAAAAATATTATCCCTTAATTTTATATAGCTCCTCTAACCCTATATCAATTGAGGTAATTATTTCCCAACAAGATGATACTAGTAGAGAGTACACTATCTATTACATCAGTTGAGGTCTCATTGATTATTAAAAAAACTATACCAAAGTGGAATGTGATTTTTTTGATATATATTTTGTATCCAAAAAACTTCATCATTATTTATTCTCCAAAACATTCTTACCTAGAGATATAATTGTAAAATGGGTTGTCCTATTGATGGAATTAAACCTATGAATTATTACAAAAAAAAAAATCAAATTACAAGTCATCATAGACTAACTTGTAGTGACATATTTACCATCCAAAAATAACCTTCAAGATAATCTCCTTGATGAAAAAAATCTTTATATTGAAGGTATTAACCAATATATCTCTCTCAAACATTATTTTCATAATTTCACTATTGATATAGAATAAAATATTCAAGAAGATACTGATATCACTCTAGATAATACTAAACATAAAGTAGTTATTGAATAACTATCTCAAGTTACCATTGATTTAAATGAAGACACCTAAACACTTTAGTTTGATGGTGCAAAATGCCTTCAAAGAGCTAGTGAAATATGTATTATAACAAATACACATGGTATGATCATACCTTTAGGCTTTAAATTAAATTTTTATGTCACTAATAACATGGCTAAATATGAAGCTCTAATATTATACATGAAATCTATAATTGACTCAGATATCCTATATTTACACACTCTATGTGACTCATGACTTATCTGTTAGCATATTAATGGTGAATATCAATGAAAAAGATATTTTCTAATCACATATCATCAAATGGATACTATACTTTCCAAAAAAAAAATTTACCATTGAACCAATTTTGAAAGATCTAAATACAATAGTTGATTCTCTTACTTCATCAATATCTTTATTTCACCCTCATTAATTACTTCATGATTCCCAATTTCTTATCCATATCATAAAATCACCTAATTATATAAAAAAATTGATTCACTAATATGTCACATTAATGTTGTCACTATTTGATAAATCCCATGGTATAAAAACATAATTCAATTTATTGAACATCAAACTTACCCTCTAGACAGTGATTCTCATGAAAAGACTCAAATACTTAAACAAGTTTTAAAGTATGTGTTTAGATCCAACACCCTTTACTACCATAATTTAGAAGTAACCTTACTCAATTGTGTAATGCAAGAAGATGTTTTTTCTCTCATCAAACAAACACATGGGGGAATTTATGATGATCATTATAATGGACATGCTACATCTTGTAAATGTTTGCATATGGATTAATTTTGGCCTTCTTTCAAAAAATATGCTATTAGTATTGATAATTTTTTTTATCCTTTTCAAATTTATGATTATATAATCCATTAAACACTGATAATATTTAAATAATGGAGTCTTTTTGGCCATTCTCTATTTGGATTAGACCTCATTAGAAAATTACTTTGATCACAAGATGGACATGTCTTTATTATTATTGCTACTAAATATTTTTACAAATGGGTAGAAGACATGCCTATTTTTAATGTCATGATAATTACTATTTAAAAATTTATCCTTAACCAAATCATTTTTCATTTTGGATTTCCCCATACCATCATCTCTAATAATGGTGGTAATTTTAAAAACAAAGACATGAAATAATTATGTGCAATAAAAAAATATCATAAATTTTCCACACCTTAATATCATCAATGTTATAAAAAGGTATAGGCTAATAATAAAATACTAAAAAAAATCTTACAAAAAGCTATTCGATAAACTCATACTAACTAGCACCTTCATCTATATCTGACACTTTATGCTTACCTTACTAGCATATGTATTACCACTGAGACAAAAATTTTCTCACTTGTATATGGTTTTGAATTAGTATTACCATTAGAATTTTAACTCCCATATTTACATATATGTCTTCATGGTATAATTCTTGATGAAGAATTATGTGAAACTCATCTTCATGATTTATATTTTACTAATGAAAACCATATGGCTACTTTATAACATAAATGCCAATACAAGGCTTACATTTATAAACAACATAATAAAAAGGTCAAAGTATGAACATTTAATTTTGGTGATTTAGTCCTAAAATTTTATTATACACATGACAAAGAAGGATAATATGCCAAAATGGTGGGGGCCTTAATAAAAGACATTCTTTGTCTTAGTACTTATCATCTAAAATTAATGGACATGTTTTCAAAGAATCCACTGATGTGAAATTTTTAAATAAATACTTTGCTTAAATATATCCTTATTTTCATAATTATATATACTATAAATAATAATACTTCTTACTAGAATTCTCCAAAGATCTCTCATTTTTAGCAGTCTTCCTCATGAATATATTTTTCTTTCATACATCCATTTTTAACTTTTTCTCTTTGATCTCAAGTCTGTAATTTTACAAAATTTTATTTTACATTTTTTATTTGGTTTTTTGAGTTGCAGTATAAGACCATGGATAAGACCAAACATTCTTCAAAAATACCATTTTAATATTTTGTACCTACTTAGGTTTATGTTTTATGAGTTTCACTGTAAGACCATGGATAGGACTAGGATTTCCTCATTAAATTTATATATTCTGTCAAACCTTTTAGAAACTGAGTGTTCTTTTTAGAATTTAAAGAAATGGTTAAAATTTTGTGATTTCATATTTTCAACCTTAGTTTTTGTTTCTTTTATGGATAAAAATTGCACAAGAAACTATGTTAGAATGTTTTCCTATACTTACATATTGTCTTATGATACAAAATTATGCTTACCTATCATTGTATCCCTTTCACATTGTCACATTTTTATAATTTGACGTAATTCAAATAATTTCATGTTAAATTCCCTTTATATCCCTTGTTTTGATTCTATTTTGGACAAAAAAATGTCAAGGTCAATAAAACACTTCTATTTAACATGAATACACAAGTCTCTTAGACACCCTGCTCTCTAAGTCCTCTTTCATAGCTACCAAGTTTAAAATTTTCTAATGATATTAATTTTTATCATCTATGTTTAGTTCTATAAATACCTATGAAGGAGGAATATAAAATGCCATCAAATAGTTAAAATATAAATCATTTATAAAATTTGATGATCAAAAGGCAATATACAATTCAATAAAGTTAAAATCATAATAAAATATGTGATTCATATTACAACTCCTATTCCTAATTGAAGCTCAAACTCCATATTTGGCTTCATAATAGAGCTAAGATATATTGGAGTGTGGTATCATAGTATATTTCATTATAGAATTCAAAATTATTTATAGTGATACCTAATTTCTCATGCAAGTACCCAATCTTTATAGTAAACTAATGGATCTATAATGGGTCTTGATGAATTGGGAACATGTTTTAGGAAGGTAGATCTATTTTACTTTTAATGCATATAGAATTCATGGGATGACATTCATACTTCATTAGATACCTAATATTTGTGTGATTAGGAAAATTTATTTAGAGTCCTTAATGTCAAAAGTCTTATTATTATGATAAAATTAATTTTAGTGTATTAACTTAGATAAAAAGTTTCTCTACCTTGATTTTTCCTACATCTCCCCCACCACCTATTTCATTCCCCTATTAATAGGGAAGTTTAAATCTAAATATGATTCTACACTTATATATTTCCTCTTATTCATATCTTAAAAGATGCTAACATTACTTTGTTACTGTTTTATCTCTTTTTAGCACAAAACACTATGTTTGAGTGACTATGGATTGTTTCTTTACACCATTGCTTTACATTTGTATAATTTCCTTGGTTTCAGTTTTTTTTTTAAAAAAAAAAAAACTTATCGTCATTTTTACAAAAAACTATGTATTTTTCTCTTTTCTATTCTTTTTCCATTATTGGGTCAGTTTTGATTGTTACTTCTCACACACTAATGTTGTTTTTACTTCACGTACTTTTTCCATTGATGATTGAGTATGGATTGTTACTTCTCACTCATCAATGTTGTCTTACTTTATTTTTGTTCTCTATCTCTTTCCAAAATTTGGTTTGTGACTCATTTAAACATTTATGTTAGACTAATCATATTAATTTTACAAATCTAAGGTTTGATTTAAATTGTCAATTTTTTTTTACCTAAGGAACACATCTTATTTTCATTTTTTGATCATTTAGTAATCTTGGATTTTCAATTAACCAATTTACTCTAACTTTGACTTTGTTATATTTATTATAACTTAACAATTATCACCCTATCTTAATAAATTTCCATGTACATCATACCTATACATTTTATTTATTTTGACTTCCTTATGTTTTTTTATTTTTGATCTTTAGTTTTGTATCTTTAGGGTTTATCCAAACTAGTCTATGTTATCTCCATGATCAAAACTAAAAATACAATAGACAACCAAAAAATTATAAAGTTAAGTCAAGGTACATATATAGTACTTGTTTATTTTATTTATTTCCTTATTTATCATTTTAATTTATGATTATACTACAATTTTTTTAGTCCAATGTTGTGTGTTGCCATGTTCTTCTCCCAAAGCACCATCCCATGTTAAAACTATGTGACAAATGATGAGATTCAAGTGGAAAATATGTGTACACAAAATATTTTTAAACTTTATCAATTACTAATGATTTATTTCTTATAGGAACCCATTGAGTCTCAATCTCTTTGATTGCATGCCTTAAAGGGTGCACCAGGAAAGGGGTGGGTAGACCTTTGGTGCTTCCCAAGATTGTTTTCCCTTATATCACCATCTAAAACCAATAAAAACCAATAATATAAATTTAAATAAGCTTTTACACCTAACTCACACTCTTTTATAAGAAACTCATAGCCTCAAATAGACCCTACCTAATTAAAACCCATTTTTACCATTTTTTAAACATAGTCGATTGAGTTGACCTAGTTTTGGGAATAACACACATTATAGGACTAAGTCATACTAAGCCAACTTATTTTAGTACCTAATAAATATATTTCTTCCATAACAAGGTTTAATGGGTTGATTACATCAACTAAATATATGTAAGGGCTTAGGGTTAAATTAGGTTATATATATGCCTCTTTCAATTCATTTTCAATAGATAAAATCATACATTTGTGCTTCTTTATGATATTAATTTATACCATTATACTTGAGGAGTTACTACTTAGGGTTTTATTCTTTTTTTAGGAGAAGATTTGTCTTATGAAATCTTGGGATTCACTAGGAGGTCCTTGGCTAGACTATAATACATTATACATCTTTAGCTTCTTCAAAAATACACAACCTATTAAAAAGAACCATTAGCTAAGGGAGAGGTTGAGGCTCAATGGGTCCATCTTCAACGTAAGTATTCTTAACTCCTACTCTTTTATTTTAGTAGATATATTTTCATAAATAATGGCTAATGAATGTATTATCTCTCCTTGTTTAGGATTACCTCTATGCTGACTTGATTAGAGTTTTAATTTACATCTTTATTAGTTATGTTTATCCCCCATTTGTGCCACAAGATTTAGTTATAAATAGATTAAATTTACTTTGTTATCGAATTATAGACCTAGCTAGGGTTATTTTTTAGTTTTATTTGATTGGAGGGTTTGGAAGCCTCTCTATCCATATTATATGATAGGATATCCCTTAAGTATGGTTAGTGAATCCATATTGATTATGAACCGAATTCATTTTCAATAGATAAAATCATACATTTGTGCTTCTTTATGATATTCATTTATACCATTATACTCGAGGAGTTACTACTTAGGGTTTTATTCTTCTTTTAGGAGAAACTTTGTCTTATGAAAGCTTGAGATTCATTAGGAGGTCCTTGGATAGACTATAATCCATTATCCATCCTTAACTTCATAAAAAATACATAACCTATTAAAAAGAACCATTAGATAAGGGAGAGGTTGAGGTTCAATGGGTCCATATTCAAGGTAAGTATTCCTAACTCCTATTCTTTTATTTTAGTAGATAGATTTGCATAAATAATGGCTAATGAATGTATTATCTCTCCTTGTTTAGGACTACCTCTATGCTGACTTGAGTAGAGTTTTAATTTACATATTTATTATTTATGTTTATCCCCCATATGTGCCACAAGATTTAGTGATAAATATATTAAAGTTACTTTATTATTGAATTATAGACCTAGCTAGGGTTATTTTTTAGTGTTACTTGATTGGAGGGTTTGGAAACCTCTCTATCCATATTATATGATAGGATATCCCTTAAGTATGGTTAGTGAATCCATATTGATTATGAACCCAATTATCTAGGTATTTCTAATGATATCATTAGTTGATTTATCTTCTTCAAGTTAGGATTTATTTTGTGATTAACTTCACTTTTTATTTTAACATATTATGCATCCCCTTCCTTTAAACTAGCAATTTCATTACTATATTAAATGGGGAGGGGTAATGTAGATGATATTTAGGATTATATATCACCTTAATATTATATAATTAGAAAACTTAGACCTTGGATGTTTCTCTCAATTTTAGACCTTTCCTTCTTCATAAGTCTCACATCTGATATATCTTATGCCCCTTATCCTATCTCTTAGTTTAACCAGTCTTATGTTGATGACCCATGACTTCTATCTTGCCTAAAATGCTTAAAATTTACTTATCTTCTATATCAATAATTTTTGAACCTATACCTACTTTCTTACTCCCTATACACTAACATCTTAGACATACACTAACATCAATGTTAGTGTCCTAACCTAACACAAGTGTCTAGTTCCCTAAAGACTTATATTTTACAAATAAAACATATCCTAATGGTCAACCTAAGAGACTTAATTCAAGTTACTAATCCAAAGGGATTGATATAAATACTTACCTCACCCAACATACATAGTGTTCATAGGAAAGATCATTTAATTAAAAAAAGCTTCCCTATTTCCATACCATTCATAAGAGAAACACATATATAGGTTTGAATTACTAAAATAGTACCCCAAGATCTTTAATTTCCATGTTATAACCTAGGTCATTATTGTAATTTCTTTGAACATATTGCATAATTCATGCACAAGCTAACACATAGGGTAGAACTACATCAGTTTGAGGCCTTCTTCAAAGTATTGCCTATGTAGGTAGCACTCACTAATAGAGGGATCTTTGGGTCAACATGACACTATGTACCCACTAACCCAGTTTCCATAGGGTCATTATGAAGATGAATAATTAGGGTTTTGAAATTTCATGAGGAGTGATAGTCCATGACCCAAATATGAATACACTAGAGTTAAGGTGAAGTAAAAACCATAAGCATATAAGTGATTGCATCCTTTTATAATAGTTACTATTTATACTAACTTGCATTGAACCCAAATAGTAATTTCAATATAACTATTTTAGGTTAATTTTAATGTTTAAAGATTTAGAAGCATCTAATCCAAAATCTGATGATTATTTCATAAATTTCCTTCCATCCTACTTTCTAATTTTTACATATCTAGCATGATGTTAGAATCAGAACCAACTAAATATATTAATTATTTGTCATTTTCATGCATAACTTAGTATTACTTTCTATATTTAGCCTATTATCAACATAAGAAATTTAATGTATGTTTACATTTGAGTTTATCACCCAAATGGGATTTTGTAGATATGATTATCACCCTTTTGCATCATCGTTTCTATATTTTTAACCTTTTCTACCCAAAATAGGATTTTAATTCATTTTATGGTTAAATACCCTCCTTGGAGGATTAACTACTTAGGTAGCATTTAGTTATTATGTGGATGATTTGGCTCATCTCAACCTAATTACACTGCACCTTTTTAGTATTTTCATGTTTTTAGTTATTGTCAAACCCTATTATGGTTTTAACATTTACTAAACATTTTTTAGGTCTTTCACACACTTAAGAAAGTCAAAAAATTACATACAAACCAAATTCAAGTTGTTGTAAATGATCATGATTTGAGTTTTCAAGTTTTTAAGCCAAGGTCAAGACCAACCAATTATGTTAGAAATGGTAGTTATTTATGAAAAAAAATGGATAGTTATAACCATCTAAATATTTAATAATAACATCTTAGCACTATCAAATCATGTTTTAGTTTCTCTATTTCAAAATTTTATGAGTCGAAATAGTCAGATCGAGGGCAAAAAGATCTAATTTTATCTTTTCAATTCATATTTATTCTTCTCTAAATTATGTGTAATATTTTGAATTCATTATTTTACATTCATTTTTCTTTTCAAAAGTTCATTTTCAACATTCTTATTTATTCCATTCAATTTATCTTAAGAAATGTTATTTGTCACATTAATTTAAATTTCTATAAAACATAATGGTGAGCCCAATTGTTTTTTGGTAATTTAAAACTCTAAGTTAACATTAAGGTTCTAACCTTCTTGATATATATATATATATATATATATATATATATATATATATATATATATATATATATATATATATATTTAAATCTTATGGTTTCCTTTTTGATCCTCTATATTTATATTACTACTATTTTTCATTCAATCATTTCTTCAAAAAAATTGTCGTATGGTTTAGATAAATTATTGAACATTTGACACAAGAATAATTTTATTTCAAACTTGGATCTAAATCTGAAACTAAAGGAATCATTTTTGACCCCATATATAATTATTGACATTGAAAGCACTACATTTTGACCTTTTATTTGATATCTAACATTGAAAGTATATCATTTGAACTTTGAATTTCATAAGAATTTACTAATCACCACGCACACAAAATTATTTTTTATGTGTAACATTTAATTTACCTCTATTTATTATAGTGTCTATTTTATTTTATATTTTACATTATCCTTCTTTTTACGATCTTCTATTTCAATTTTTTGTTACTAGATTTTTTAAGCATACACAAATATATTGAATTAACACTTTTTACTTAAGTTTTTTTTGAAAATGTACTAAATCACATGCTAAGACACAACTTACATTAATTAAAATATTTGTATAATAAAATATGAAATGGGAACAAGAGTAATCATATATTCAATAATTCATAAGGTTTACTCATAAATAACCTCAACTTTTTCTAAATTATTATTATTTCAACATTTAATCATAGATTTTACTAGTTACTAGTAAATGACAAAATACATGTATAGCTCCTTTAAATTTCTTCTATAATCCATTCCCAATATGGTGATAGCTAACTTAACTCTAACCAAGTCTATACTATCACTATACAAATAGGCAAGGTCACTCACCCTATAGTTCCAAATGAAGGTAACCATCATGTCCTTCCTCAACCCCATCCACTTCTCACATCTCATCCTAATGGTGTTTTTATGCATATTCAATCATAATTACCTATGGTTTATACTTGTGAATACCTTCAAGATTAGGTCATTCTAACGAGAAAGTTAATATAAGAGTTAAAAAAGAAAAATTATTACTTTTGTTCAAATATCACATCATGGAAAAATAATAACACATATAATAATAATCTATAGAATGATAGTATTAATCATGCATATACATCTTCATCTATCTATTTTTTTCCTAACTTGACTTCATATCAAGAGTGGAAGCCAGATAATATACTTTTACACCTAGTAATTTAAAAAGTGAACAAAAGTCTAATAATATTTCAATTGAGATTCTAAGATAAACTATTCAAAATAAGTTGATAAAATTACATTTTATTCCTCATCTAAGTATATAAAAATATTATTGTGCATATCATAAAATGCATGGGTATCATACACAGTTTTTTGGGTTTGAAGAAAAAATATAAAATATAAATATATATATATATATATATATATATATATATATATATATATATATATATATATATATATATAAAATAAGCCCCTCACATTATGATTTTATCTCCTAAAGAATAAGTGAAAAAAAATCAAAACTAGTGTAAAAATAACAAAAACAATGAGCATGAATACAAAAAATACTTAAAATGTAAAATTAGAGAAATACAAGATTAAAACAAATGAGAGTAAGAAATATTAAAAAATAAAAAATATGAATAATAAAGGCTTAAAAAATGAAATATACAAAGGTTTTAAATAAAATAATTTAAAAAATACAAGACATTTAGAGAGAAAATTATGAGTAAACAAAAAAGGTTACATAAGCTACAATAAAAAATGTTACAAAAAGACATTATTAAATGTTAAATTACAAATTCAAATTCGAGATGATTAAATAATCATTATTAAGAGAGTTTTTCTAATAAAAGAGGTTCAAAATCAATATATACCTATAAAATATAATATTATAAGTAATATTTCAAAGGACTTAATCAAAAAGTGTTCATAATATATAGAGAAGTTATTTATCAACCCCTTAATATATGGAAATAAATGGTAATAATGTTGATATTACATCATTTTAAAGCCTATATATGTATCATGAAACTTCTGCAATGTCTTGGATATGATATTCAACACTTGGGTAACATTACAGGGCCTCAATGTTGTATTCGTTCCATTGAAATACCACTCACACTTGAATAAAATTCATGTCCTACTATATTTCATATTTTCCCTACCTTAAATAAATGTAGTACAAAACTAAGAATATCATGGATGAGAACAATGGGAGAAACATTGGTTAAAGATGATGACTATTCCACATTTGAGCATGAAAGTGCAATGATTATAGTTTGAAGAGAAGATGAGTGTTTAGAGAAAAAATAGAAAATATAAACATTTATTAAACTAATATTTAATAAAATACATCTAATATCATAAATTTAAAGGCACATGATACAATATAGACAAAAAATCAGAAAATAAAAGGTTAAATACAATAGTTTGGAGTAGTTGGTTTTATATATACATATATAAAAGAAGACAAAAATGGCATACCATAATTTCAAGATAAAGAGGATTCTTATGATTATGATGATTATTATTAAAAATGTGATTTGAATGATATGAATAATATTCAATATTAAAATGGAAATATAATTGATGGCTATAACACACGTGATATCGGACCTACATAAAGGCATCTCCTTTATGAGATATTTAGTTTATTGTGCATAACTTAGTAATTATTAAATTATGCTATTATATTTATTATGCAAGAAATATATTTGATAAATTATTATAATACCTTATCTCTTATTAAATTTTTTTCATCTTGGCTATTATTTTTCACTTTATAGATTGAAGTTCAAAACAATGATCAATCTAACATATTCTAGTAGTTGTCTCCCTATTTGTATAGTCTATATTAACAAGTTTGAATTTTTTCAATGCAAAATAAAACCATAAAAAGTATGTAATTGACTAAGACTACATGCCTCAATAGGTTGATCTTCACCTCAGAAAATTTTCACCTAAAAATCAAAGTTTTAGCACATAAAGCCTTAACACTACCAATTTTTAGACATTTAACTCAATTTCAATATGTAAACCATTGTTTATTCATGAAAACCCCCTTTTTTTATTATGTTATATTGATTATATCATTGACATACTTATACAATAGTGAATTTAATGAAATGAGGATGTACAATCAATATTTTGTGTACTATTTATGTTCCTGCATGGTTTTCAAAGTCAAAATTCATAAATAGTGGGGGAAGCTTTCTCATATATCACCATACAATAACTTCTAATTAGTATTTAACATTGTCACATGCCATATATTATTCATACATTTATATTTTCTTATAATTTTGAAACCTTATAACATTTTTTCTATTATTTTTAATTGTAAAATTACAAAAAATACATAAAACAATTTTTTTTCAAAACTATAAAAACATTCAAAATATTTTAAAAATCCAAAATTAGGACATGTGCATGATTAGACATATATCTTAAATAATTTTTATATTTTATTTATCTCATGATTAGTATATAGCATATATTTTTATATCACACATGCATTTCACTAGTATTCTTGAGTGTTATGTAGGACATGCAAAATCTTACTTGGATTAAGGTGCTATACTTCTCTTTACCTAGTAAACTTACTAAAATTATGGAATATTAGTTTTAGGTGATAGTATGTACAAGTTTTTTCATTCCATGAATCATATATTATTGATATATATTATTTATAAATGTATTACTAACATCTCTATCTTACATTATGTACATCAATTTTATATTGTCTAGGATATGATCACATTAGATATACATTTTAAAACTACATTTATAGTTTTATGTTCCATTGATGTTATCACTTGCACATAGTAACTTTGAAAATTTCTTGTATATTTTTTGTGGCCCTTTGGTATTGTGTGAAAAATAATCTTAAACATCTCCATGAGATATTTTTTGGTATTTACAACATTTGTACATGTCCATTTTATTTTGGACCTTTTCCCTTTTTTTGTGTGAGACATTTGAACATGTTCCTTATTTGTGAATTTATTCATGTCCTTTGTGTGTGGATTTTGGCCTTATGTGTGAAATTTATACTTTATGAAATGTTAACATGTACCTTGTGTGTGGCCCTTGGTCTTATTATATGACATTGTTCTTCTTAGGTGGTGTTATTATTGAGCTTGTTAATTTTTATGAGTTCCTCGATTCATATCATGTACTAACACACACATAAGATATTAATTGTATTAATATGAAATTCATAAATATATTTATGTATTCCTTGCCTCATATGTTACATACATAATTCAAATGATGAAAATATTACTATGGTGGCATAATTTTTACATATTCTATATTATTCAATGATTGCATCATACTTATGCATGATAGAATTATCCTTTATTTTGAGTTGAATGATTTTTATTAATAATTACCTCACCTAAAAAGTGGATCTTTTAGTGGGGTTTCCTACATGATATAAGCCTTTTCAAAAGTAAAAACCTATTTTAAAAATTATATAGATTCAAAAGATGCTAAATGATTTAAAATTTAGTCATTGACATAGATAATGGGGGTATATGCCATGCATATGCACTCACATTGTAGTAAAAAAGTGCCAATTCACACAAATTTGAGTATATAGTACAAGTTTATGCACAAGTTTCAACATAATTTATAATTGGAATCTACATATTATTATAGATTCTACATTTATCAATTAGTGGATGATACAAATTTATACACTATGTTATTTTTCAAAATTTCAATATGATTTCCTAAGATATATACATGGTATGAGCATGAGTGTATTTAGTTCTCTAGAAATCATGCATTAGTGAATAAAGTTTATATTAAATATAAAATCCATCTAGAATGGTTGATTTAGGTGAAGTGCATAATGCACAACTTATAGGTTTAGTTCCCTCTAGTATTACGTATACAAATCCATTTTAGATTTCAACATGTGTCATGCCTTAGGATTAAAAATACCAGTTGAGTTAAAATGAGGTTTTTTCATCATTAAATGGGTATTACATATTTTAAATAGTTTAAATTCAATATGGGGCTTGATCACCTCCAAATTATCCATTGGTTTAGCTAAGGAACTAATCTATCAAATGCTTCAAGGAAATACAATTTCTAATATAATTTACAAAATTAGCATTGGTTTTACACATATGGGTGTATTCCTCCTTTATCTATTTTCAAATTCAAATTTTTAGTTCAATAATTTTTCAAATTCAATATTTTTCAAATTCTATTTTTCAAACGAATAAAGTGACTACTTCGTGTGTTTTGTAGTGTTTGATAAAGACTACAGTGTCCTACACATTTGGAATAATATTTAAATATAATGTGTGTGTTAAAAAATAAGGTATTTTTTTTAATCTAGTAATTTCATATATATAATAAAGTAATGTAAAATGTAGTAACCTAAATCTGGTCATGAATACTTGGCTGTATCAATTTGGGCCCTAATTCACTTTAATAAACTTGTGAGCTTAATCAAGACCTATTCCACCACCTCACCCTATCATAATCACTTGTATGGACCTATTTATCTTTTAAATTTTTATTTTACACCTACATAAATTTTATAAATTAAAAAAAAAACTATAAGCATATATGCAAAATTTTAATATCCCAAGGGTTTGCATTTTTCCTTGTAAGATAAGACTAACCAATTGGATCAGTAATGACAATATTTCTTCACCCAAATTCAATTTTGGGATTGATCACCCCTGAATTATCATTGGCTTAACTAAGGAAATAATATATCCAACTCTTCAAGGAAACACCATCTCTAAGAAAATTTAAAAAAGAAACATTGGTGTCACACATATAGGTTTCTTCCTGCCTTTATCTCTTTTCAAATCCAAATTTTTAGTTTAATAATTTTTCAAATTCAAGATTTTTCAAATTGTTATTTTCAAAAGAATAAAGTGACTAATTCATGTGTTTTATAGGGGTTTCTAAATACTATGGTGCCCTGCACATTTGGAGTACTATCTCAAAGACAAAGTGTGAGTTACACACTAATAAATTTACTATAACATTAGGAATTTAAAGAGCACATAAATGATGTTAGTTTCTTATTAGTGAATCAAATGATAATTAAAGTATAATAATTAAATGAAACTAAACCAATCTTTCCTAAGTATTAGGTTGAGCATAAAATAATGAATGAGACTAAAAATAAGAGATACAAACATATAATGATATTACCTCCCTTGTCAAAATTAGTGTTCACTTATTGGCATAAAATATGTTCTTGCTTGGATATGCCATTAAAAACTTTGATCAATGTATTTCCATCTTGGAAACACTTATCTAACACCATATGGATTTTTTTAGCTTGTCTTGGCTTGATGTGAAGCTTCTTGATATCAATTTGGCATTATAACATTACTTTGATGTCTTCTTGAAGGCATTCCTATAGAATAACCTTATAGACAAAAGCTTGTTTGGGTAGAGTAAGCGAACTTATATTTATAGTTTTAATAACTAACTCTAACTCTATGGATGTTAGGTTTAGTTATAAATTTGGTTGAGTCTAAAATAACATAGGTTGGGTTAGGTTAACCTTGGGTTGGGTCAAAGTAATCATGAAGCATTGATAACTCATTTTAGATATTTATGAGCCATGAAAACTCATAAAATATATTTACGAGGTTGTTACTCAAATTTTATTTAATTTTAGTAATTAACAAGATGTTTTTTTAGCTCCCTTAACTTTGACATCATGTTTATTGAAAAAAATTATTTTCAAATAAATGTAATTATGTAATTCAACTTGGAATTTTTACTTAAACAAGCTAATTGAGATTTGATTTTTAATTAATCTTACCTAGTTTTTTTGGCATTTGGAAGTTATTTTAAGTTTTTTTTTATTAATAGATAAATATGTTAATATTTTCAAATTGCTACATCACAATTTTACTATGATTGAATCCAAGCTAGGTTATCAATTCATACAAGGTAATACCCTAAATAAGTAAGTCTCAATACATTTTTAGGAAATTAAATCCCTTATGTAGATGAATTTTGGAAATCTAGGTGATTTATGGGATCAAATTGCATCATTTGCTATAAATTGGTTTGAATCTTAGTTTAGACATGAAAGTGGCCAAAAAAGAGTGTCTACAGTTTACCCCTATTTGAGGTGTTATGAGACATAGACATAGTAACATAGTTTTAAAGAATGAAAAATACATTAAGATTAATAGGTAAATCCCAAAAGGTTAGTTTATTATCCATGGATTTCCCTTAAAGAGAGTGGGAGGAAAAATAGAGTCATCAAATGTTACCTCAAATTGAAGAAAATGGCATGATCTAGAGGAAATAATGATGAAACTATTAATTTTAGTAAAGGAAATTATAATTAATAATGTAAATAATGACATGAATTTTACTAAAGGCATTTATAATTAGAAACAAAAGGTGAGACACCAATTTTCCCAAAGGTGGATATAATTAGTGGCACAAGCATGTGACCTATTAAGGCGAATAGGTCAAAAATAATGATTTGTTTAAAGATGGTTATAATCATTAAATTAGTCTAAAAGTAATGATTTAACCAAAGGAAGATATAATAATTCACACATTTAATCATAATATTTGAAAATGAGTTTTCCCAAAAAGGAAAAATATATCATTGATTGATCAGAAAAGAATTTTATATACCTAGGCAAATTAACAAGGGGAGCGTATGTGAAACACTTGTAAAAAAAATTGTGATGAGTTTATAAATAATTAAAACATGATTCTTACCTAAGTTTTAATATGAATATGCATGTTTAAACAAACATGTGGTATAGGTAGAAAAATAACGCTTTTAAATGAGTCTAGGAAGAGGCCCAATAAATTGGTTTGGTTACAAAACAACCAAAAAATAATGACCATAGGATCAAATAACACACAAAATAGACCATAGAGGTGAAACATATACTTTAGGCACTAAGGGGTAAAATTCAAAATTTTAGGCTATACATTAAACCCATGGGGTAAAAAATAATTCATTTTCACCCTAGTCCCTTTGAGATTTGAGATCTAGTTTTGTGCATGAGATATTTGAGATAAATTGCATGTGAAAGTGGATGAAAACACATAAATGACCAAGTGAGGGACCAAGAGAAACAAATTCATGATGGGACATTGATATGTTATCTCAACCTTATCATTAGTGTCATTTATTTCACATTTATTACTAGCTTTAGGTCAAAAAGTTACAAAGTCATGCATTTATGTTTTAAGGTAAATGAGAAATTTGCAAGGAAAATAAATGAATTCATACGAAGTCATAATCCCTATAAATGGAAACAACAACAAAAAAATTATAAATTACTAAATTAATGATTTATTCCATTGTTAGACAAAGTCTCCATTTTTATGAAAAATGAAAATGAAGATTTTTCCCAAAAATGGTCAAAAATGCCAAAGTAGTGACTTTGTCATTCAAAAAAATGATGAATTTTCCTAAGAAGGTAAAAGAGCTAGTTTAAGGGACCAAAATTGGGTCCACCCTCTAAGAAAGAGGGTAAAATAGGCCTAGTATGGTAGGCATAGGCTCAGATAATAGCATAGATATAACCTAATGCTAATTTATCTATGTTTGTAGGAGTAGCTCATGGTTTTGAAAACATGAGAGTTATGTTCCCACTATTTATGCACACCATATATTTGGATAGTGAAAATGACTATATTATTTTAAGCTATCGACTCGTACAATATGGCATGGATATCAATGATTCAATCAACTCAAGCTTATTTAAGTACCTTTGTAGAGAAGTGTCATAGTGAGACTTTAAATTGTCATCTCTTAAAGATACCTAAAAGATCCTTAAAAAACTAATGAGATGACTCAAACTCTTTTAGATAAATCTATCATGGTAGTAACTTATGATATATTACTTGGTTAGCTATCAGGTATTCCCATGGTGCATGGGAAGGTTGATATCAATTTATTGGAGACGTACATAGATTTGAGACCTAATGACCTATCCCCTGAGGATCCTTCACTGCCAGCACTGATTTATAGGGAATTCATGGTATTGATGGTTATTTTCAATAGCATCTTGTTACCTGACATGAGTGGCCAATATTTCCATATAGTGTAAGGGGCATGATATAGATAATGATCAATGAGGCCACATGATTTACATGGGGGTCAATGTTATTGGCTTAGTTATATAGGGATCTTCATATGGTGGATTAACAAGGAGAATATAACATTGGATCATCCATACTATTGATGGTTTAAGGTTAGGATCACATATTTATAGAGTGACTAGTGGGACAGAGATGGGTCTAAGATCCCCAAGATTATTAGCATATGGATATGCATAAACTAGATCATGATAGCAAGGACACCATAGAGAGATATACTTATACCATCACATGTTTGATGAGATTTCACCACAATTATTTATCTATAGGCCTATTTTATTCATCAAACCCAATGGCCTAGGGATGCTTAGCACATAACCTATATGACATCTAGATTTTTTGTCATAGATATCCAGTCACACATTATAAAGGAGTATCAACCTAATCAGGTACTAAATAAATTTAGCATGACATAGGATGTGCCAAAATAACCTAGGTGGTTTACTCACATTACTATAGAGATAAATCATGAAACCCTAGTCATTCATAGGAGTGTATATATGGCTGGTAATATGAGTGTACCATGGATATCATGGGCATATGTAGGGGTAATATTATATGCATGGGTTACACCTAAGTATATACACTAGTGGGTATAGGTGTGCCCATTTAGGCTTACTATCCTCGGTTAGGTAGGGGTTAGGTGTCTTCAAATATTGATGAGGTAGAGGATGAAACTTCTAATGGCTCCAGTGATAATGGTAGAAACTAGCACAATAGTGTATGTGGGGATGATGATGATGATGATGATGGTTTTGACAAAGGGGATGGAGGAGAGGATTACACTAGATCCATGATGGTGTTGGATCCAATAAATATAGGTATACTTGGTAATTTTATTGATCTAGTTGAAATAGGGGCTTTAGGTGTGAAATAGGTAGGGATAGGGATATTTTAGAGGAGGATATTATCACCAGGGTAGGGAAGATATTAGGTTTGGAGAGAGGTGGTAAATACATAGACCACATTAGACATCTATGATGATGATATGACTCACCTTCAGTTAGATATTGCCTGGTTGAAGGCATATATGGCTAGGATGGTTCAGATATAGGCCTAGATTATGGTAGAGAGAGATTGGGCCATATCAAATAGAGATTAGGCCTTGATATATGTTCAAAGGCTTTGGCATGAGTGTGATAAGGTTCAAATATCTAGTAAATATTCAATTCTTTCCCATATTATTATTGATAGCCTTTGGGATAAGGATTAGGCCTCGTACTATCACTAAGACTATGAGACTATAGTGCTTAGAGATAAGTATATTTCCATATTTGAGGTTTCAGATACAAAAAGGGTTGGTAGTACATTAGGTTGGTATAGGAATAGGACCCATGGTACAATACCCTTAGGATAGTGATTTCAAAAACCACAACCACCTACACCACTAGGACTACTAGGGCCACCTCCTACTATAGGTCCTATCAATACTCAAAGTTAAAGCTAATTTGGGATAACTCTTTTGACATTTTGTCATATTATTATACTTTTGACACCATGATGATATGTATATATATTCTTAATGTATGTGACATTATTGAGATATATTGACATTCATATTAAGTCCTTCAAGGCCTATGTACATGGATAGTTATTTTTTGATATATGTGATGCTCTATATATTATCATGTTGATCTAATTATTAGCACATGTTTTATAATTATGAATGTTTATTTTCATTTTAAACATGTATACTCTATTTTATTAATACTTTTCCATTTATATGAGATGTTGATTTATTTTTTTCTACTTACGTTGTATGACTTATATTTATGCTTATTTATATATACACAATTATATTAGCACATAATAAATCATATTTTATTCGAGTATTACTCATTAATTGAGGTTGTGTTTGGGATTTGGTTTTTTAGTGATCTCAAATTAATTCCCACTACATTGATTGATAGTCTCTGTTGGCTTGATGTTTGTTATAGCATGTGATATTACGCATCTTAATTATGAAAAACCATAATAAAAATATACATCCTAAGCATGGAAAAATTAGTTTAAATGAAAATATAAATAACCTAGGAATAAGATATGAAAAATAAAATACCGAGTGTAAATATAATATAGATAAACCAAACATTCATAACCTAAGTACAATATATGAATAATCAAGACTCAATTTAAATAAAATGTAATAGACCTATGAAAACCAAGAAAGGCACAAAAAGGAAAAAAAAGGCAACAATAAAATAAAAACAAACAAACAAGAACCAAAAAAATAAAGTAAAAAAAAAAAAAAACTAAACAAAGAAAACAAAAAAAATAGATAAACAAACTATTAAAAAAATAAACAAACTATACAAACAAACAAAATAAACTATACAAATAGAATAAACAAATAAATGACCTAAAAAATATAAATATACAAACAAGTTAGTCACCATGTTAGTAACAAACATAATATAATAAAATAAATGAATTGTTTGTGCATGTGTAATAGAGGTTTTATGCTTGGCAATAGGGTTGCCCTTAGGATAGGTATTAATGACACGTGTAAAATAACATAAGGACAAATGGCAGAAGGTTGCCCCTAGGAAATAGTGACAAAGGGTACCATGACAAATGGTTATTCATAGGTTATTATGGATAAATGACATAAATAAGATGGTAAACATTGCCCCTAGGATATACGCTATAATGAGACAAAAAAATAAAAATGGGAGGAATATAAGAAATAAGAAGGGGTAGTTGAAATAACTCTATATGCACTAGGTCCAACATGAAATTTAGGCCAAATGTAGTTCTCCTAAGATATGACATAGAATAAAATTGATGATAGTGAAAAGAGAATGATCATAAAGTAATATTAGAATGATATCACAAAATTGTGGGTGCATAGGAAAAGAGCGAATGATGTTCACAATCATGAAATCATTAGGCACAAGAAACTCACAAAGAATTAGATCATGGTTTATACTAAAACCACACTAAAATACAGGATATGATAATCTACTAATGAGATAAATTGGTAATTCATAATGTTTACTACATATATGGCTTGGGATGATAATGAGCTCATAAATTGGTGAGAGTGTTGGCTAAGTTTGGTTGAAAAATTGAAAGTGCATTGGCATGACCATTAGTCCATCATGTTTAAATACAAAATACTCAAAAAAGTGAATAAGAAAATGGAAAAAGTATATGGCTAAGACCAATAAGGATGGGTAAACTAAAGGGCAAGTGATTACTTGTGAAATAATTATAATACCCACAATCCTTAGGGTAAGTAAGTGGTCATGACCAAGCTAACTTGAGATACCCCATATATCCAAGTGATACGTACATAGTCTATGTAAACTTTAGGTCAATGTAATTATTCTAGAAATGGGAGGAAAATAAAAAAAATGTTCTATAAATGAAACTATCTATATAAGAGAGTCCATCCTAGAATATTTGGAAGGCTTTATATCTCGCATGGAAATTCTAAACCAATTTTCATGATTTTGTGATTTTTAGGTTTTCCTTGGGTCTTTTCAAATGTTTAAGGGTTTTAAAATGTTTTGAATATATTTAGAATTTTCCTGGAATCATAACTCAATTGAGAATAAAGAGATACAAAATGGCCTAACTCACAAAATGATGAGTGTGTGGCTTAGGTCACTCATAAAATGATAAAATAATTCAAATGTAAATTTCTTACAAAATAGTGAGATCATTCATATAAGGGTGGATAAGATGACTCAAAAAAAACTAAGCACTACCTACATAGTCAAAATGGACCTCAAGACACTGTAGTTCCCCTAAAGTGGTGAAAGTTCAGAAATGTTTCCAATGTTTTTGAGTTCTTTTGGTATCTCAACTTAATGGATGATTACAAGATAAAAAATAAATTAACTCATAAAATATTGAGAACATGGCTTAAAATTTCAGGTAAAATAGTGAGAGTGTGGTAAAGGGGTGATGGAGATAACCACAATGTAAATTGAGTGCTACCTACATAGTCCCATATGACCTCAAGTCACTGTAGTTCAACCTATAGTGAGGCATTTGAATAAGTAACAAGTTTAAAAATAATAAAATAGTAAGCTATGTCACAATGATGGCAAGGTAATGCGATAATGAATGGTAAAGGGGTTGTTCCTAATTTTTCAAAAGGTAATTCTAATTAGGAAATAATGGCAAGGTTTAGTGATACTAATTTATCCATATGAAATTTTAATTAGTAGAATAATTAATGGTATATAACATAAAAACAAATGAAGGTTACAACTACCAGGACCACTACCATATTTATTTCATATTCTACCATTCAAAAGTTTGAATTTGATCCAACTACAGAAACTGCATCTAACATCAACTATTGAACATGCTTAAAGTACAAATGAATCTTAACCAACTCCAAACATGATAGGGTATGGTACAAAAAATAGATATATTAAGGCATAGCTTAAATGATAATTTTAAACAATAATTTGAGTCCCTCAAGTGTAAACATGATTGAGGTGCATTATATTCATTGGTTCATCAAGTTAATCTCCTTCTGGTGTGGTGAGCCTATATGCTCTAGAACCATAGTTATAAATAACCACATAAGGCCCTAAATAATTAGGTTGAAACTTTCCTTTCTTCTTTATCTCAGAATTGATGTTTTTATAATTTTATTTAATACAAGTCAACTAAAATTAAATTCCTAATGCTTAACACTCAATTGTATTTGCCACAAAATATTTTATAGTAAGCTTAAATGTTATTCAAGGCAGCCATGAAATTTCCATATAGTAAATATACCTCTTACGAATTATATACTTTATAATCCTCATCATCAATTATATGTTGCAATGAAGTGTGAATTAAAGGAAACTCAACCTTGACAATAAAAATTGTCTTAGTGCCATAAATAAGGTAATATGGCATAACTCTTACTAGATTATGGAAAGTGGTACAATAGGCCAAAAGGGCATTAAAAATTTGTAAGTGAAAATTATGACTGACTAGAATCAGTGATAATTTTCTTCAGAATATTAACAATGGTCTTATTATAAGCCTTAATTTGGTCATTGACTTGTTGGTAATAAGTGGTGGAAAAGTGTTATTTGATATAATATTAGGCACAAATTATTTTAAAATATTTATTTTTAAATGAACCATAATTATCATATATAATGTTAGAGGGTATACCATAGTGGAAAAGGAGATGGTTAAATATGAATTTAAATATATGCTTACAAGTGACATAAGTGAGGGGAATGGATCTTAGCCACTTAGTAAAAGATTTGATAGTAGTAACGACATGTTTGTGGCCATATGGGGATGTAAGATTTATATTACTTATGATGTTGAGTACCCAAATTGATAATGGCCATGGTGTTGTCAGTGATTTTATTTTTTTATCTAGATCATGGATCAGATTAGCATGCTTCTAACACTTCACACACTTATTCACATAAGTGAATGTATCTAGTTCCATATTCAATTAGTAATAACTAGTACATAGTAATTAATTGGAAAGGATGGACACACTATTAAGGGATACACACACTCTTTTGTGAACTTAAATTAATGTTAATCTAAATTCTATTGAAGATAAAAAAATGAAATAGAGTTCCATCATAGCTTATATGATACAAGGTAAGTCCAAGTAGGATATAAAAAGAGGCTTTATGGATGAAGGCTTTTTTGTTTCTCATGGGAAAGGTCTAGGGGAATTATTTGGTCTTAGATGTAAGCATATATGTTTTAATACAAAGTAGATGTGGTATCAATAATATCAAAAACCATGTCGATGACTGATTGTTCATGTGCTAGTGCTAGGAGATGTTCTACAAGAAATTGATAATCCCTATCTTTATCTATAATATGAATCATGGATCCAATGGTGGCAATGACATAAACTAGTTTATTATTATATCTATGTATCCATTCAAATTGAATGTTGGAAATTTCTTAGTTAAGATGTTTAACCATGCCTTTATATAGTACCAACTTCTCATATTTCATCTAGTATTGGTATATAGCCTAATTGATGATAAGCTATGAATCAACATGAACCAAAAAATGTTGTATATTCCATTTTACTAATTGACAAATTCCTATAATGTGTGATTCATATTCATATATATTATTAGTACATGTAAAATTAATGCAAAATGACTTAGGAATAAAATCCCCTTGTAGTGTGATAAACAATATGTCAGCACCTAATCCATGTTTGTTGAATGAACCATCAAAGTACATTTTCCATTGTTCTACCTTAGGAGGTGTTCATAATTATAATATTATCATGATGGATTAACCTATAAGTCCAATATAATAGGTTAAATATTAGGAAGAGGATTTTATACAAGCTAATCTATAATTACATGTACCTTAATGGCTTTTTTATTGGCATATTTGATCTTAAATTCACATAAAAGTATGATCTATGTTTCCATGCATCCTTTTAAATTTGTTTTGGAAAGTAGATAGATACTTAAGTGGATATAATTTGAGAATTATAGTGATCTTGTTGTTCAACATGTAGTGATGCAACTTTTGGGCTATAAAAACCATAGCTAAACAAACTTTCTTGATCAGTGTATAATTGTGCTCATACATGATCAATGTTCTACTTAGGTAGTAGACACATGATCCTTGCCCTATTCATCATGTTATGCCAAAAGTTCACTTAAGAATATTTTGTTTTAATAAGTAAATTAACATGTATTATTTAGCATAGGTGTCGATAAAATAGGTTAATTGGATAGGTAGTCCTTGAGATGGTCAAATTATTTTTGGTAATTTTCATTATATGATAAAGTAGTTCCCCTCTTCATCATGTTTGTAAAAGGATGGAATTTATTGGGTAGTTTTGATATGAATCATCAGATTGACTATATATTTCCATACAAACTATAAAGATACTTCATAGTAGATGGTTGCATCATTTGTGTAATAGTTAAAACTTTGGCTAGTTCAACTTCAATGCCCCTAAAAGAGACAATGAATCTTAAAAATTTACAAAAATTTACACCAAATACAAAATTATTAGGGTTTATCCTAGAATTTTACTCTCAAAGTCTCTCAAATATTCTTTTTAGTATGGTTGTATAGTTGCCATAGGTCTTAGATTTACCTAGGATGTCATCGACATAGTCCTAAAAATGGCATGCATCATATCATGGACATCACTATCATGGATTTTTGGTATATGGATCTTACATTCTTGAGTATAAATGGTATAACCTGATAACAAAGCATTCCCCACAAAGTAGTGAACATTATATTATGTTGGTCCTCTAGTGAAATTCTAATTTAGTTGTATCCTAAAAAATCATCCATAAGGGAAATCATTTTATATCTAGTCATGGAGTCAATAATAATGTCAATATTTGGTAATGGAAATTCACCTTATTGAAGGCTTTGTTAATATCATAAAAATTGGTGCACAATTTGATACTTTATGGATTCCTAATAATTGATATAATGTTAAAAATCCATTTCAAATAATCAATTAATTTATTAAATCTCATATCTAAGATTTTATCCAACTCTTTCTTGACTAATAAAACAATATAGGGATACATTTTTCATATCTTATAATTAACTAGTTTTTCATTGAGATGTAAAACAAGGTAGCGTACAACCAATACAAGGTCAGAACCTATCTTATGTGAATAGTCCCATATAAAATATATCAACAAATTCTCTGATAAGGGTTGTAAAGACTTCACATTCCTCCTCAGAGAGGGACATACCTAATATGATCCATTTTGGGTCCTCTAGGTTTCCAATGTTAAGCTCAGAAGTGTTATCCATATAGAGTGTAAGGCCATCTTCTAATAGATTTTACAAGGAGGTAAACTAGTTGGTAATGCTAAAGTCTTCTAGATAGACTAGCTCATCTAATTCTCCCAAATAAGATGAATAAAAATTACCCAATGATGGCAAAGTTCAAATAAAAAATACCTTTAGGCACTCTTATATAATTTACTCAAAATATTATTTCTCTTTTGTCCTAATTTTGGATCCATAAATAAGCCTTAGAATAGTGGTCTCCTACGCTTCATGCAGAAAAGGGATGAATATCCCCATCTAATGATGCCTAAAATAGGTTTTCACTAATAGACTTGAATTTTTATTTAATTTTTCCCTAGTCTAAAAGTGATTGAGTGAGGTTTTCAATTTTATACTTCAATATTTGTTTTTTATTTTTTCTTTTGGCTAAGTTCACCTGCTCTTTGAAACAGTTAGAAGGATCCAATCTAACTAAAAATCCATGTTTTTGATCTCTTAGAGGAATATGATCCCTCAAACCTAGAAAGTTACAAATGGTCTCATCATTATTGAACTCCTCTAATGGCATTGTCAACTCATATTAGTCCCAATATATCAATTATGGGTGATAAAGGGTAAGTGACAAAGGGTGATATATAATATTAATGATACAAACATAATAAGGGTTAAAAAAATTCATGTTAGTAAGGTCATCATATATGCTATAATCAGACCCTATGTCATTTATAGAATCATCTCACTATTCAATGGTGTAAGAACTCAAATAAGGTACATGGGGTCACCCCCAGGTAGTTTAAATTTAATATGATGCATTTATTTGTACTTGGTCTTTGAAATTGGCTTGATTATTACTTGATGATGTATCCCTAAGCCCTTGCCTTCATAAGCTTGATTACCCATAATCTAATTAGGGATAGGATGCTTGTCACTTTAGTAATAGTTATCTAGATCATCAATATAAATACATGAATCATATTGGATAAATGATCTTGTTTTAGGCCAAAGTCTAGTTTGAAAATATGAGATTTTCACTTATCACACCACTCCATGCAAGTAGTGCTCAATTTATTTCTCCCATAGGATTTTGGGTTCTATGGTAATTTGGAAATGTGAAAGGAATCATGAGTAGTGTACTCTCTTATAAAATTTTTAGATATATAATATGGTTTACAATGTTTGGTAGAACTATAGATGTGGTTGAAGCTATAATCTTAGGAACAATGTAATTAGATTCTAGTCCAAATTCAATGGTTTTGGCTTTATCAAAATTTCCTCTATCAATTTTAGGCATAGAATTTAGGCCAAAATAATAATTTTTGATCTTGTAGTCCACCTCAATATATTTACAATATTGATAAGGTGGAGATTAGTTGGTATAGTTACTTCCATCCTTTAATGGGGAAATTTAATACATTGATGTATTGTGGAAGGTATGGCCCTGATTTTATGAATCTAGGGTCAACCTAAGAGTGAGTTGTATGATAACTCTAGATTGAGAATGTGGCAAAGATTGTCATGGGTTAAAATCCCAATAACCACTAGCAAATTGATGGTGCCTTATGATTACCATTCCTCATTATTATATGCTTTGATAACAATGGTATCTAGTTAGAGATTGGCCATGGTGTATCCAAGATGAATTGATAACTTTAGAGACATATTGTTTAGTCTTAAACCATTGTTTATAAGGATTGATTTAAATGTATGTTGAGTTATATAGATATCGATGTATAATGGTTTACTATTTAATGGGCCTAAGATGACATGTCACTTTTATCAAAGGTAAGGCATTGGTTAGGGTCCAAATGTCATAACGTGGCTTGAAATTTATCTAGTGTTATGTCATCAAGTCTAAGGGATTGACTCAAGTTTTCATTTAGTATGTTCTTGTGAATTTTATATGTACATATCAAATACATCATGGATATTTGTGTAGGTGTCTTCTATAGCTACTCCATAATGTCACAAGTCTTCCTTTTAGTTAAAAAAAATTGTCTTGTTTTTTATGGGCATGGAGGTCTGAATGGGTTCATTCATGGAATTTGGTTGTAGTCTTTTGATGGTAATATTAGCTTGTCGAGTTACAATTACAAAATCACAATCTAATACTAGGCCTTGATAATTAGTTAGAGAGGTAGTAGGGCCTATAATGTTTATTCTTGGGTAGTGTTGATCTTAGCTACTAACACGATCCAAAGAAGGATTACCATCATAAGGAGGTTGGTAGGCATTGTCTAGTTGATAGGCATTCTTAGGTAAATGTCTTGGTTTATTGGTATTTGGCAAGGGATCAATGGTAATGGTGGTAGCATGACCACTCATAATATATCTTACAACATCGTTGTAATTATATGTAATGGTATGATAGCCTCCTTAGTTGGATTAGTTAGTTTTCCCTTAGTTCTGACCATTCTATTATTGTTTTTGTGGATGATGATGTTATTGTTTTAGTTGTGGTCTTTGCTACTATTGTTATTTTTATTATTTTTATCTATTTTTATGTTGAGGAAATGGATTTTGATATATGCCCAAGTTATGATTATTTTTGGGGGCACCCATATCTCATTGTATATCTCCATTATCAATCATGTTCTCAATTATATGCCTTATTTTTATACATTAGTGTATGGAGTGTCCCTTGACATGATGGTACTCAAAAAATTAATGTTATTTATACCAATTGAGAAAAGGAATTCTTTCAAGAAAGGGATTTAGCAAAATCCAACTAATCATATTTTCCTAAACCAATTTGCATAATACAAAATAAATAGGCTCTATGAAGTCATTGAATGCTCTTCAAATTAGTGGTATTTTCCTTAGGATAGGTTTTTCAAATTGGGCTTGATTTTTAACTAGTTTTGTGGAAGTATAGGATAAATGGATGAAGGTGGTAGTTTTTAAATGGGTAGAGGTAAATGGATAGTATTTACACCATTTATACATGATGTGCTTTAGTGACCACATTACCAACAACATTTTATTATAGATATAATAAGCCTTTGGTATTTCATTAGTATTGGCCTGAGTGGGAATTAAAGTTGGTATTTGGATCAAGTTATGGTTATGTTTATGGCTTTGGTTCTAGTTTTGTTATTAGCCTTGATGTTGGTTTAGGCTTTGGTTATGATTGGAAGAAGATATTTTAATAATCCCCTTGTTGACAAGGGAATTTTTAATATGTATCCCTTTCTCAACAACCTATTCAAATATGTGAGCACATTGTATCTTGATATGATAAGATATCTCATTATATATGCTCTAGCTTAATATTGCATCTAATTATTTGTCTAGTAAATTGTGAATGAAATGGCTCACAAGTTCTCTCCACCATTGTAAGTAAGCAAAAAATCTTTCACCATTTCTCTATTTCACTTGTCCCAGATCTACCACTATACTCTCATGTTTGAGATTGTATGTGAAATGTTGTACAAACTTCCCTAAAAGTTCATAAAAGTTTGGTATAAAATTATTTATTAGTTTCATAATCCATTCCAAGGCTTGTCTAGATAAAATTCTTGGAAAAAAGAGAATAAAATATATGTCACTGTAAACCACTAGTTGGAAATCAACAAATAATTATTTTAAATTTTATTTAGCCATTAAAGGTGAAGCTAGGTGCCTAACCAAATTACCTGAGGTGTTATAGGAATTTGTGGCTCACTACTAAGAGGTGTTCACCTCTCAACTATATATTACTTCTAGACAAGATGCTCTCACCCAATGTTTGAGAGTTGTGCCCTGTAAGCTTTTAGAGGCCTAGAGAGTCGCTTGTGATCAACTTCTTAATCTTAATGATATTAAGGAAGCTATTTTGGAGATTTCCAATGATACGGATCCTATAATTAATGGGTTTTTATCTGAGTTTCAAAATTCTTTATGGGACACTGTGGGCCCTAACCTTCATCAAGATTACCTTGAAGGTATGCATACTAATTCTCTGGGGACACTTATTTAATAGGGAAATATTAAATTCATTCACAAAGTTGGAGACAAAAAAATTCTAACCAATTAGAGGCCTATCACTCTATTGAATGTTTCTTATAATATATTTCCAAAGCATTTTCCCTTAGGATCAAACATATCATTCCTCTCATTGTGAGGAGTGAACAAACTGGTTTCATTCAAAATCATTATATACTAGATAATGTGATATTTATTTGGGAAGGCATAGAATAGGATAGAAATTCTAATCAAAAATCTCTTTTTGTCAAGATTGACTTTGAGAAAGCCTACAACTGCATATAATGGCCCTTTATCACTACCATGTTGTAAGCTCTTAGCTTTGGACCAAAATTTGTGCACACTGTTAACTGCTCTTTCAGGATGCTAAAGTGTGCATCACCATAAATGATACCCATAATCATAGTTTTGAGCTTCATAGATTGATCAGACAAGGTTACCCACTTTCCCTTACCCTTTATGTGCTTGTTGTAGAAGGTTTAAATTACTTTTTAGTGACTATAATTATAAGGGGATGGCTAAAGGTATCTCTTTCTACCTCGAATCATCAATTGGTTAATGGTCACTTTGTGGATGACTCCTTCCTTACTCTCTAAGAAGATGAAGAGTTAGTTAGGAATGCCATGCATTACCTTGATATTTTTTGTTTGGCCTCAAGATTTTTCATTCAATGGATAAAGACCCAATGTTAAAGGTAATCTCTATCTCCTAAACCCCCTTGGCTTGAGGGGTAAAAGTGGAAATGGCTCCTCCTTGGTATTCAATTTAAATTCCTTGGCATTCATTTTGCATTTTGAGTATCCCCTGCTGGTCTTTGGTATTATGTCATATAGAGGGTTGAAAAAAAATTGCTTATTAGATTGATAAGCCTCTTACTCTAGCTGGCAAATTTTAGATCTACTCTAAGGTCTTGGCTTCCACTCTATTTACTACTCTTCTTGTTTGGACCCTTCTAATGCTTCCTACGGTAAATTGGAAAAAAATATTTTTGACTTCCTCTAGGGTAATTCTAAAGGCCATCAAAGGTTTTAGAGAGTGTCTTGGGACATTTTTTATAGACCTAAGGAAGCAGGTGGCTTGGGCCTTATTGACATTAATCTCTAGGGCATTGCTCTCAGTGTTAAGTGGATTATTCAAGGATTAGAAGGAAAGGAAGCCTAAAAAATCCTTATCATAAATTTCATACTCAAGGATTTCCTCTTGGAATAAAGGCGTGGTGGGGCATTGACATGCATACCCTTATCCTCACCCCTATGCTTTTCAAAATCATTGGCTCTTTTATCAAACAAAGCATATGGAAGGCTTGGGAGAAACTTAAGTCTCACCTGGTCTAGGTTGGAGATGGATTTAGGAATAGCCTCTTTATTAATTCTCATTCTCTTTGGTTGTCCCCTATTCTCAATTTCCATAATGTTCCCTTTTCCTTGGTGCCTTGGATAAAAATTCTTAGTCTTTTTAAAAAGGGTATTCAACACATTGGTGATCTATTCTATAAGATATCTTGGGATTGGTTACCTTGGGAGATTGTAAAATATAGGTTTCATCTTAGTAAAGAGGATAAAGAATCTCTTTTTGAAATACATTATGCCATACCTAATGATTATTTTCACAAAATTGGAGTGTCCTCTCTCATCCCATGGTGGAAGCATTGGAATTATCCTACTACCACTCCTTTTTTCCATTATGCCCCTAAGTTGGGATATAATCTTCTTGCTCCCAAACATATCGACACTAAGTTAATTAACTGATGGTGGAGTCTTAACTATCATCACCATGTTTGGCTTAGGAGATTCAATAATATTTGTGGGGATCTATTAGAACCTAAAGAATCTCACTTTCTCTAGTGTATTATATATCATGGGATCCCTATTAGATACCAGTTCAAGTAGATGGAGGTTCTTAATCCCACTTGTCATGCTTATCATCACCCAAAGACCATTAAGCACCTTTTTCAATTTTTTCCCCATGATCAATCTACTTAGAGATGGATTCACTCTCTTTTTAAACCATTCAAGCCTAAAACGTTCACCTAGAAAATGGATCTCTTGGGGGACTCAACCTTTCTTCCTACAAGATACAATAGATTTTGGTATATTTTTCACACTGATATTTTATTTTAGATCTAGAAGTCTAGAAATAAAGGTTTTTTTAATCATAAATCTATGGAAATTGGTTTTTCAATTTTTAATAAAATAAATGTGATCTCTAATGTTACCCTTCAGATCTAGAGATAGATAGAGAAAGTGTGACTAGGGCTTCACCACTTACAAGAGCTATTGGATCATTGGGGTAATACCCCTTATGCTATCAGTGGGGAACCACTTGATCACACTCCTCTTTTGGGATAGAGTCTAGAATTTGTGGTCCCATAGTCATAGGTCCTAGAGTTGAAGGAGCTCCTCTTCTCACTCTTGTTGGCCATCTTCTTGGCATGGTTCATCTCATTGTGATAGTGGCAGTCAAGGAGGTTGGGTGGCTCCCTAATAGGACAAGTTTTTGTGCCTTATGCTTTCCATTTCTCTACCTTAGTATAATATTTAACAGCTTCAACAAACTCAAGAGTAACATAATGATGGGTGGGAGCCTCTTACCTTTGATAAAGACCCCATAGCTAATGGTTGGTGGGGAAGGAAACCTCAGGACCCTCTGTTGCCTCTACCACCTACTACCATGTTCACTACTACTTCTTAAGGTTATGGTTTTTTTGTTGTGTTTTATCCTTTTTTGGTTTTTAGTGGGTATGTGTTATACTTTCTAGCTAGTTTGGCCTTGTAGATGCTTATGTTGCTTTTTTGGGGTTTGTTTAGCTCAATATGCTTTTAGGGTGTGACTTTTCCACCCACTTTTTTTGTATGACTAGCTGTATTTTATTTTGGATGTCTTTGTATAATAAATTGCACTTTTCAATTTAAAAAAATCTCTTTAGGGTAACCTTTGCCCTTATATTTATCAAATTTGGGTAGCTCATAACCCATAGGAAAAGGTATTTAGAGATAATCCATATTGAATGGAAATGAGTATATCTCATCTAGTTTGAAGTTCTTTATTTGCTTCCTAGTTTAAATGGATTAAATTACATCCTTCATTTACTATAACTCTTGGGCTACAAAGCTGGATGGCATGGATTATTATGGTTTGGGTTATGAATTCAAAGGTGGATTACCTTGATTAGAGTATGAAATAATTTCATATTATAGAATGTTTTTTGGATTGGTATAATAACTATATATACATATCAGTGCATTGGGAATGTACTATTAATACAAAATACATTATTACTGGTAGACTTTATATCTAGGGTTGGAATCATAACCTTGGTTGATGAACTATGGCTATGATAGAGGCACTTGGGTAGGTGTAATATATTGGTATTACTAGGTTTGTGTAGGAACTTGATATCTACTCATTGAACCCTATTATACAAAGGGAACCTATTACTAGCTAAAACACTGATGTTGAAAGTGTTATAATTTACATCTCTACTGTATATATTGTACCCATTGGCTGAAAATAAAATATTGCCTAGCACTTAATACCTATTGTAAATTAGAACCTTATTTTTAGTTAAACACCTATTATTGATAGGTCACTTATTGAGGGTTTGGTATTTGTTGTTAAGGGTTTGACATTTGTTGTTGATCAACTAACACTTTTTGTTAACAATAGAAATAGTTGTGGAATAGGTAACATTACAATGTTTTTGGTATATTAGTTTGTGTTTACTATGGTGTAATATTAGTTTCAACCTATTGAGGTGGTGTAGTGTTTTTCTCTTATTGAGGCAGTATGTTGGTTTGTTTTTCACTAGTTACCCCCTTTTCACACTTAAGGAAGTAGTTTGTTAAGGAGTGAAAGTTGTTTGTTGTGTTTGGGAACTAGGCATACTTATCCCTTTTTGTTGTAATCCACTTAAGGTATTGGATAAAGTAATCTATTGTGTTTATCATGGTGTATTAGACCCAATTTGGTTTAAATTAGAATGAACTTTCATGCTATCCACTATGTTTTATGTGAGCTCTTCCATTTAAGAAATAGTTTTTCTATCATTATTAGTACATTATACATGTCTCCTACCAATGTGATTTTGATAAATAGGTATATGTTTTGATTTACGTAGCCTAAAAAATATATTTTTGGACTTATTTAATGATTTATCTCTATAATTGGAATGTTTGAAACAACCATTGTATTAAAGTTTTGAGTTAATTTAAGGTAATTTTGGTATGCTTGTTATACATGTTATAATTGATCATCCATAGGACCTTTCCCTTTGAAAAGTGCACTTTTTTTATATTTAGGTATTTTTACTAAAGATTTATTTTAACCATTTGATGCATGCTCAAATTTTTTGTTTTGAGGCACATTACTAGTTGTTTTGATCAAACTAGATAGACTTTCATGTGGAAAGTTTGGCAAGAATTTAACTCCTACTTCTACTACCCTAACTAGAATTTCATCTTTGTTTTCTATAAAATGGAGATAAAACAAGTATGGGTCATAACTTTCTAGTTTTTTTGAATAGTATATATTTTTTTTAGATTTGTTCAATAATAGGTGTCACTTGAGAAAGAAATTGAATTGTTTGTTCTTGATCTTGGCTTGGATAGGATGGTGCATTAACCAAGTACTATGTTAGTGGGTCCTACCTTTGCTCTTCATATCGAATATTATAATAGGGATATGGATCCATATCATATGTTTTAGATTAAGGTAAAAACAGGTTTTGAAGGGACCCCAAAACCCTACACAAGGTGAAAGAAAAACCTTAAAGCACAACCAGGTTAACAAAAGAACCTAATTACAGAATAGTACCCAAACCAAGTTTTACAAGGACCTGTAACCAATAAATATGACCATGAAAAATAGCTGTCAAAACACTGATCTAAAGGTTAACCAACTGGAATAGCAAGCTGAACAACCTTCCAGACCAGTAACTAGCAAACCAAAAAAAGTGACCACTTTACAGCCCCCAATAAACCAGTCAGCAAAAGGGAACTTTGGATGAATCTTTTAAATTAAGATTTTTCTTTTTGCATGACCAAAGATTCATATCTAGAGGAGGGACCAAAGGCTTATAATTCTTTCTCCTAACTACTATCCATCCATCCTCTACCTTACCTGCCTCTGCAACCCATGCCTCAGGAGACAATGATCTTTGGACTCTAGTGGGCATAAACTCATTGTGAGAGTCAAACACTATCTGGCTCTTAGAAAGATCCTCCAAAATAGGAGAAGAGACTACCATCTCCTCCTCTAGCTTAGCTGTATCACTAACCACAACCTCCATAGGGGCTTCATTAGAATGATTCTCCAAAGATTCATCTTCATCTTTCGATTCAGATTGTGAACTATCCTCTTTCTCGGTCTCAGATTCTGTTGTTGCTTCCAGAGGTTGTTTTTCCATACTATGTTCAGAGAAATCCTTAGGTCACCAAGAAGGTGAACATCTGGGATTGGTTTTCCTAGCAACACAATGACTAGCAATATGTCCCGTCTAGTGACACTTCTTGCACCGAAAAGGGATTCCCTCATAATCCAAGATTTTTGTCCAGGTACCCCTTAGGGAATCAATGCATATTGCCCCAAGAAGGCCCTTTGAAACATCCAGGTCAGCCAAAAATCATGCACAAGTCGAATGGTGAGTTTTCCTGCTATCTTCTTCATATAAGAAATCCCCTATAGTGTTTCCAATGGTTTTAAAAACCGCCTCTTACCACAAGTGTAATGAAAGATAAGGGAACCACACCCATATAGGGAGCTTATTAAAGGATTCTGATAGAGGATTAAAATCCTTATGCCAAGGTTTGGCCATAAGAGTAGATTTTCCCTGCCAAGAAAAATTACTATGACACAATATAGACTATCTATTTTTAGGGCTTTGAAATATTACTATAAAAAAACCTCTGGCGTAAGGCTGGATTTGACCATCTTTAATATGCAACCAGTTCTTGGCAATCCAATTTTGTAGATCTACAAAAGAGGGCCAGAAACCATGGAAACAAAAAATAGCAGCACAAGAGGAAAACCATTTTTTTGACTGGAAGATATTTTCTGCTAATTCAGGGTCTAGAGTTACCCTTATAGGTTTTAAAGCACTTACAGGCGAAACATGAGTTGGTCCAACTATTGCATGAGGCAGAGCATCATGTATATCCACTTCAAAGGCTGCCACATCTGCATAGGTTCTCCCCCCAGGTCCATTCCCTGAACTAGGAACATAGGCCAGATGCAGGGCTGTAGTGTCTTCAATCCCTTTCCTAACAGAAAAAAGCTCAACGGTTTCCACAGCCACACCGGCCGCTGGGTTCATAGCAACCAATTTCAAAATTTTAGGGCTTGCACACACAAGAGCCATCTGTAACGGTCTTCCTCCACCAAGGACTTTTTTCAATGATTTATCTTATCCATATCATATGTTATATCATCACCATACATCTATTTAATAAATGGGTCATTAATAACAAATTTCTCATAGTTTGGATTGTAGATTGTCCCACTACGTGTATAGTGAGGAATGTTTGGATCTATGAATAGATATATTAAAAAACAAGGTATAAATGTGGAAAATAATTGAGTTCTAAGGTAAAAAACCCTCTATATATTTAAAATAGGAATAAAGGTGAAAGTATAAATTAGGTCTAAGGCAAGGTTAAAATATAAATGTGAAACCGATCTAACAAAGGTACTAATTTACCCAAAGGTAGTTATAATTAGTGGTGAAGGTGTCTAGATAAGGTAGAAAAATATTGATCTAAGTTAAAAAACAAAAAAGAAAAGTTCTAGTTATTTGGTTAAATGACATAAAGCTAGACTTCTAAATTAGTTTGACAGTATAATTATTTTCCCAAAGGCAGTTGTAATCATTAGCATGGAAAATAATGCTAGGCCTTCAGTCAAAAGTCATGAAGCTAGACTTGGAAACAAAGGATGATATAAAAAAGAACTAAAAATCAATCTTAATCTAAGGTAATTGGATTAGATAAACGCAGTAAATTGAAATGACTTAAAAATAATCTAATTCTAAGGTAATCTTCTCATAAGAACATTGTAATTGGCTCATAAAATACATGGTAATTAGATCACAAAATAATTGGTAATTGCCTAAAAAAATACTTTGGTAAATAGAACTATGACATTTTAGAACGTAACACCACAAACTCTAAATGAGGCACATGGCCACAAAACTCCTCATAAAGGATGTTAAAACAAGGAACATGACAATAAAGAAACACTAAGTCTAGGTAAGAGGTCTTTAGATAAAATTAGAAATCAATCCAACTAACACAATCGAAACACAAAAATTAGACCACCAAAGCCCAAATTAATTGAATATTCAACATAAAACTGATTAGTTTAGGATTTGAAATTTGAAAGATTGAATTTCAAATTTAATGTAAAAGAATTGGATTTTCTAAGGCAAATAGGCTAGACCAAAATGGGTAGAGTAACCATGTGTTCTGAAAAAAAATGCATGAATATTTTTGGAAATTGGTTTCAAACAAGGCAAAGTTTTGAAATAATTTAGGTAGTGTAACAACGCTCCTTTAAAAAAATGATATAAAAATGATTTTGGGGTAAAATGTAAATAAAATATTTGAAATAATATGGGTATATTAAAACCTCTTGGTTAAAATTGGTATGTAATACATGAAGGTTTATACTCATTTCAACATTAGAATACAAACAATTTTAAACTGAAACACACATGCTAATAAAATAAAATAGAAAAAGCACTGAGTGTATGTCCTATCCCTAAAACTGATAAGGCGTATATAACTTCTTCAAAATTTTCCAAAAATATACCAATTCTCAAAAGGAATTAAGTGTTAATACAAAAATAAAAGAGTGCATACAGATAGAGTTTTTAATTGCCCTCTGTCTCTTAAGCATTGGTACATGACATGAACTTAAAGTGTGACGCACTCCACATTTAGAAATATATTTCATGGTAAAGTGAGGTTTACTAAAATATATAAGTTTTTAAATTATATAAATGGTCCTATGCATGGCTAACATAATGGAACATCATGTAAATTTTATTCAAACTTACTAACTTTATATGCAAAGTTCTAGTCCTTTGCATAATGACTTCAACCATGTATAGCTTAGTGAAGTCTGATGTTTATCATGAATTGACCCTAGTTTTCATTATTATTAATAAGCTAACCACTCATCTACTATTAAATAATATTATCATGTTCCTAATTTATATACCCCACCATAGATTGGTTTTGGTATGATGTTTGGAGATGAACCTAGGTCAATACACCCCTAAATATTTATGAGGTGATAAAATTCTACCCACAAGCCAATGCAAAAAAATAAATTAATTAAAATTGTAAGAACTTTAGAGGTTGTTTCTAGGTCACCTAAGTCACTTAGATCTTGGGGAGAGAATATGTAACATTTCTTACATTGTCATATAAACAAGCAAGGCAATAAACAAGGCACTTTTGATCACCTAAGTTCCCTAAAGGGGATGGGGGAGTGCATACACATAAAATTCATTTTGACATGAAAAAATTAATGTAAAAACTTTTAATCTAATTAAAAAATAAAAATAAAAATCTCTTAATGTCTATACTCTAAAGTGAATTTTCATTTTAAAATCACCAAAAAATATGTGAATGAAGTTTTGACCATATGGCCTTGTTTTCTCTTTTAAAAATTGAAATCAACAAAGACAAGTTGGTTAGGTCAATTTTAAGTACTAAAAAAATGTGTGTATGAAAATTTATAAGTGTTTATACCTATATTTATGAACTTAGTTTCCTACAAAAAAATTTAGGTGGTTCTCTTATTTTTAATAAAAAAGATAAAAAACCAACAAATTTTCATTTTTAACTCTCAAGTTTTGGTTTACACAGAGTGAAGTTGTTGATTCTACAATAGATCGAAGTCACCTATTTCAATGAAGTCACTAATTTCTCTTTAGAATAAAACTAAAAAAAAATAGGTATCTAGTGAATTCACCATTAAACATTGATAAATTCATTGATTAGTCTAGGTAAAGTCACAAATTATAGCTTAAAATTAGGTAAAGTCATTGAAATCATGAGAAAATATCCCTGGTGAATCCATTGGCATACAAGGTCAAAGTCAATATTTGCATTCATCAATGTCATCATTTATATAGAGGTCAATTTAACATAGGTAAATGTTTCCAATTTCATTATATAGCAATGTCATCGTTTATAGTGAGTCATTGATGTGAAGTCAATGATTTTTACAAAATAAATGGTCACAAAATAGGGGGTAAAATAGGTGAAGTTTTTGATTAGTAAGGAGAAGTCACTGATTAGTGACTAAATAAAGTGATAGGAATTTTTAGCATAAAACTAAAAATTTGAATATGTAAGTGATATTTTTAATAATTTCAATGGTTGACATCATTAATCTTGTCCATACATGATGTGTGGTCCCATCGAGCATGCCATTATGTAATGTTAAGAATATAAAGAGCACACAAATGTCTTTAGTTCCTTATAAGTGAATAAAATTAGAATTTTAGTATAATAATTTAATGAAACTATACCACTCTTTCCTAAGTACTAGGTTCAGCATAAAATGTAATGAAAAAAAAACTACGAATAAGAGATAAATATATACAACATTGTTACCTCCCTTTTCAAAATTAGTGTTTACTTATTGTCATAAAAGATGTTCTTCATCATCTTATGGAATTAGAGACTTTGATCAATGAATTATACATACTATCTTAGTGTGAATATTCTTGATATCAATTTGTCATTATAAAATTACTTTGATGTCTTCTTGAAGGCATTCATGTAGAATAATTGTTGACCAAATTTGAATTTTAAGTCAAATTAGAACCCCTATAGGTAAAATATTGACTCCTAGGTTCTCTATGGGTCTAATACATATGTCCAAATGTGTTTTATAGGTTAATTAATGTCATTTAATGTTATAATAGCCTTGGTACTTAGTTAGTTTAGTTATTTTTAGTCATTTTGTAGTAAAAAGGGGGCATTTAATGAGTTGTACAAATTCCTTAAGAAGTGTGAATGTTATAAAAGGTTATGTCATAGGTCATGTGTACCCATATGTCACAATCAACTATTGGTAACTAAAAGTGGTAGGTGCTTCAAAAGAAAGAGCAATTTTCTTGGGTAAAAGGTGAGTTTAGCACTTGTACAACCCATGGGGAAGTGTACCACATCAAATAAGATCGTGAAATGTCCACTTATATTCCCCAAGCTTGAATACATGTTTTAAATGCTCTGAAAGTGTCATTTTTGTCCCAAAACCATTCTACTCCTTTTTCACCCTTATTGGCAAGTAAAAGTAGTCTTCAAGTTTGTAGTTGGTACAAATAGAATGGGAGGTTTCATATAAAACACCTTTGGGAGGTGAAATTAAAGTTAGATACCATAATTTCAATTATAATATTTTGAATAATGGTCAGTTGTGATTTATGAACCATCCTCATGAAGTTGGTTGTGTTTTTATGCCTGTTATCTATCTAGCCTATAGGTTTTTCCTTAGTTTGAGCAATTCCTTATAAAAAAATTGTTTAGGTTGATTATAGATGATTTTATATTCCTTATATAATGTTACTCATGATTTTTTTTTCATTTTTTAAGTTGATTTGATGAGTAAATCATCTCATGTTGGAAAATTAGTCTCATTTGGATGATAGGAAAGTTTTCACTACCTTGAGAGTTTCTCATGCTCTGGGAATGGTTCCAAAGGGTGTAGAGAATTTATCAACAATTTATTTAATGTATTATTTGTCCCCTAATTTTTTAATATCATTCTTCAAGGTAATGCTCCATGTTTTGATTAAATATGTAGCCATGAACATTTCACAATCAACTCCTTGCCCATTCTCACTTACAGTCATAGGAAATCATATGTGGAGGACATATTTAACATTATTAATGGAATTTTATTAATTATATAATGGTAATAAACATATTCTCATATCAATATTATAAAATAAAACCTCCACTTGGCATAAGAAAGGATTGTGCTTGTACTTCAATCATACACATAGTTCTAAATGCATCTATAGGTGTTGGAAAGGGGAATACCATGTTGAAAAAAGGTTTTAAAAAATAATTTAAAGGTATTTATGATGATAAACACCTATTTTAAGGATTGGTCAGATTCTTGGTATGGTCATAAGGTCAAAACATGCACATTGTGCACCTAATGACTACTATCTAAACTCAATCTACCATTGAAGATCACCTACATGTGCCTTCATAGAGGTTTCATATGTGAAAATAAAGGTTTATAGTTGTTTTAAACCTTTGAAATGATGATAATGAATTTGAAATCTTTGAGGGGACCTAAATTTGATCTTAATCATTTAAAACTTGTCTATTTCCTACAATCTTCATTTACTACCTGCACTGTGGAATGTTCACCTACATTACATCTTAACAGAGAGTTGAGGACCACTTATGAAGTGTTGAAACAAGTGATATAACTATCCATAATACATAATATGTTTAAGGGATCCTATTATGTATGTTAAAAGTTTTATATGGCTTGGAAAAGTTGAAGACCAATTTATAGCATGAAGAGGGATCAAATCGCTAAAATGAAGAAATAGAGGTCCTAACACCTTTTCCCAAGGGAAAACAATAGGGTTATCAAGTGGTTTGAAGCTTATAAATGTGTTTTTATAGTATCCCTATCATAATACAAGACCTCTATAGATTTTAGGGTCAAGAGGACTATGGGAAGATAGTTGTTTGGAGGGATAAAGTTGTCATTTTATGTATCAAACTTATTCAATGTTATATATATAAATTTGAGTCTTTGAGAAACCTTGTATGTCAAGTTAGCAACCCTAACCATACCACCATGTAACATTGGTTATTTATGGTGAAATATCAATCTTGGTTCAAATATCATCTAAATAAAGGGATTATATACTATTTTCAGCCTCCATACATACCTATAGATGTCTTAAACTTTGAAGCATGCACCTATAACCAACTGTGTGATTGTATGAAACAATGAGCAAGAAGGATATGCTTCTTTGGTGACGGGTATGTTCTAAGCATGATAAATAAGTTTAAATCACATGTCAAATTATAATGGAATCTTCAAGAAGAGTATTTAATCATTTATTCAACCTAAAACATGTGTAAGACACCTACAAGCCCCACATAGTCAACTATAGTTGAATATGAGGGACAAAGAGCAATACTTGAGTTATTGAGGTGGATAATACATGAAGATGAAGTAAATAAAACTTAAAAAATTAAAGATAAATCTATGAGAAGTTGAGGAGGAATTTAAAATTGTATTTTAATTCAAACCATTCAATTATACCTATAAGTACACTCTAAAAGGTAGAATGCAGTCAAAAGTAACAAATAGTCTAGACCAAACAAGAGCATATGGAGACATGTGTGGTCTTGGATGGATGAAATAAGGTCATGGAATACCTTCATAAATTTTAAATAATCCTAATAAAACCATCATGATGTATTTCAAGAAGATAAATGGTTATTATAATGTAAAACACAGTCCTAATGAAAATCATGCATACCCAATACTCTTTGACATGGTATATTTTGGGTTTTAGAGCCTTTTGAGGATATAATTACCTAACCAAGGGATGTATTTTTGTGTATATCATATAAAAAAATTGGATAATATTATCGAAATTTTAATTATTATTGGAAAATAGGGGAATTATCTTATATTTTGTCTCAAACATAAGGTACTTCCCCTTAGGTCAAAACCTATAGTTTTAGGAAATAGAGATGAAAATGGGAACCTAGATTTTTTTTAACATTTATAAATGCTTTGGAAAGTTTATTAACATATAATAAAATATTAAAAACATCTTATATAAGGAGGTAAATTCAATAAATTGGTCTATGTGGCTAGAGTTGCAGTCAAGCCTACTAGGCAACTTTTGGCGTAATGCCCAAATGAAGGGTCACTCACACTTCTAGCCATAATTATGATTTATACCTTGTATTAACATTGTTATATGATTAATTTGGATGTTTTTGATCTATTTATAGGCAACTAAAACCATCAAAATTCATTTTGAGCTCTAAGGTGCAATCGAGGTTATTAGGCAAGAATCAAGCCTAATACCAAATGAGGGATCATTCATAATTCTATCATGAGATGAGAATTACCATGGATTTAAGAATGTATATTGGGGTAAAATAAAGGTGGTAAATCTTTTAGATGAAATATAGGTGTTAGATATTCCATTTTTGATCTCAAAACTCACTTAGACGTGAAAAAAGGGAAGGAGAAGTTTGATAAGGTGATTTCAAGTGTTCATATCTCTCTTATTTCTTTGAATGGAAACTAAATGCATTTGGATATGTTGATAGGATCCTTTTAAAACAATATTATATTTTGTTTTGGAAAATTCAATGTGAAATCTTTATGAACAAACCTTCAGAGGTTAAACTACTCCAAACCCTAGCTAAACCCTTATAAATACTAGTTTGAGGAATTGAGAGAGATAATGCACCAAAATGGGCCATAATGGCATTAATTATTATTTTATGTTAAAGAGGACTTATTCAAGGTCCCTACCATAAAAATTAACTATATGGAATCTATAATAACATGGAAATAATATGGTTTTCTTAACTATTTTATATGTTTTGTAGGTTCTAAAAGGAGTATGAAGATGAAATAAAGTTTAGGGGAAATATTAGGAATTTTTGTAACTCAATATGGATATTTAATTCCTTATAAAAACTTATAAGTTTGAAAAAAATATCTCTCATCTCAGCTAGTCAAAATTAGCATAGTGGACAAACTAGTAAAAAGTGTGAAAACTCCAAGTGAAGATGATTTTAAGGTGTCCCTAATTATTATAAGGCCATATAGGGTCTTGAAAAGTGTCATAAAATATTTCTCATGGAATTTCATGAAAAAATTATGCATTTTTGGAGTTCAAGTGAGCAGGGTGCATGAAAGAGGAGTTTTTTGGACTATAAATGATGATGGCTCATTCCCAGATGATTCCAAATGACTATGCCTAAAAATGAATGGATAGGCATGTACGGAATCCTTAAAATTAATAATAATCCTCATACCTATACCTAATAAATTTTTGGATGTTCAAATAGGTCCAAATCATGAAGGTAATTTTCTAAGCCAAAATGAGGAGTTTCATCCCACTTTGCAAGAGTTTCATGCCTTATATGGACACTTGTACTTATTTAAATTACATGGTTAATACCTTATCATCTTATCATGTGAAAGTAACTAATTCTCTCATCTTGACAAGTGTCCTTATGACCCTTGGACTTCTCTCTTCTTCTCTCTCTCTCTCAAGTTCTATAACAACTATCCATTTTAAACATTGTAAATTTTGATCCACCTGAGTATGGAAAATCCCTAGTCATTTTAATACCATTTGATCAATAAGAATACTTATTTTTACCTCTTCATGACTATTAATAAGTGTGTTCTACTTGGATGATGAATCTTGCTTAGTGAAGAGTATGGATTCCTTAGCATGTTGTCTCATTCTTTCACCTTCTTTGTAGTTGGAAAGCTTCTTCTTATAGGGAATGTGAAGTGTTATATGAAATTTCAAGGATTGACTATGTTATTATATTCATTAGTGCCATTTAAGGACTCTTGTCTAGTCTTCCTAGCTTTTCACATTCATCCATAACCTCATAATGTAACATTGATGTGAGAAGATGTAGATTGAAAGAGTGTATGTTTGGTTAGTCCATTCTCATGTGTAATATGATGATGATTTTAAGTCATCATATAATTTGGTGTATGACCCCCCTTTGGATATTTTTCTTTTAGTTATCTCTCTCCCTTTTCAACACCAAAGTTTAGGTGTAGTAGTAATCCAATGTGGTATATCAAGGGAGCTAGTCCTAGCTAGGGATTCACATCATCCTTAGGCTACCCACAAGCCTAGAGGTGTTTCCATTATGACACTTGGATGAGGAGATTTTAGGCGTGTCATCAATGGCTGTAAATATAAGTGATAACAATAACCTTACACATAAAAGCTTGTTTGGGTAGAATGAGGGCACTTGTAATTATATGTCTAAAAAATAACTCTAACCCTAGGGAGGTTATGTTTAGTTCTAACTTTGGTTAATTCTAAAATAAAATAGGTTAGGTTATGTTAACCATACATTGGTTCAAATAAATCATGAAGGCTTGAAAACTAATTTTAGATAGGTATGAGCCATGACAACTCTTATAAGATATTTATAAGGTTGTGACTCACATTTTTTTTTAAATTTTAGTAATTATAAAACATTTTATTAAATCCATTGACTTTAACCTTATGTTTATTAAAAAATTCCTTTTTAAGATAAATATAATTATCTAATTCAACTTGCAATTTTTCTTAAGCAAGCTAATTGAGATTTTTTTAAATTAATCTTGCTTATGACTTTTGGCATTTGGATTTTTTTTGAATTAATATATAAATATACCAATAATATCAAATTTATAGGTCCTAATTTTATTAGGGTTAAATCCAAGCTAGGTTATTAGTGTATATAGGGTAATACCCTAAATAAGCAAGCCTTGATATGTTTCTAGGTAAATAAATTCCTTATGTGAATGAATTTGGATAGTCCAAGTGATTTATAGGCATAAGTTGTATAATTTTATATAAATTAGTTTGAATCCTATGAAAGTAACCAAACATGATTATCTACATTTATTTCCTTTAATGTAGTAATTTCATTTATATACTAAATGGAGGGAAAATGTAGTAAGATAAATCTAGTCATGAATACTTGATTATTTCATTTTTGTCCTTAATTCACTTTAACAAAAAATTTCACTTACTCATGACCTATTTCACCACCTTAACATGTCCTAATAACTTACATGTACCTATTTTTCTTCTAAATTTTCATTTGACACCTACATAGACTTTATAAATGATAAAACATTTATAAGCATCTATACAGACTTTTCATATCTGAAGTGTTTTCGTTTTCCCTTACAGGATAAAACTAACCAATTGGGTTAATAATGGAAGTAATTAATGACCCAGAATGGATATTCCTAACCTTAGGCCCTATAATGGTAGTGGTGTAGTGGGATCAAGAAACTCATCTATATATATAGGGATAGGGATCAGGAGTATTGACTATTGCCTAGCCTCAATTTTTTAAACTACCTTATAGATTTGATCACCATTTTTGTTATAAGTAGCATGATATTTTTCCCATTTTGGATATATATAAACACACACTCAAGTCACTTATTCTATAACTTTACAATTTCAATATAGAGGAATAATTTCACTATTACATATTGAGCAAAATTTCCATAATCTCCTCAATTGAAATTATAATCATTTGAAGTATCACTCATCTAATTATAAATCCTATTTTATAAAATATAAATTAAATCATTATCAAATATTTAAATCATCCCTCTATTAATTCATACATTCAAAGAAGCATAATTTCACAAAATTCTCTAAGTGGGATAACTACATGAGATTGATATCCTTCCTTGGAGCATTAGATAAGTAGGCAATGTTTAGTCATAATAGTGGTGATTTAGGTTAGCTCATCCCAATTACAATCCACCATTTTATATTTATATATTTTTAGTCATGATAAAAACCTATTAAGTTTTTGACATTTAAGAATCATTTTTTAGGTCATTTATATACTTCCAAAAGTCAAAACTTTAGATATAGACCTAATTCAAATTGCCACAAATGATCATGACTTGAGTTTTTATTTTTTTCATCTAGGTTCAAGAATAATCAATTAGGTTAGTCATTTTAGACCTAAACTATATGGTTCTAACCTTTTTCATATTTATTCTTAGCTTTTACACAATTTCATGTCATCTTCTTGTTTCTTTATTCCAGTCATATGTTATTCAACATAGTCAAATATAGGGTGGAAATAACTAAGTCTATCTTTTCAATTCATAGTTAATCTTATTATAGTAATTTGTCCTTTGTCAAATTTAATATTTTACATTCATTATATTTTTTGATAGTTCATTCCCATAATTCTAAATTATTTCATTAAACTTACCTTAATTAGGGTTAATTTCCACATTAATTAAAAATAGGTTTTGTATTAAGATCAAGTAGCAATGAGAACTAGTCATTCCATATATTTACATGTTTTATTCCATAACCCATTATCCACTGAGATAACAACTTATCCTTTACCAACAAGATTTTAAGCTCCTAAGATTAAATTATATGAAGGTAAAGGTGATATTGAGAAACAAGTTATATCATTACATTCAACATGTTTAGATTATGCATACAACTATATTCTATTTCCAATAATTCTTAAGGATTGTGTATTATGATGGTTTTAAGATCTACCTATCTATTTTGTTATACATTTCAACATCTTGATTGATCAATTCCTAATGAATTTTTCCATTAGTATCAATGATACTTTATCCTATGGATAAATTTCTAAGCTTAAGCAAGGATAAAATAAACCATTTAATGATTATGTACTTGAATACATGACATTGCTAGCCAATATGATCAATGTTGTTTCTTATAATGAATTATAAGATATATTCAAAAAAAAATTTAACACCACTTCATGAGTCAATTAAATTCATGAGATTAAAATAATTTGATGAATTATGTTATACATTAAGGGAAAAAGATGTAAAGTTAATAAATTTGAACAAAATCAAGTATACATCAACTCCTCCAAAAATTTCACTGATAAATTTTCAAATCAAAGCAAGTCTTAAGATAAAATCAAGTGATAACAAGAATTATTCCAAAGTTATAGTCAATGCAGTGTTTCAATAAAAAATTAGCTATAATGAATATCTCTACCAAAGAGGTAGTTTTAATTATTACCATCATCTCTTCATGTGTTACTAATAATTTTATTTAGTATAACCTTATCACATTACTTACTCCACAAGAACTCAATCCAACTAGACATATAAAAAGGTGTTATAGGTACAAATCACTAAGAGGGAGGATGAATAAATAGTGGAAAATAATCTAATTAAATTAAAAAAACCCTTCAAACACTTAAGAATTCAATACAACCATTCATGAAACAATCAAGATGTTTAAAGCAATGAAAAAATAGATAATGCAAGATTACACACATGACACAAGACTTATGTGGGAAACCATCTTGGGAAATAAAACCCACTCTCAAGCCTACAAACACATGGACTACTTGTCTTATAATATGATCACAAACATGAGATTGGTCAAGTCATTTTGAACAAAATTTAGTGAAACACATATTTCACAAGGAACACCTACCCCTAGGATCATCAAGTTCTCTTGACTACCTGTTGGTTAAGTCCTTCTTATTGGCTTTAGTCAAACACTTGTTTCACAAGGAGCACCTTCCCCTAAGATAATCAAGTCATTTTGACCACATGTTGTTTAAGTCCTTCGGACCTATATGTTGATCACCTTCCCAACACCTATGAAATTAACATCTTTTGATTAATAATTTCCACCTCACCATCCAAATCAATCTCACAGTCCACCTCATTTTTATAATCATCTAAATCACTCCAGGTATACTCCATTTGATATGAGCAACTTCCTTCCTCAACCATAAATAGGGATTTATCTTTAATAGAACCATCATCTTCATTATCAAACTCAAAGTCATCATCCTCATTCTTATCTAATGAGATGCAATCTTTATTGGTGTAGATATTCTTTTTGCTCTTGAAGGAATTTTTTTAGTTGTCATACTTTTTGAATCCTTTTTTCCTCTTATCAGACTTGTATGTCTTCTTATCTTCATCTTGGCCATCACCATGTTCTTCATCATAATTCTTCTTATGATTATGAGGGCACTTATTAGAAAAATAACCTACCTCTCCACAATTGAAGCATTTGAAGGATAGTTTACCATTATACTTGCTTGGCCCTATTTTCAATTTCCTTGTAAACAAATAAATTAGTTCATCTTCATCAATCTCAAATATGTCATCCTCCTTGAGTTATTTACCTTAAAAATTATTCTTTGGCTTCATTTCTATCTTAAATGTTACTTCCTTCTTTGGTGGTTTATCGTCATTTACTCTCATTTCATAGGTATTAAGGATGCCATGCAACTCATCCATCTTCAACCTAGTAAGATCATGAATTTTTATATATTAGACACTTTTGAATCAAAATTGAGAGAGAGAGACCTTACACATTTTGTACTACATTATATTCTTCTAGCTTCTCTCTAAGACCTCTGATGATGTTCACAATATCATAAAATATCTATAGAAAGATGCCACATAATCTTCTTCCTTGATCTCAAGACTCTCAAATTTTCCTCAGTGAGCCTACAAGTTTGACAAATTAACCTTTTAATCTCAATCATAAATAGTATTCAATTTTTCCCAAATTTCCTTAGTAGATATGCAATGGATTGCCTTGGCATATTTAGTCTTTGAAAGATCACAAGTGATAGCATTCATTGACTTAGAATTTTTCTCAAACAACTTCTTATTTGTATCATTAGATGGAAGAATAGTAGGTATAGAATAACCATACACAATAAATTTCCAAGTGTCAACCCTTAAAGATATGATGTACATCCTCAACCTTGCACTCCAAAAAGCATAATTTTATCTATTGAACATTAGTGCTTGCTTAGTGGAAAAATCTCCTTTGATTTAATGGCTACTTATATTGTACCTTGGATATCCTTCAATTTGTCAAGCCTTTACCAAAGGACTAGCTGTAATACCAATTTTTAGAGGTAAAAACCACTGAGAGGTTGGGGGGGGGGGGTGAATCAATGGTGGTAAATAATAAAATTAAATTTCCAAACTCTTAAAACACTTACACATGCAATACAACAATTCATGAAGAAATAAAGATGTTTATAGAAATGAATAAATAGATAATGCAAGATTACACAAATAACACAAGATTTATGTGGGAAACCCTCTTGGGGAATAAAAACCACTCTCATGCTTGAAAATTCATGGACTACTTGTCCTATAAGATAATCATAAACATGAGACCAGCATGTCCTTCTAACCAAAATTTAGTGAAACACCATTTTCATAAGGAGAACATGTCCCTAGGATAATCAAGTCCTTATGACCACCTATGGGTTAAGTCCTTTTGACTAGATTTAGTGAAACACCTATTTCACAAGGATCACCTACCCTTAACATGATCAAGTCCTTGTGACCACCTATTGGTCAAGTCCTTCTAACCTAGATGTTGATCACCCTTCCAATACCTATGAAATGAACATCTCTTGATCACTGATTTCCTACTAATTTGATGGAGATACAATGTATATCATCTCTTTTCAACTATACACACTTATAATCCACTCTTTGATCTACCTCTCAAATCAACCACCAAGCTCACATAGACATCATTTATCTTTTACTCATCCTCAATCTTCAAACCTATAAGAGAACTATCTTTGACATCAAAAATATAACCTCTAAGTCATCACACAATCATCAACCTACTCTACTCTATAATCCATCTACTAGGCACACGCCCTTTCTTTCACTCCATAACTCACACACACCTCTTCTCTCAAATCACTCACATCTATAAATCACCACATTTTCTAGCCTTCATCATTATTACCTTCTCAGTCATCTTTTAGACTTGAATTAACTCTTTAAACATCTTACATATCTCAACACTATCCTCATAGGTTAGCCATAGTAACTATGGGTCATAGTTAAGCAGCTGCACATTTTAATTAGGCCTTAGTAGCCCTTATACGTATCATGGAGACCTATTCCCCCATTTAACACTTCATTGAGAAAATTAGAAACATAAAACCACTTATAAATGCATAGGTATACTCTACATGACCCCTTAGATATCCTCAAATGATCACATTCATCAAAATACTCCTGTGCTTAAACCAAATAGATTAATCTTCGACCTTATATATAGAAACACCATGAATGAACACACAGTCAAATTTTAAGCCTTTTTTCATAATAGATACAGATTGGTAAAACCTCCAAAATTTATAAAAATCATCCTTATGAATTATGAAATAGTCTCTAATATTTAAGTCCCCTTTAAACATCCAAAATCTATTAATAACAATTCAAATATACTTCTTGGTTCACTTACAAAACATGGTCAAACATAGTCAAATTTAGAGATCAATATTTTTTATTATACAAATAATTATACCTTATAACTAGGTTTTATATGTGAGACATGAAGTCCTCTACAATTTTTCTTTTTATACCATGGTCAAATTCTATATATATCAAAAATTATAGCATAAAAACTAGAGACTGTTCTTCCCTCATAAATTTGAAAATTTAAATTCCAACATTCACTGAGCTACTATTAAAATCTAAACACTTTGCAATCATCTTGTGTCCTCACATTTTTAATCAAATACCCACCATTTATCTCTTTTAGAGTATATCAATTTTTACCTTTGATAATTATTAAACATCAAACATGTTGACCTCATCTCATGCACCCTGGTAAATTTGACTAAATACACACCATCAATCTTTGTGGGTTAACTAGGTCTTTGTCTTGAGCACTCACCATTGATCTAAGATCTAATTATTGTGATAATTGGTATCCCCACATGCATTTTGAAAATTTGACTTATTGAATTTAATGTGTGTTATTGATCTTCTAATTATACAATCATACATTCATCATTGATCTTCTATCCAAGCTCCATGAATGTGACACATATCACAAGCACATTCATTCTTTGACATATTGACTTCTACACATACCACTAATCAAGATCTAATATTTAATGTTCACCATTATAACTACTAACTAGATGACCTTAGACTTCAACATGGTTTATCTTAATGGTCTTTATCCCATTATAGTCTATAAGTACAACTTTGAAGATCTATATCTCGAGGAAAAAACACTTTAGGACTATAAATATTTAGGGTATATTCTTTAAACTATATACAACATCACCATGAAAAAAATTCACACTATTTAATTTATAAGCACCTTTAATTGACTCACAAATTTATTGGATCATACATGTCTTCATGATGCATAGTGATGGTTTGGCTAAGTATAGGAACTTAGTGAACTTTTATTTGAGAGGCCAACTTTGCACCCATATATATTTAGCTACTCTCAACCTCATAACCTAAAATTTAAACCATAAAAACTTGGGACTATTTTTATCAAACCCATATGATCAACTCCCCCTGACTCATCTATATGTAGTAATGGTGATGTCAACAAACTGCCTACTCAAATTTTTTTACCATAGAACTAACTATGCTTAAATGAACATAATGATGAACCAGATAAAAACCATACACTTCCACAAGCTCTCCAATCATCTTTGAACTCTGATAGGAGCCCTCACACATGCTAAATACTTTATACCTATCCTATAATAATGTTAAAACTTAAGATCAACCAAGCTTACTTCAAGCATACTGCACACTTTGTCATTAACACTTAGACTATCAAGAAACTTAATCCACTGACTTGGATACCTCCATGACATCACTAAAAACTCTCAAACAAAAGGAAATATGGTAGTAATTCTTATGAATATTATCATTATATTTTGAGGCATTCAAAAAATATATGTTTCAAGATAAGACATAAGATACAACATATTATACATGACAACATTATCAATTTTAGCACTCCCACAAATGAATCTAGACTACATTATAATGAAAATAAAAACTATTTAATGTTACTTTTCCTAAAAAAGAAAGAATAAAAACTAAGGACACATTATTTATACAACATGCATCTTCTATAGGTGACATATGATCATCCACTATATACTATCATTAGTAAACTTACTAATACTTCACCATAGTGACCTTAAATCATATTTGATGACAATAATATAGTTGGTTATGATTATTATTTTCATACACACTTCATATGATCTTACATAGATGAACAACATATATAGTGTTATGACTAATTATGGTTCAAGTGAGAATGTTTTTATAATGATAATTCTCCACTCCCTCATGTATATGTGATAGGATTTACAAGATACATATAAAATTTTTAATGGATTCTATAGATAGAAACATAATACCTTATGTCATATTTAATTACATATTCAAAATTTTCATCCATATTAGCCACATCATTCATTATTTTATAGAGTAATGGGATATTCAACATGTTTTTAGGATGCACTTGGGTGCATAAATTGAGAGCAATACCTTATATAGTATATTTATGCCTAAAGTATATAAATTAAAATAAAGTAGTCAAAGTTTTATGTGTAATGTATGAGTTCATATACAACCAATGATATCTCCTCCTCCAACCCCATCACCACTATGATTAGTCCATACACATATTCAATATCACTATATAGAGATGTTTTATATAGACAGTTAGGATCAGTATATAGAGTTATTTATTGCACATATACATTTTCTATTGATAAAAACAATTTATAGGAACATAATTGAGCCAACCAAATAGAAAAATATTTTATGTCAATCACATTAAAGAGTTACTTAGAGACCACAAAGGTCGATATCTCCTATATTACATACTTATCACCATGGATAGTCTATCATGTTCCATAGTGAACATAGGTAACAATACACCATCCTACTATAAAAATAACACCATAGAGTTTATACATCCCATCTAAAATAGAGGACCCCTCCCCCATGCAATACAATAACTTTACATGATAATTCTATTGATAGGATCATTGGTTAGCTTTTCCAAACTAAAAATATTTAAAAAATAACATTCAAATATTTAAAAAAGCTAAAATTAGGGCCTGAGCATGACATGACTAATAGATTACGTTAATTACATCTAATTTTTTATCAAGTGTTTGGAATATATCATATTTGTTAGATACAAACATGCATTTCATTTTATATGAGTGATATGCAAGATATACAAGTTACACATAGACATATAGATGTTTGACTTCCCTGTTAACATAGGCATAAGGATTTGGATTGTTTGTAATAGAAGAGTAAATAATCATATATGTGTAAAAACGTCATGGGAGAACAAAAATATATTTCATAAGTTGAATATTCATATAGGTTGATAAAATAGTGAAAATAATAAGCATAGAAAGTAAGTAAAGTATAAGCAAATAAGCTTTTGTATGATTGAATTATATCCCATGGCCTTTTAGTCATGGGAAATATAGTTGAGTTCTGTCAATGGAGATCTCCTTACTTCTATGTTGATCATATTTCTTCTTACATGTTATGTTTTTTTTAGTTCTAGGAATGTTTCTACCTTTTATTTGTTTATTATATTTTTTCAATATACAAGTAATATGTTATTTCTCCTTATTAGCTAGATTTATTTCTTTATCAACAATGGTGTGTTTGTGGTCTTCATTCCAAGATCAAATTGAATATGTGCACAATTAGAATTGTAGGTGGGAAAAATAATTGTTGGACATACTAGCCTGGTAGAGAATAGCATATTAGTTAATATCAGAAGAGTGCATGTCTCAAGAGAAAAGAAGTGTAGCATATTGGGTGACCAAACACATGTGGGACCTCTACACTTTGTTAACTAGTATATGATAGGGTACTTTAATGTTTTTGGGAAAATTGTGATGGTGATTTTAATGCTTGATGTATTTCTATTAAAGTATCCTTGGTATTTATTGATAGATTCATTACTCCACAGAATATATCAAGACTATATTTTTCATTAGAACATTATAAATAACAACATGTCAAAGCTGGTGGCCATTTCATTTCACTTAGAATGGAAAAAAAATTATCAATCACATTGTTATTACAAATGAATGTAAGAATTTGAGCAAGGAGGAGGTAGATATAATGATGTATGACATCATGGATATAATTGTGTATTCTTTCATCACTATTAATAATCCGTTCTAGAGGTTCTAGCTTGAGAAGGATGTGTGTTTATGAAAAACTTCAAGTGTTTATCTTTTTATAATTATAGGAAAGAAATGATAAATACATCTTATTCTATAAGTGATATAGCTCTTTAAAATCAAAAAAATTAATCCCTTTCATATTTTAGTAAGAATTGAGAGAGATGGTAGAGATAGTAATGGTTCTTGCAAGTGACAATAATGTGAATAATTTTTATTTTTTCTTCTGGCTGACATTATGTAGCTGAAGTATTTTGTTTATGGTAATGGATCTTAAACTTTATTTTTAGTAATGATAAACAAATTTTGAGGATATTCAAATGATATTCATGAAGACATAATATCTTATAGCTCATACTTTCCTTGCTTAGATGATGAATGATGAGTTATATAAAGTTCTCCATAAATATATTGGTTATTTATAATGTATATATGTTAACCTATGTAACAAATATATTAGTGAGGATAATCCATATCATTTTAATAAATAGTCTAGGTGACTTTAGAAAGCACTTTAGATGAATAATGTAAAAGTTTTTGGATTTATTGACTTGATATCATAACTAATTTTTAGTGGTATAACTCTTTCATCCTATTGATCTTAAGGTGGATAAAAATTGAATAGTTATGAACAAAATGAAGTTTTTACATTTTTTAAAGTTATAACATGCATTTGTAGGTGTTAGTTAGAGTATAGCTTAAGAAGCTGAGGATATTAGCTAGGTAGCTTATCATAAATGTATTATAATGGATAAAAATTTTAGATAATTATTTAAATAGGGCCTTTCATCAAAGTGTCTTGGCATTAGACACCTATATTCATTCATTTGAATATGAGAATAAGAATAGGGATTTGAATAATTTATAATAAAAGAGGAAATAATTTTATATCTATCAAAAATAAGTCAAAAAAGACATGGAAGAAGACAAATAAGTTTCAAAAGTTGAAGAGTCATTTTTTTTGATAAAAGAGTAAAATTTTAAGCATGGAAAAAAGTAAAGTATAAATAAATAATTTATTTTATCAATGAATTATATCAAATGGTAATCTTAGCCATAAGAAAAAGAGCTGAGTTATGTGAATGGATATATCCTTATTGTTGTGTTGTTGATATTTCTTATTTCATGTTATTTTTTTTAGTTTTGATAATGTTTCTTCCTTTTATATATTTATCATATTTTTTCAATATGCATGTTATATGCTCTTTCTTCTCCTTGTTGGTTAGATTTATTTATTTATCAATATACTCTACCTAATGGCCATAGCAATAAAGGGGAATCTTGTTCCATATGTTTCACTATTATAGATTTATATATTTATATGAAATTTTTAGCATGTTTAGATACCTATATTTATCATACATGCCTTTCTATTTACTCATATATTAAACAATTATACATAGATAAGTCATTATACTATGATGTGTCATTTATACATATGGATAGTGTAAATTAGTTTCATGTTCTATGCTCCATTGATGTTGTTATTCTATTATATGATATGCTTAGTTCACTATTTTGTGTGGCATTTGACCTTATGTGTTGTGACATCATTTATTTCCCTTTATTATGATATTTTCACCCCATTTGAGTGTGTCCCTTGGTCTTATTTGTTGCAACAACTATATGTCCCTTATATGTGATGCTTAGCCTTATATGTGACACTAAAATTTATGCTTGTTGATATTTTTAAAACTAAGTGGTGCCATGATCTAAATAATGAAATTTTTTGTTTATTTTTATTCAAATATCTTTATAGTGAATGCTCATTGAAACATTTATCTAGATGTGACTCTTACATGCCCTACATTACATATGTTGCATACATGCTTTGATAGATATATATATTAATGTGATGACATATTCTCCACATGTTCACACTATATTACATCATTTTATATTTATACATGACATGATACATTTAAATATTCATTTGAGACAAGTGTATTATATGATACATCCGTCATCTCGAAGTGGGGGGGGCGCATTACAATGGACTTTTCATCAAGACATTTACATCCATGAGTATAAAATCAAATCAAAGTATGAATATTCAGATATTCATAATGGTTAAAATACATTGTATATATTGGCACATTGATTCATATTACAATGGAAAATTCCATGTCCATGCACTCTCTTTACATAAACTTGAATACAAATTCATACACACTTGGATGTATATGCATGGGAATATATACATAGTTTATAGGAATAGGAATTAAAATTTATACACATGCATACATTTGATATACATGTTCTATAATACAGTATATAAATGCAAATTATTATATATCATTTTAAACTAATTTAGATATATGATATTTGTTCATGCACACATGTAACAATAATGTTTAAAATTGAATGGAAAATGGTCATCATTCCGCTTCACACTTATCAAGTATTCAATCATTATGGGGACATGAACATTTTTAATTATCTTTCAATCATGCATTATACTCTACAGTAATAAAAATTGCAAAACCAAAATATTGATACAAAATTGAGGCATAAACATTTTTCATTCCATTTTTATCACATTTTTAATAACATATAAGAAACTTGAGTGAACTTTAGATAAAATAAACAATTGAATCTATAAATAATATTTATTTGTTGACTCAATTTATTTGAGTGAACCTGGCCTAATGGATCACACATATTCTTGTATAACCATTTGTATTAGTATATTTTTTTACTTATCCCACATTCATTAGGGTTTGGGTATGTTTCCTTCCCAACCCAATATCCTATATAGTTACACAAATTTTGGGCACAATCAACATAAACTCTCCATGTGATTTTGTAAGGAATCATAATTTTCTCAAATACTTCAATAAGGAAACATCATCTACAAAAATTTGAATGGAAATCATGGCTTTCACCAATATATATTTACTATAATCCTTATCATTTCAAAATTCCAATTACACATTAAAATAGTTTATCTATGGGCATTGACTACACATGTTTCAAGATTTTTTATTGAGTGACATACACATTTTCATATTCATTCCAAACACAAAGTGTGTTGACACAATCATGTAAATTTTATCCTTTAAATTTATAAACTCGATTATTACAATTAAATGGGGGTATTTGTAAATACTAAAATCTAGTTTTTGATACTTCATAATATAATATTCACACATATTTACCATGTATGAATTAATCACTCAAACAAGTTCATAATCTTTCATTATTTCACACTTTCATGTTATATTATTATTCAACCCTTCAATTATATTTTTATACACTATATAAAATGAAATTAACATTTAATATTACAATAATGTACTTGTGACCACCCCTTATGCACATTTAACCTATGCTTAATTCTAAAATGTCAAATTACTAATCCTATACTTATAAAATAATGACCCTCTATCTCAAGGAAACTCTAATACTAAATGATTTTTTTCCTCATTATAAGAAATATATAATCATTACTTGATTAATTCATACTTCTATTTTGACTTCCACTATTCCTCAAATCCATTCATTTAAGACAATCCCACAGGTCGATCATGTCTAAAATTTATAATTTCATCCTCTTACTAATTAAAGGCTAATTTACCAAATTAAAATTCATCCCAATGGGCCATTATACATGTTTATAAAGACAAATTAGAGTAAATAAAAAAAATCTTTATATAAACACATTTTATACCCATTTTTCACAATAAGCTTCTATCGTTGTAATCACCAAAATATCTAACACAATAAGAGGAAAGTACCTATGATTCCCAATTTTGAGTCCTTACATTCCAAGAGGACCTAAAATACGTTTTAATACAATAATAAGGTCAAAAATATTTTTTTCAAGCACATAACCACAACATTAATTCACCAGCAAATAAAATTTCACCAGTCTTGTACACACACCACCATAGCTTGGGAGAATTACTTGGAGTTTTTTTCCTCTTTAAAAAATTGGTATGTATCCAAGGATCAACACATGAGCTATTGAGGTAAATAATAACCCCATCCCCATTCCAATTTCCTCAAATTTATAGTATTTATTCCCTCTTATCATTGATCTAAGGTTAGGGTGAATAATAATCCACACATCATATCTCATAGAGAAGTAAAGGCATCTAAATAGATACATAGGACCTCAAGGTAAAGGTGCATCTATCAATATTTACATAGGAGTAAAAAAACCTAATAGATGAACCATTCCATATAGGCCTTCATGGAGGTTAACAAAGCCCAAACTACACGACCTTATCCTAAGATAACATGGAGCCATTTTCCTAATTCATATCAACCTCATATAGTCGCACAGTAAGTTTACAACCATTATTGCAGTCATATCTTTTAAAGAATAAAAATATGCAAGATGTGTTTTAAATATTTCTAGAGATGAAATAAATAAATCATATTAAGGCCAATCTTATAATATGTCTATTATTATGGGTTATTTTACTTTATCTACATCATTAAATATAACTATTATACCAATATCTACTATGGTGGGAACCGAAGGGTTTTAGCATATCAATATGTTAATCTCTACTCAGTCACTTTTTACATTTCTTAGGGTTAACACATATTATGTTCTTGATTTAAAATACCTTAATCATATTTTTAGCTAGATACATAATAAGGGTTTGAAACTAAAACAAGGTGATTTGAGACCTAATCAAGCACTTAACTCATATAATTTACTACATACTCCTTGGATCAGAGAATTTTAGCTTATCCTTCACCAACTAGTTTTATGGAACCTAAGCTTACATATTGTGATTGAAAAGGTGACCCTAAACAACATTTTATGGATTTTCATGTGCTATGTTTAGAATATCCATCCAATAATGGGTTATTGACCAATTTATTTCCTATAAGTTTAAAATATTATAATCTAAGATGGTTTTATGATTTGCCATATTAGTTAGTTAATAAATTAAATCATTTGGTATATTTTTTCCTTTTTCATACCTCCATTAACATAAGTGAAAATATTTAATATGCTCATATTTCTAAGCTTGAAAAATAATCTAATGAGATTATTCTATATTATATATTATAGTATAAGACTAGGTTATCCAAAATAATGAATCATATGGTAGATAAATAATTGAAATACATATTCAAATATATTTTTATTTCACCTCTACATGAATCTATTATGTTTATTAAGTTTTGGTCAATTGAATATTTATGTCACATAGTTAAGGAAAGAGATTTTAAGTTCTTGGAAATGAATAAGCTTAAATAAATGATCAACCTAGTTTCTAATTCTAATACAAATAATTAGAGTAAGACACCATACAAGGTGAACCCAAGTGAAAATAAGAGTGATCCAAAGATAATGGTAAATGTGGTTTCAGAACCTACCCAATGTATTATCCTATCAGCTCCTCTAACGATATAATTTACCAACTTGTTACGTTCTTAAGCTATAAGGTGTTAAAATTTTAATTGGAATGCTACCTTATATTATTTCCTACTATTAAAGAGTTTGATGAGTCTAAAAATATTCCAAAATGATTTGATTAACATGTTTTTTTAATTTTCATGAAGCACCATGTTATAGTACTAATAAATGCATTAGTTTGAGGCATAAGATACATGATTTGATATATTATAACATCATTGATGTGGGTATGTATACCAAAATTATATAGGCACAACCAATTGAATATAATAATGAGTATATTAATTGATAATTTACATAATCATACATGTCAGTAAATATAAGTTAAGTGATAAATCCACTACACATGTAAGGAACATCCTTAGATAGAGGCACAACATCCTTTGAATGACATTATTGGCACATATCATGTTTTAGGGCCATATACAAAACTTATTACATTCACAAAACATGAGATAGTAGATGATTATTTTAATTTAACTCTTTTTTCATTCAATCTTAAATTGATCATTAGCCCATATAGAGTGTTATGGTTGATAATGGTTCAAGTGTGAATATACACATTGTCACAATTTTTCACATTTTGGATTTACACATAAAGATATGTTTTATAAAAAAAAAAATTATTGAAGGGATTAAATGGACATGTTAATATTTCTATTTTTGATATCCCATTAAAATTATAGGTTGGTAAAAAACATGTCGCCACCAAGTTTATAGTATTACCCAATGTTGTAGACTTTGATATGTTATTGGGGCATCCTTAGATTTAGTAGCTTCATGTAGTGACTTTTGTAATAAATATATTTTTTAAATAAATTTTCAATGATGACCTTATAAAAATTCAATGTATTCCATCTAAATACCCCTTGAAAAAAAACTTTATTTTTCCTATACATTAGATATCAGCTGAACCACCTAAAAAAGTTCAACCTATTCAGAGAGTTTAGAATAAAGTCATCAACTTTATAAGGAGACATATTCTTGAAAATATAATTAATCAATGAATTGTCATATATTTAAAAGAGACACATTCTACTTCAACATGTATTATATTAGTATTATGTAAAATTAAGAGTGTTCCATAAAGAACACCAGCATAGAGTTATTATACTACATGGTGGGTTATGAAGAGTCCTTATGTTCAAAATACTAAAAAACATACACATGATACTAAAAATTATCATCATGATAATGGTATTTATGTTACAAATACAAATTAGTTTTTAGATTCTAATTTGAGATTAGATATTTCATAGTGGCATGAAACTTTCCATTTACAATAGGTCATATTTAATATGTTCGATAAAGGACCTAGTGATTGTGATAATCTTGTCGGGGTCATTGGTTAGTATGTTACTTTGTGTGTCTATGTTTATATATATATATATATATATTCAATAATTATTAAAAAAAAATGACCTATGCATGACATGTGTATTTCATTTACATAAGTTGATTTTTATTCAGTATATGCATCACTTCTCTATATCTATTTTCATATAAAATATGATTCTTAAGTGTTTTTGAGTTATTTTCATAACATAAGGTTGTAACTTTCAGTTGTATTTACATGTGGTGATATTATCTCAATCCCATAAAATTTACACAGATGAAACTACAATATTTATGATATTCATGCACAGTGCCTTTATCCCATTCCAATAGAATTTTACCATTGAGAAAATTATCCAATTTATTAGATTCAAAATAGTCACAATCCTTTTAAAATGTGTTTACATAACAATAAATTCATTGGATCATTTACATAGGTTGTATTATTCTATACTATCCATTTATTCCTACTATAGTATAATACATTATGTGAATATTTAATTATTATCTAACTTAATTTGATATTTATATCTCACTAGAGACCTAAGTTTCAATATATGTATATTAATTTCCCTTATTTATACATGATTATCATGTTTTCTTATTTTCTTAATACTTTGTGTGTATTATAATTGTTAGGATTTTGGAAATTTGAACATACCCATTATTTAGGATTTAAGTCTTATTATGTGTTTCTATGTGTGCAAGAGAAATTTGAACATGTCCCTTGTGTGTGGTTCACTGGAATTCTTGTGTGCTCTTGCATGTACTCTTTGTGTGTGTGGCATTGTCATGACTCTTGCTTGTTATGTTTTACTTAGAGTTTAAATGCCATGATGGATATCATGCATCTTCCATGAGTATTTATATATCAATTTAAAGTATTTAGTATATGAACACTATTTACTGTGTGCCTGATTATTAACATCTATCTAAACATGACACTATGTATGCTTGGATTTACATGTATCATATATTAAAATATTGTTTAGATTATCACTATAATACCATGACTTCCATTTTTATCATTATCGCTCCAAATTTCAATATTTACATAATATTATTTTCATAATTTTTATTATGATATAAGTTATTATGTATTATTCACAAATCACGTGGAATACAAAGTGGCTTATTTTAGAGACTAGGCTATAGATATTCACTAAATAAAAAGAAAATAATAGTATTTTCTTAGTTGATTATAGTGCATAATTAGTTTTTACTCATAAACTTTTTCTAGATAGTATCACACCCTAAGGACAATGGCACAAGTTATGATTGTTCAAAGTAGTGCACTTTCATCCTAGAAATCAAAAACAAAATTTTACAGAATCATCATAGGTGTACTTAAAGTATAGAATAATTTTATAGTGGTTTTCAAAAATAGTTTCAAATGTATACATAATTTATTACATTTTTTTTTATCATTTTGGGGGAATTGTATGTGGCATGTGTTCTAGAATTTACACATGTTTACTCAGAGATTCAGTTTGTATTACTCAAATATTAGAATCAATATGCTCAAATAATATATTGGGGACATGTGTGTGGCACATCATCACTTTCTTGCTTAGTTTTACACTAATTTTCATAGAAGGAATGGAAATCCATGTCATTATCTATCTTGTATATACCAAACTCAATTTCTATTATATTTCACCAATTTTTCATTAGGTATTTCATTAATTGTTTACCAAAATTAATCTTATTCTCTCTATAGTAGACGATTCAAAAAAAATCACTAGTTTTGCATCATAATGTTATATTAGGGTTCATTTAAGGATTCCAATAATGAGTTGTGTAATGATGAATTTAAGTGCATGTTGAGTTTATAAATACATTCTCCTATTATTGAGTATTGGGTCATGCACAATCCAATATAAGGATTTCAATGAAGAATTCTCCAAGGGTTCTACCCTCTTTAGTCATTATTTTTTCACCAAATAACATAATGGTTTTCTTACATCAATAGGTGTATTCATTCCTTGTTATTTTATTTATAGATTTATTGCTTTTTTACTTTTAGTTTTTAATCCTAAGGATCTATTTACACATGTTTCATTATAGGTTTACATGAATCATAGTTCAAAATGTGATCTACAGTCAAGACCATTATTCATAGGTAAACTTATGTATAACACTCTTCATTTTACTCTAGTACTTATGATTTTATTCATTAATAGAATAAAAGTGAATAAATGTAGACACTAAAATTAAAATTTAATGTTAAGCCAATGTAATATTTGTATACACAATATTTTTCATTGTCATTTACTGGCACATTCTCTTATAGTGACTTGTTGATTATCATTTTCCATAAATTAACACTTTAAAGGGTGAACCAGGAAAGGGTTAGGTATGATAATAGTATTTTTGAGATATATTTCAAATATATCTTTATTACACCATTATTACTATTAGTTTAGCTTCTTCAAAGTATCTTTTCATTACCTCTTCAATCTTATCCTTATTTAGTTATGTTAGTTCCCATTATATAGTATGGTTTCATTAAGGTTGATAACATTTTCTTAGTGCCTTTTCCCCCCATGTACTATATATTCTATTTCAATGTAGTTTTGAGCTCATCTTTAGACTATGGATTGTGTCAGCCAATATGATATCATTATGCTAGTCAATTTATTTCAACTATATTGAAGCCAATAGCATCATATTAAAGTTAAATGTTTATTTTGGTTATTGGATAAGTATATATATGGGTCATATTTCACTGCAATAGAATCATATAAACTCTATTAACTCACACTTCTACCCTAAGATATACTTGAAGGAATTTGAGGTCTAGAAAATTATCTTGAATAAACTTGTATTGTGGTGTCTTTGGAGATAAATATGAGGATTCATTGGAAGCCTAACCATGGATAGATTATGTATTTGTCTAACCATTTTAATTATTCAACCCATAACATCTCTTACAAATATCCACTTGATCTGAGGGGTAGATTGATGCTCGATAAGTCCACTCCAAGGTAAATATTTCTAACCCTATATTATTTCCTTTACTTATTTGGTACATATATGTTTCTAGTTTCTTAGAGATTAAATGCATGTGTATATTTTTATAGGTTATCTCTACACCAAAAAAATCTTGTATGGATATAGTATTAATTAAAGTTTTGTATTTCAATTTAGGTTGCCTAGAACCCTATTTGGTTGACCATTACACCTTCCCCCTTAGTTTAGATTACATTAATTTCATTTTATTCAACTAAACATTTAATTTCATAGATTTATAGTGAAAGATACATTATTGTATCATATTCTTAGGCTCTAGAACCCTTTCTTCTTAACATTTTTGACATAGACAACCCTCTAATATATATGTGGAATTCATTGGTCATTATTGGGACAAACTAAGTATTAAAGGTGCTTTTTGATTGGTCTTATTTGAGTCTGAGTATATTGAGATAGGATAGTTTTAAGTAAATCCTAACCTGTGCATGTGCTTATAACCATCCTTTATACACACTTAACCTATGCTCATTTCCATGATTTAGAACCCCTATTCATCTAATTTTATACAAATAACCCTATGTATTAATGCAAATATGATATTAAATGCTTATACTCACCATTCCAAGTATCCTTGATGCATTACATTATTGATCATTCTTATATTTTATTGCCTTTATTCTTAAAATGAAGATATTTATTTAAGACAATCCCACAAGTTGGTCATGTTTGAAACCTTCAATTTCATCCTCCCACAAATTAATTTATAATTTTCTAATTTTTTTTCATCTCACAAGGTCATTTCACACATTTTTCAAGCCTAATTTAACGAAATCTAAAAAAATCCACTATATAGTCACATTTTCGACCTTTTTTCACAATAGGTTTTTTATCATTGGAAAGACCATAATATATAACATTAAATTCAGAGGAAAGTATATATTGTCTTGAATTTCTTGTCCCTATAGTCTAAGAGGCCCTGATCTAGGTTTGAATACAACAACAAAGTCACCAAGAATTTGTTGAAGCACATAATCACATGTGGATTTCACAAGCCTATAGAATTTCACCAGTATTATACACACACCACCATAACATGTGATAACTACATGGATTTTGATCCCTCTTGATATTATTTTTATGTAGGCATTGCCCAACACATGGGGTGTTAAGGTCAACCACAACCCTATCCTATTTCCCATTATCCCCATTTTATAGTATGTGTTCCATCTTGTCATTGAGTTAGGGTTATAAGGAAGAATAAATCACACAAAATATCCCATAGTGAAGTGAAGGCATAAGAATAAAGACATATGACCTATATAGAAATGTTAATCTCTCATAATTTTCACAGGGGTTAAAAAACTTAAGAGATGAAACCATGCCTTAGAGACATTCACACATACTAGTGAAGTTCAAATAGTCAACCTTGTCTCAGGATAATGTGGAGCATTTTTCCTAATTTATAGTAATCTTACATAGCCTCAAAATCATTTTATAGTCACTATTTTAGCTCTAAAAACATGAGTTCTAGTTAAGTCATGTATTTCTTAGTACTTTCCCCTTTTTAACACATTTCTAAAATGAGTAAGTTGTAATCATTCTATGTGTGATTATTTTATATAATGTTTTATGATTTAATTAAAATTTTATCTTTATTACATTAATCCCCTAAACTAAATTTGCATAAAACACACACCTAAGAAACACTCATTTTATATTTCAAACTTGATAATTATCTTACATGGACATATCTAGAGTCTCAGTTAATTTCAACTATACACATGTCAGTCCCACTAAACCTAGTCAATATTTCTAGTTGATAATAATTAGTATAGTTGGAACTAATCCACTCCTATTAATGATTATTTTTAGAAATAAAACCCATCCTTAGGGTTATTCCATTTCCATATCATGTTAATGTCATGTGGAATTGTTCAATTGGTTCCATATATAAATAAATCAATGTCTCATTAAAAATGGATTTGACACTTATCTAATAAAAATATATACACTATTTCACATTGATAAAATTAACCTTATTCTTCTAAAATTTCAAACCTATCACTAGGAGTAATCAAGGGCCAAATAAAAATCACTCTAAATTGAAACCAAAGCAAACATTTTAAAATGTCAAATCTTAATAATTAGTACATACATACATATACATATACATATACATATATATATATATATACATATACATATATATATATATATATACATATACATACATATATATATATATACATATATATATATATATATATATATATATATATATATATATATATATATATATATATATATATATATATATATATATAAAGATCATATTTTCATAATCACACTAGGTAGGATAAATAGTGTGTTTTTATTCCCCTCCTTAGAGTATTAGATATACAATGAATGGTTAATCATTATGTAGGGGTGATTAAGGTCATGATTACACTTTCCCTCTTTTTGCTAATTTCTATCCCTCACAAGCATTCCTAGGATTCAATACCAATGAGGCTAATTTATAGATATACATTTATCATTAGGGTTAAATATCATAAACAAAATAAAATAAAATATAGGTGAAAATTAATTTAAATTCACTATGCCTTACTTAAAATAGGTTAGTATTAACCATCGAGTTAGTTTTGACTAGCAAGATTGACCCAATTTTATGGAACTGTCCAACATAGAGAATTAGTTTTGGAATTGAATGAATAATAGGTATAATTTATTATAATTTTCACTTATTTAATATATTTACAGTTAGAAATTCCACTAGGGAAGATAAATATTCATCCTATTTTTGTATTTTTTATTTTTAACATATGTCTCTAGTCAAATCATAAAAATCAGTATCATTGTTATATATATATATATATATATATATATATATATATATATATATATATATATATATATATATATATATATATATGTATATATATATATATATATATATATTGAATGACATATCTTAATAACTAAATTACATTTTAAATTCCTATCTTGATTATATTAATCTTACCCATTAATCAAAATTAGACTAAAATAAGCCATAAAAACTAGTATTGGGTTATGTTTAGGACCATTGTGGATCGTATTATATCTGAAACCTAAAGAGGTTTATAAAATGCCTAATATAAATTCGTTACTACACCTTATAAAGATATTTATAACTTGTATGTTAACTATATATACTAAGATACTTTTTAAATATAAGATAACATATTGTGAAGAAATGGGAAAGCATACCTAGTTATTAATTTTAATATAAATTTGTAAGTTATTAAAAGGTAAACCATATTTTCCAAGCTCTGAAAGGTCTAAGCATAACCAAGGTTTTGGCATTTTATAAAAATGCTATTAGTTTTATTACATAATGTAATCTAACATTAAATAATTGAATAGTGGAAATGATTTGGTAATTAACAAAATTAAAGGTATAAATTTATATTATTAAGTATAAACCAACAAGGTAAAGTTGGTAATCAAGTTTATGATCTTTAGAAGGGTAAAATGATCAATTTTTAATGAATTACTTAATTTGTATACTAAATTCATGCATGTACTTAGGTGTAAATTTATGTAAGCTGAATTCTAAATGCTACAGGTGAAACCACCTAAATGATAAAGTATAAAATTTAAAAGAATGTTAAGTTTATGAACAAGTTTAAGAATACTACATAATAATTTTTAAATTAAGTCCAATGGGAATGACTTGATTTTGATTTATTATTTTTTGTATTTAATGGATAATTAGCAAAAATAACAAAGATCATAGTTGTGGATAAACTTTACAAAATGTTAATTTCATAGACTTACTTGAGGTTGTAATAACTTGTAATAATTATGTAAGTCCTAATATGTAAAATAATATGATAATTTAAAATGCTAAAAATGATACCCATTATTAAAATAAAATAATTTGAGTGTATTATGGGTTTTAAAAAGTTATTGTTTATATAAGGATGAAAATTAATGTCTAATGAAATTCCAACTAGCTTATGTTCTTTCTCATTCTTAAACGTATATTTTTAAAATTAAGACTGTGTTATTCCCACACCACGTTGATTGTTTGGGTTGGTAGGTCTAAATTTTAACCATTGTATGGATGGGCTTATCTAAGACAATTAGGTGTTAATAAATAGGTTTATAAAGTGATTGTGGGATCTTGAGGTTATTGATAGGAATTTTTCACCTAAATAGTTACAATAGAAATGTTTTTTGCATTTTATTATTAAAATTTAAAAAAAAAATTATATTGCAAAGATTTTGTAAACCAAACATAGTTTTATGTAAGAATAAATAATTCAATGATATGGAATTTAATGTGTATTTTATAACAATATAATTCATTTTTGAGGTTAAACATTTCACCTTGATCTCTAAGACGTTACTCTTATTGTTTATAAGCTAGATACATTACTTAGCATATGGTTATCTTAGATGAATATTTTTATATCAAAAATTCAAATTTTGAGTTGAGTTCTACATAGATTAAGGATAAATTATGAAAAAATGTATAGATTTATATTTGACTAGTACAATTCTATAATTATTAAAGGAAAAATAAATTGGATAATTATCTCATTTATTTTTTAAATCTATAACTTTGTAAAATGATTTTATTTTTTGAATTAAACCATGGTTGACATGATTTATATTAATTAATTTAATGATAAAATAAATTGTAATGTAATATAAATTTACAATATGAATTACCAAGGCTATGATTCATGTTTTATAGTTTAATCAAAATGTAGTTCAATTTCTTAAAAGGGTTAATTTTGATTAAGAGTTGTAATCATGTATGAGTTAAAATTTGATACATGGGTAAATACAAATAATCATATAGTGTAAAATACTATTATTATAGGTTATCCAAATTAAAATATGATTCATATAATGACTTTTACTAGTTTAATGTAAATTGAATAATTGTACTCTAAGTTGGATTATCTTGCTATGGATAAGTGGTGAATATTTTTAATTATTTTATAAAATTTAATTGGTAATTAAACAAATGTAAGGTTTTAGCTATCATATATCAACCTTTTTTCCAATTGGAGTGTAAATTAATTATGAATATCTTAGTCTATTATAGTTTCATTCCATTAATAAAATGAAGGTTTTGTTATGATAATGAAATATATTGATATAAATGGATTAGGTAATGTATAAATATATATTTATACCAAGCCATAAAGTCAGTTTTCAATCACATTCATAATTTAAAAGTGAAACTATTGTTGATTTTAATTATGATTATAAGGGATAAGTGAATTACATCAATAGACTTATTTAAAATTAGTGATTGTAAATTTTAAAAATGAAAACTCCTTGTTAAAAAACTTAAGTGATCATAATATTTATCAAGGTTATTAAAATAAAGATAATTGGATTATTAAATTAATAATTTTTTTAATCACTTAAAAGTTACACTTGAGTGCTAAGAGTGATACTTGAGAACACCTAGCCCAAGCTTAGACTTAGACTGATCCTAGAGTTTATTTTCACACATATCCAACCTTAGTATAGGCCACAAGTGTCCCTAGTCATCCATAAAGTAGTCTTAGACCCTCCTTAATTCATCATGGTCCTTCACGCCTAGGTTTATTCCACTTGGAAACTAGTTCCATAATAGGGACAATAGTTCCACATGGTGTTAGTATCCAATAATGTCACTAATATCCTTTCCCTCCTCTTTTCACAAATAAATATCTTTTCAAATATTGGAACTTATAGGGTCAACCTATACCCATTTTAACATTCATAAAAGCACTAAAACAATATATATACATGAATTTTATCCCTATAACTACTATATGGAAATTTGATGCAAATTACATATGTAAACTCACAAAAAAATTGTACACAATTAAAGTTATCAATCCCTATTCTACCATACTTCTACATACTACCATCTAAAGCATTCCTAAGCTCAAATTACTCATATTTATAGTCAAATTACTCAAGTAAACTATCATACTATCTATATTTGCACTTGTACTAGCACTTATATGGGGATAACTATATCTGGATTGATCCCTTTTAAAGTTTTGGTATGTAGGCAACTCTCTTCACAGTGGGGTGTTGAAGATGTGCATCCTACCCCCACTAACCAACACACTTTTTATCTTGTATCAAATGGATTACATAAAAACATGGTGGATTTGGGTTTTATTATAAATTCAATCAAAATAGGACATACATAGGGTTTTAAAACTCATATATGTAGGAAACAACCTTATATATCTAGACAAAGGTGCACCAAAAAGCTTAAGGAAGTCATGTAGAAAGGACACTACCACCAAAACTACAACACTAATGCCATATGGTGCTACTATCCAACTAGTAAAATACTATTTAGGAAGGGTTTTGAAAACTATATCCCATTTTTGACACTCATATTAATATCTACCTCAATTTTAAACCTCTATATCATATTTCTCAATAATTTTCTACATAAGTTCTTACTTTCATTATTTAGTGTTATTTTTAGAAAGGTCAAAATTAGTCAATTCTATAACAAACTAGTGGTTTTATCTATTACATATTTCTACCCTGATTTAATAAACTCAACTCTTTAACAACATATGACTTACATTCAGTAAGTCTTAAAAGGTTAACACATTTGGTGAACTTGACTTACTTTAAACAATGCATAAACACTAACCCTATATAACCTTGGGATTTATATTTATAGCATTATATGACTCATATTTATGTTTTAGATCCATAATTATTATTATTTTTAATTGATATAATCATGATAATAATGGAAAAATAATTTTATCTCTATTTGATGTAAAGTATAATACTTTCATTCATATGTGTGTTTCCTTTAATTCAAAATGAGCTCAAAAAAGACATAAACACATGTATACATGATTATTTACATAAAATAAAATGCATGTCATGTTTCATTATATCTCTTTCATGTCATTTTTCTCTTATTTATAATTTAATTAAGAAATAAATACTTACATATATAGAGGATATATTACATAAGCTAACAACTAGGTTTCAAGCTTCAATGTCATATCTTATGCACATGAAACAATCTCCTTCTCATCCTCATCTCCATAAGGGTGATATTTGATTTCCTACTAACCAAATCCATGCTATCACTCTTCCATAAGATGAAGTAGACTATACTATTTTTACTCATGCCTATACTCAGCTTATCTACACCTCTCCCCTATAGGGTGTGTATATACATGTTCAACTAGAAGCAGTTAGGGTTTACACTTATGAGACTCTAAGGGATCAAATTATCAGTATGAATAATCTAATATCAAATTTATAAAATTAAAAAAAAAATATTAATTGAAAAGGTCACATTATTGTCAAATCACATTAAATGTACACAGTCTTCATAATATGCTAGTGTAAACCATGTATATTCATCTACACCTAGAAAATTTATGTCTAACACTCTTTCATATACAAATAATAAAGTATAACATAATGAATATATTATAAGTAATTAAAAAATATTATAAGGTTCTAATAGGTGTTGAAGTGAGATACTAAAGTAAATTATCAAATCTAAGGTGATTAACCTACCTCCTCTACATGCAATGAAGAGATCTAGATATTATTTTGCATATCACAGAAGGTATGGGAACCACACCAATTAATTTTTTAGAATTAAAAATGAAAATACAATATATAATTGATATAGATGACTCAAATAGTGACACATCATCTAGAAAACATGCAATGGCACATCCACAAATTTAAAAAGGGTTAAATATATAAATAGGACAAAAGTAGTTACCAAAGAATAAGTACAAAAAACAAAAAGTTCAACAAGCACAATAAAATAAATAAATAGTAAAACAAACATAGGAAAATCAAGTAAAATATTTAAATCTACCTCTCCAAAATGAGGATCAACTTTCATAGTAATATGGGTTTGGTCAAAAATATGTACAATAGTTTGATTATCATAGTCAAGGTTTGGGCATCCAGGCCCAAGGCATCACTTCTATTCTATCAATTGATAATATTGGTCAATAAGGTTTGGGATTTGTTTAACATCCTAAGGAACATCATTCACATATACAATTTATCAAGGAAATAAGTCTATATGCATAGGAAATGTTATATAAAGATCAATAACTTTAATGGTAAACTCAAAATCATGCTAAGCCAACAAACATTCTCAAAAAAGGATTTCTAGAAAAAGATCCTCCAAATCACCATATGCCTACAATAAGCACAGTGTCAAAGGAAAAAATAAAAATCAATATTCTAAAGAAAAATATAGAAAGGTCAACTCCATAATATGAGGTAATTCCCTACGCTTATCTATAGATAACATAAGTAAACATTAGAATTCTAGTTATATAATTATCATGATTTCAATGATAAATAATACTCATATTCATACATCAACAACATTCAAATATAGCATAGAAATCACACATCATTCAAGATTACCATATCTATTTTTGACATAGGCCATAGTGATAAGGATTATCCTATGAGATTCATTGATTAATATTGTTCCTTCATTCTTATACATACTTTCCTTCTCTCTTGCTCCTTATACATAGTTTCATTTTCATGTAGTGTGTACATAGTTTATCTCCAAAAAATAAAAAATAATATAATATTTTAAAGACACAAAATCATTCAATTATATTACTTATAAAACATAAAATTATAGATTATATGCATTACCATTTTTAAAATTATTATATTTTCAAGACACTACATATGTAAGCTATCTTATTATAGTTTTTTTTATCATACATACATGTTTCACTTATTCTAGTCGAGGGTAAAAATTTTTCTATAAGACTCAGATCCATTATACCAATCTAATTTTGTTATTATCTACACACTAGGGGCATTTGTATAGATACATAGGTTCTTAATTTGACACATTGACCCATTTGGGGGAACCTTAAACAGAGTTTACATTGCCAAGTTACATATTTCTACACTTTACATAATAACTTAAGTATTGTTATATCTTGATATTGATCATGTTACACTTAGATTTTTTGATGACTATTACTACTTTAAACTCAACATATGTACCTATTAGTTCTTACATAAATTTTTATTACATGTTCATGCATGCTTTCATTTATAGCATTCATATTTTAGAATTGATTGTATCTATATACTTATTATATTCAAGGGAATTTAAATATGCCATTTCTATATAGATATGTTGCACTTATTTTCATAGTGTGTATGTTTTTGATATGTTCCCATGTCCTTGTGTATGAATTCTTGATTTATGTACGTGGACATTTAAACATGTCTTTCTATGTGGATCTAAGCCAACTTAATTGTTATTATGTATGTGGACATTTCAAAATGTCTTTGCATGTCAATTTTCTCATAATTAGTGTCCAATGCCCATATCCCTTGTATTTTGTCCCCTTGACCTACTTTGTGTGACTTATATGTGTTGTATGTATGCTTTATTATATGAATCATGACCATGATACTTGTTTATTTTTTGTTCCATCATCTAGTTTTAGATGCCATGAGGGACCTCATACATCTTCCCTTCCTACTTAGTTGTCATGATGGACATCATGCACCATACCCCTAGGTATCTACATAGTTATTACTCACATTTGTTATTATATAAATTATTATATCTATCTTGATAACATTGTGAATATTAGACATAAAATACTTTGCACATTACACACTTAGACTTATATTATCCTACACTTTGATGTCATGTATGCACATTATATTGGATTATTACACATATTATATATGCTCCAACTAACACATCATTTTTAGATATTTTTATTTTGTTGTTAGTTCTTGACCATGTACAACAAATCCACGCAAAAATGGCATTAAAAAGGGTTTGTCATACATATTAGGATATTATAATGCACTCATAATAAATTTTTAATCACATAGGCTCAAATTATAGAAATCAAACTCAGGTAAACATAGTCCAAAAATACTGACATAGAAATCAGTATAGTTACACAAAAATTAAATTAGATGGACATTAATGCCAAAATTGTAACACTATCACAACATGGTGCTACTATCCAGTAACCTTAATTTTAAAAAAACTAGATTGGATACAAAATTACAATAGGAGTCTAGGTTTACAGAGGTTTAGTTATAGATTTGCCATTTTTTCTTAGATTTGCTTAGATTCATACCAATTTTATTAAATTAGGATCATCATGCATGACATGACCATTCCCATTTATAGTTAAAATATCAGATAGATAATATTACAACCTAGTCCAAAATCCATATGCTCAAATATCATATTTGTGGGTATGTACATAACACATTATTTGTGTATGCTCACTATCACACTAGTTGATCAGATAGAATGAAAACTCCATGTCATTCTCTATGTTTTATACATCAAACATCATATTCCAAGTTTCACACTAGCTTCATGTTTTACTCCATTTTCAATGGCTAGCATTCTCAAGTGGATCAGAGCCACCTAATATGCCTGAATGGCTACAGATGTAACATTTCTAATTAAACATATTTTGTTATACATTTCGAATTACATCATGTAGTTTTAATTTTATATGCATCTACTACACATGTGTAGGAAATGATTGATTCTATAGTCATATAAAATGCAAAAATTTGTAACTTGAGCATGGATAATGACACCCAACCTTTAGGTCCCTTTTCTTGCTTTCATAACCATCTTAGGATTATTTTCATTGATTCCTAGTCATTTATAGCCTTTCAAACTTGGTCCCAACTAATTGATACTAATATTTCCAAGAAAAATCAATCCCCCTAGGTCCCATATACTTAGGACAATAGTTCCACACTTATACTATAACATCGGTGCCACTCCTATCCATTTTTGGTGATATTATTGAAGTTCCTTTTTATCCCTAATGGTCAATTTCTTATAGTTACCCATCTTTATCCTTGTCATCCTAATATGATTACATTCAACCCATGACCAATAGATCCTTATAAAATCCCATTCAAAGATCATTTGGAAAGGGGGTTGGAAATTATCACTAAGCAAGAAATAATACAATCAAGACTACTCAAGAAATCTTACCTATTCTCTACATACAACTACCAACACTCATACAAGATAATTCAAATCCTTACACTAGTCCTTAGCCACCTCAAGCACATCTAATTTAGTATTCTATATTTTCATATACACAATTTCACAAATCATATCAAATGCAAGAACTACATATGGATTGATTCCTCTTCAGAGTATTGGTATGTAGGCAACATTCCAACACATGGGGTGTGAAGCACGTCTAGTGAATATCACACACAATGATTTCCCCCCCCCTTTCACTCAAAATTGGTTAAAACACAATGGAAGATATGGTTTGAAGAAATAATCTACTCTACAAGGAGCTATACAGACTTCCAACTACTGATACTTCATAGATAGAGTCATATAAACACAATGAATAAAACTCAAAAATCTTAAATCTTCAAGACAATAGAGGTGGAGGTGGAATATAGTGGTGATGCCAATATTATCCAGTTATGGCACTCCTATCCAATCATAAAGTGAAGTTCAAATCTCATTTTGTGATAGTGTCTTAGTCTTGCATTATGAATTCCAACCTCTATCTCAGTTAAATCAATCAATTTTTATCTAAGTTTTATTTTCTTCTCCTTATTACTATTTTTAGAAAAGTTTGAATTGTAATTAATATAAAAAAAATATTAGATTAATTATTTCTTATTTATTTAATAATTTTACTAATCAGACCCTTTAACTAAATTAGGAATAATACCCCAATATTCCCAAAATTGTTAAATTATTTGGTGAACCTGACTTACTTCATTTACGTATAAAAACCCTAAAAACCCTAGAGTAATTTTATTACTAATTTTTCATATATTTTTTTGGTTTTTTAATTGCATAATAAAATCATAAATTAGCATTAGATTTTAAAATTTCATAGTAATTTTAGAATTAATTTTCTTTCAAACCCTAGTTGCCCATACTAGGTCCCAGTAATTTTCCAATCATTTTATAAATTTTTAATAGCATATTTAAATTAGAAAATACATTCAAATTTAAAAATTCAATAGTAATTCTCAAAAATATTTATTTTGTAAAACCCTAGTTGCATCTACTAGGTCATGTTAAATCACTAGTTTTTCGAGTAATTTTTCTATTTTTTACTTGCATATATAACTCAAATATTCACTTTCAATTTCAAATTTTCATAGTAAATTGTTCAGATAATCATTTTTTAAAAGCCTAGTTGCATGTACTAGTTTTTATTTAATTATTGAGGTATCACCTTTCTTGTTTGTGAATTTCGTATCCTTGTTATGCAATTTACAATTAACTATTGTTAGGACTTTACATTTCCTACATTCAATATTTTATTTATATCACACATTACGTATTACATTTTTTTTAAAAATCAATCAAATTTGAACTTGTTTTCCTACTTTACCAATGTCCTGATATACTAGTTTTGATAAAATTGATAAAAGAGAACTTCAAGAACTTTTAACTAAACACCTTGACATGTAAGATGACATAATTAAAATAATATAATAATAAAAACAAAGAGTTAATAATGGTCAATCTTCTCAAATGATAGAGTAACCAATTATACATGAGACTATGAGGGTAACTATGTCTCAATAACCTCCAATAATAGCAAAACCTACCTCTATGCCACCAATTACAAATAGCACATCTTTGTCTCTTGATGTAGTATTCCTTGTGTAAGAGATAGAATATCTTCAATCCAAGGTGATACATACTGAGCAAGGTTCCTCTAGACCTACATAGGCTCTGGATTCTTTTGCTCTACTACGTACACCATTGGCATGCCACATTGCTTCTACATCTTTACCACAATGTTTTTTTTCAACCTAAGATTACTCTATATGATGTCAAGGGTGATATAGAAAGACATTTGAGATCCTTTCATGTAGCATTCTTGTAATATGTACCAAATGACTAGCTACTTACCAAACTATTTCTATGGATCCTAAAGGATTATGTTTTATAATGGTTCTATAGTCTACTAAATTAGTCAATCAATGCATTTAATACTTTAGATGATGTGTTCTTAGTTCATTTCAGCATTAACATTAGTGATGAAACTTCTTAGTTCATTTCAGCATTAACATTGGTGATAAAGTTTTATAGACCCATGTTGCACAACAAAAACAAAGGGCTAATGAGAATCTCATATATTATGTTCTTCAATATAAGACTATCTTGGCTAATATGACTAGCCCCATGGCTAATCAAGAGTTACATGATCTCTTCAAATAGAGTCTTCTACTAGCTTTATATGAATTAATTATGTTCAAAAGATTCTCTTCCTTCACTAAACTATGTCACATGCTAAAGGAAAGAGAAATCAAATTAACTTCAACGGGCAAAGTCAAGTACATAAGTATCTTAGACACAAAAAACAAGAGTAAAAATAAATTTCCACATAAAGTAAAGGTTAATGATAATAAGAGTCAAAATCAATCTACATTTAATGTAGCTTCAGAACCCCTTTAGTGAGTGGTTTTATCATCACCTCCTCGGTGTACATTTACCAATCTACTAGTTTCTCTAGTTAGAGTTTTAAAGTAGCTATTAAAATGTAGCATCGTATCTCTTCCTCCTATTTAGGAAGTTGACCCAACAAAGCCTCTTTCATGAGGATATGATCAACATGAATTTTGAAATTTTTATATGGCACTAGGCCATATAACAATAGATTCATTAGTTTTAGACACAAGATACAAGATTTAATATATGGCAATCATATTGATCTTGGCACTTCAATTAAGCCTCCTCAAGCCAAGCCAATATAGGATAAAGCATTGAAAATATTTTTATATCCTTTTTCACAACATTTAAAATAGGAGACAGGGGATACATTAGGGGTTCATCATAAATATCATACACATCCCCCACTAGATACATATAGATCACCTTCAGTTGAGTTACATCCTTTGAGTAACAAGATTTGTGTATATAATTTCAAATTTCCATCTAGACCTCCATCTCTTTCTTAGAGTAGGATATTTTTGAGGTGATACAAACTATCATACACTCTTTATTAAATCTCACATTCATAATCATCTTATTAATAATGTTCTCATAGACAATGGATCTAGTGTGAATATGTGCACTATGACATTATTAAAGTATTTAAGATATTTATAGCAGGATATTACATTGATAGATATAGTAATTAGTGGATTTAGTGGGAATATACATATTTAATTGGGTGAGACTATACTTCCTCTATAGGTGGGTCTAACACATGTGGCCACACCATCTACTAGTGTTCCTATTGTAGGAGTTTTTGATATGTTATTTGGTCAACCATGGATTCAAAAACTTTGAGCCATACCTTCTACAGGTCACAGATGCATGAAATTAATTCATGATAATTATATTATTATAGTTGGTGGATTTCCATATGAGTTACCACTCCCCACTTTAGAGCCATCTTCTATAGTGTAGAAACTAGTTTTAGTTTAGCCTCCAGTTCTAGTTTCTCCACTAGTTATAGTTCCTTTTCTAGTTATGATCAATACATGGTTGAGTCATCCATCACTAGCATAGAGAGTTAATACACCTCTATATCTTTAGCATTCTAGATAGCTTCCAACTATAGTTTTCACACCAAAGGTAGTATCATTGAGATCTCATGCATCTCCTCATAGAACGCATGTTTAAAGAACTTTTCCTACTACCAGATGGATACCTAAGAGCCCTATAGTTGCATCCACTTCTCAGAATTAAAGGGGGACCCATAGTTATTTTATACTTTAGATATTTTAGAGAATTTACAACATATATAGATTTTAAAGCCATAGTCTTAGTGTTTTCATCATGCTTAATGATAATGCACGATTCCTCTCCTTGATATAAGAGACCGTGATATGGAGTCTCCCATGAGACTCATTTATTGGTATCATCCTTTCCCCACTTACCTATACATAATTTATTATTCTTGATTTTACATATCTCAAAACATTCAAAAATTCAAAAATAATACAAATTTTTAAAATAAAAAAACATTCAAATATGTTAAAAACACCAAAAATATTTTAACTATATGAATTATCCATGCTTTATATTGATACTACTATGATAGACTTACATTTTTTGTTTTATGCTTATTGTTTGTCAATTTATCTACATTACCATGCTTAACTTGATCTTCTTTTGAGTGTGTATAGTGATATCCAGCTCTATGATTGCTTCACTCTACCCATTAAGGGGGAATCCTACTTCTACATTGATATACATGCTAACTGGGGCATCTTCTATATGAATACACCAGCTAGGTTATGTCATTACTACACCACACACTCAAAGTTATCATATTTATGTACATTACTTACAGGTCATAGATGCATGAAATTAATTCATGATAATTAGATTATTATAGTTGGTGGATTTCCATATGAGTTACCACTCCCCACTTTAGAGCCATCTTCTATAGTGTAGAAACTAGTTTTAGTTTAGCCTCCAGTTCTAGTTTCTCCACTAGTTATAGTTCCTTTTCTAGTTATGATCAATACATAGTTGAGGCATCCATCACTAGCATAGAGAGTTAATACACCTCTATAGCTTTATCATTCTAGATAGCTTCCAACTATAGTTTTCACACCAAATTTAGTATCATTGAGATCTCATGCATCTCCTCATAGAACGCATGTTTAAAGAACTTTTCCTACTACCAGATGGATACCTAAGAGCCCTATAGTTGCATCCACTTCTCAAAAATATAAGGGGACCCCATAGTTGGTTTATACTTAAGATATTTTAGATAATTTATAACATATATAGCTTTTAAAGCCATAGTCTTAGTATTTTCATCATGCTTAATGATCATGCACGATTCCTCTCCTTGATATAAGAGACCATGATATGGAGTCTCCCATGAGACTCATTGATTGGTATCATCCTTTCCCCACTTACCTATACATAATTTATTATTCTTGATTTTACATATCTCAAAACATTCAAAAATTCAAAAACAATACAAATTTTTAAAATACAAAAACATTCAAATATGTTAAAAACACCAAAAATATTTTAACTATATGCATTATCCATGCTTTAGATTGATACTACTATGATAGACTTACATTTTTTGTTTTATGCTTATTGTTTGTCAATTTATCTACATTACCATGCTTAACTTGATCTTCTTTTGAGTGTGTACAGTGACATCTAGCTCTATGATTGCTTCACTCTACCCATTGAGGGGGCATCCTACTTCTACATTGATATACATGCTGACTGGGGTATTTCTATATGAGTAAACCAGCTAGGTTATGTCATTACTACACCACACACTCAAAGTTATCATATTTATGTACATTGCTTACTAGCTCACACAGATTACTCTATCGATATTCACTAGTATATAACACTTATGTATTTCTTGGAATATACCTAGTACTGTAGTAACATGTCTTGCATAAATTTCCTCATTTTTTGATTAGTTAGATGTGATTGTACTTCTAGTTCCTTACATGCTTTCTTTTTTTTCTTAGAATAGTTAGATTGTTTGCAACTTTTTAGTTCATGTTTGTCTCATGTATGTGCCTTAGGACATTTATCGATGTCCTTTGCTTTTATTCATGTCTATGACTTAGAAAATTTTCCAATGTCAGTTTCCTATACTCCTCTATATGATTATGGATTCCACACTAATTTTTATTGTTTCAATTATATGTGTGTGTAGCATTTGAACATGCTTTATATGTTTGATTTCTAGTTTGACTGACATGTGCCCATGTCTCTTGTTTTCTTCACCCCTTAGCCACCCTTGTATGTTTCTTAATTCTTACCTTATGTGATTTTTTCTTGTTTTATTCTCATTTTTTGTAATGACATGATTCACATCATGCATTTATCTTGCTTTCTTGGATGCCATGACCATCATGTTCTATTCCTCTAACTAACAACTAAAAAATAACCAGACTTTCATTTCTAGTTTAGTACATTATACATGTTATTACATTATTACATCTATATAGGAATATACCTATTGATCTAACAATATCTAAATATAAATCATGTTATACCTTAATATATCTTATCAATTATCATTGTTATACCATGTATATTTGTAGCATAACACACTTATAGGGATCTTTCTATTGAGGGTAGTCATTGAAGGGTATTAATTCCTAACATTATAAGAGGGATAAATAAATAGGGCTTTTATCATAGAGATAAAATCTCTTAATAGTTGAAATAATAATTTTTAGAACACCTAAAATAACAACCAGACATCAAACTAGTCAGAATAGACCATGCAGGTAGTCAAAAGTCTAGAATAGTTTCCAGATTTGTCCCTAAACAACAACACCCAACATAGATAATAATGCTAATGACACTAGTGTCCAATTTTAATACTCCTATTAAAATATTATAAATACTATATTTTATATAAAAAAATAGAAAGGTAAGTTTAGTTATAATTTTGTCAGCTATAATTCAAACTAGATTCAATAGTTTTAGTATAGTTTTTCTTAGAAAATCTAGATATATGGGGCATCATGCATGGAATGATGGATATAAATTTTAGTTTTAGATATGGTATTTGATATAACTTCTATATTAGAATCCATGTTTTAGACACTAGTGATTGGGGGCAATGTGCATGGCACATTTATTTTATTTTCTTTCAAAGTTCTATATTACCCAAGCATTCTCAATAGTTGCATGCCTTATTCTATCTACAGATGGTTGGAATCATTTTAGAATGGATTTAATACAAGCCTAATTTCCCAAGTTTTTGAGTTCTCAAGTGGCTTTTATATAATCCTAGTGCACC
>JARHVA010005609.1:832500-840000 GCA_037957365.1 Torreya grandis | reverse complement strand
ATAACATAAATATATGCTTCCCTCAACAAATATTACACTAAATATTGTAGGGATTTATATCAAAGTTTTATAACTCTGTAAATGCCCTTTAAACTTTCAATACCAATATTTCATATTTTAGTTTTAGTTTCCAATACCAATGATTTTGAAGAGTGATAGCTTAGTTTTAAGACCATCATGTTTATTTTTTCCTATGCTTATTTTATTTTATAGTCCAATTTATTATATTTGTATCAGTTTTTCAATACATTGACTACTTACATACATTCATGATTGTTTGTAGTAAACTAGATTCTAAACCCTATGCCGTGATTGGAGCTGATCCTAGGATCCACATTCTTCATCCTTCCACCCATCATGTAATTTCAAGTGCATGTTTTAATTATTTAATTTTAATTCACATGTGTTTATATATACCATAGTTCCTAGGACCTAATGTAGATAATAATTTTATGCTTGGCACCAAGCTATAAATTATAGAGAGTGTGTGATAAGTAATATATAACTAGTAGAAAACCATTTCTTCAATCTAATGTAAAAATATATATGCATTAACGTAAAATTTATTCAAATAAAAAATATGGTATACATATGTGTTTAAAAATATATAATAAGACTATAAAACCTATTTCATGGGACTAGAAGGGATAAGTGACTTTCATGATTTTTTATGCTAAATGTGAAATAATGAAAGTTAAAAGATGTATCTAGATACTAGATCTAAATTATTCTAACAATCTCCTTTTCAGTCTATGTTTATAAAATTTTTATCATTTGTATGTGTATGTACATGAATGATTATAATGGTTATAATACATTTATATACACAATCATTACAAGAAGAAATTGAAAATTATGATAGTTCATAAGGGTGGCATTTCATGTTATGGTGGTGTGATAATTTAAATTCCACTTGTAGGTGATTGGTTATATTGGAAAGTGTGTAGTGATGTTCTAATTTTACTTGAGGAGATGTATATGGGTAAGATAATAGTTGACATGACACATCGTAGAGAATATTTAATGAATGGATGTTAAGGTTGCATAGAGTTATGTGCCAACTAGAGACCTATGTAACATGTGACATTAAGTTGAAAATACTCATGGGATATCATAGATCAACCCAAGTTAGGAATGTGTGTTACTAATAAAATGGTTGTGAATTTATTTCATGAGTATGTACATGGTTAAATAATTATACATAATAAATAAGTGTTTAAATAAATTGGAGAATGACTGTTGCCTTACAAGAAATATACAATAAGTTATGCACACATAGGATCTAAATTCATATTGATAAAAATAAATATCCATGCAAAAAAAAATACATGGATCATTTTCAATTCCTTATAAATAAATGGTCATATTGTTCCTTTGGTTAACTAAGTAAATTTACCTTAATATTGTTTAAGTTATTACCACTCAACTATATTAGTATACTACCCAAACTTAGCCACTCTAAATAAATGATGCATGTAACAACAAATGGTTTTTTTGTTAAGTTGATGATTTTATCCTTAATAATTATATTTTTATGTTCAATTTCCAAAGTTTAGGGACATGATGTGAATGATGGCTCAATCAAAGGATGGTAGTAAGGATTTAAAAAATTCATGTCTAATAATTTCTATAGACCAAATTATTATGTGTTCTCAAATGTTGTGCATAGGACTATGTATGGACCATAGCATATATACTTGATATTATTATGTAGACCCTTTAACAATTCCTTCTAAATTTTTTAATATATTTATCTCTAACCTTAAACTCATGAGGTGTGTAATCTACATCATAACATTATTTATACTTTTACTATTAGTATAATTTTATTTTTTTAGTCTATTAATGATTGTTATAGAAGTGTTTCATAAAATATAGACTCTATAATGGATGGTTCATAGTAATATATGCCCAAGGTGGATTCTACCTAGAACCAAATAAATGTTTGGAATGGAATATGCCTTATATAGCTATGTAAATCTCTATTAAAGGCATGTTGAATGTATGCCAAGTTAGCCTCTAAAATACATAAATGCCAATTTTTTTACATATGTAGAAGATGAAAAACTATGTTGTTCAAAATTTCCATTTTTCCATTTGTTTCAAGATGAAATTAAAATTATTAGTTTAATAATTTATCCATAATTCCAATTAAATATTTATAAATTTGGCTGACAAACCATGGGTCAAAGTTATACATAATAAATACTGGAAATCCAAAATGAACCCAAACCTGGCTAAAGAAAGAGTGCATAATTTATAGTGCATTTATTATATTATTGTAGGAAACCATGATGGCCATCTTAGATAAAATTTCCACTAAAATATACATATAATAATTATGGATATTTTTCATAAGAATCATAGTAATGAAATCCATGTTGATGTATTCTCATGATATCGAAGAAATCAGCTGAGGTGTGTAAAGTCCTATTCATGGGCTTGGTGATGTAAGAATGAATTAAATAATTAATGTGTCATTTAAAATTTGTGTGAATGTGCAAATAATAAAAGTGTTGTAATTTTTCAAGTGTATTAGTGGTATTTAATTTTTTTTTGTTTTAGTGTAGTGTCCCTCCTATATGAGGTTGTAGTGAGGTGTACCATTGGGAACACAAATGTTATTAAACTTGTAGATAATTTGGTTAGAAATGCAGAATTATTAAAATTGTTCAGCATACATAAGTATGATGTAAGTTGTTTTTAAGTCTATATTTACTAAATAGAGATTTAATTACTCAAATAATTTAGTTTTTTGCATGCATATCACCATGATAAGCATGCGAATAACTATCAAATGATTAAATATAAATCATTATTATCTTTCCCCTTATTTTAATTGATCATGAGATATAATTATTATAGGAAAGTGATCCACTTCATGTGGATTTCACTCTCTACATTATATTATGTCTAAAAAAATTGTCGCTTATAAAAAGAATGAACGATTTTCTCCTTCCCCAAGATATAGTGCCATCATTGTTTTATTTCATAGAAAATAGAGTATAACTATTTATCATATGTGAAATACCACTAAACAATGTCACTAATGTTTTTTAAATGATATATGAGTGAATTTATACATTACATGAGCATTATGTTAAGTTTGTATATTTTTATATTGATGTGAATTTTGAAGGAATGAAAAATTTCATGTATTACCAAAACATGTGAACTGCAAAGACAATTTTTTACCTCATTAAAATCACATTTTTATATAGATGTCCATTATAATATTATCTTTGCATACATAACCTAATATAGAGGGAATGTAAAGTGTGAAAAAGAAATTATAAACATGTGGTAGAAGTTAGTGAGTCTAAGAAAAGTCATCAATTCAATGATATTATGTGGAATTGGAAAATCTTGGATTAACTTGATCTGTTTTTGATCTACATGGATGTTGTTGTGGCCAATGATGCATCCCAAGTATTGAATCTTCACATTGAAAAAGTTACACTTTATTAAGTTGGATTGTAACATTTTTAACACAAAAATCTTATTACACATGAGATGTGCTCAACACGATCCTCCCATGTATTTCTAAATATGATAAATTCATATAGTAGATGATGACAAAGGATTTAAGAAAGGTTTTTAGCATATTTTCCATTAAGTGCATGAAATTTTTTGCCCCATTGATCATGCCAAAGGTTATAACCAACCATCCATAAAATCTTCTTTGGTCTTGAATTTTTTCTTCCAAAAATTATTAGTATGGAATGGAACTTGATGATAAACTAAATTTAAGTGTATTTTGTTGATTTATTGTGCACCTCAGAGTTTATCTAAGAGGTCATCAGTGTGAAAATTTAGGTAGTGATTCTTCATGTTTATACTTTTTAAAGCATGATAATTTATTAAAAGACACAAAGTGTTATATTTATTTATAAAAATGATTATTATGATTCCACATGGTGAATATCTAGCCATGACATTACCTCGATTAATAATTGTTGTATTTTTGTCAAACTCCATTATCCTCTAAAATGGATGTGTGGTATAGTGGATGGTTTGGAAAAGGTGATATAAAAACAAAATATATTTTTATTTTACCATGTTTTTAGAACCTTTAGTTATTTAAAGGTCTCCTTTTATTGTCACTATAACTTACTGAGTTATTTCTATGCCAGTGTTTTATATGATACGGTGAATTTCTAATGTACATTTTTTTCAAGTGTAGGTGCTTCAAGGAGGATCATTAGTAACATGAAATTATTTATGTGATATGATATTATATTATTTTTTATCCAAGATAAAAGTGAATATGGTCAATATTTTTGAATCTATAGTATAAAATAATTGTTCTTTGAGATGAATAGTCCATCATGGCAATTTGGCATGATATATATCTTCATGGTCATAGAAATAAATTTTTCATACCAATTTTCATAGACCTCAAGTGGTTCAACATCAAAAGTGACATTCTATTCCATGGGATTGAATATTTATTATAAATTCCATTGCCTTCAGACCTACATATCATTTTGTTATTGTAACCAACTAAAAGAGTATGGTTTTGAATATAGGATAAAACATTTAGTTTTACCTTGAATAATGATCATATTTTGGATTACATCATTAATGATAACATGGATAAGATGGACTTGAACCAAAAATTAGTGTGGAAGAATTTATATAATTGTTTATAGATGTTAATAGCAAAGACATTCATGTGGCATTTGGATTAGTGTCATCCATTTGAGTTGAACATGATGTAGATTGTAAGAGTACATATTTATTAACATGATATTATAATATATATGTGATTTTTTGTGATATTGATGGCACTAATTTTAACCTTGGTTATTATTTCCTTTTTCTATTTTAAAATACTTAGTAGTATTATATTATTGTATAACCTTATTAGTTTTCTCACCCTTACATTAATTTTTTTTTAATTCATGGTAGGGGTAGATGGAGAGTTTTTTAAGGCAAAATGTTTTTTCATAACAATATATGAAGAATAAAACTTATGGTTCATCCTTGTCTTGGATTTGATATTGGAATCATTTATTTATTTTTTCCCCAATGTCTAAAAATTAAAGAACTCCTCCTTTTTAGAATTTAAGGTGGAAATTTATGATGTACTTTGACACCTTACACTAAGATATCAAGTCCTCACACAAATGTGTAGTGTAATTATATAAATCATTATTTTATTCATTCATGGACTTATCCTTATGTTGGTGAAACTATTGGGACTTGATTTTTTATTCCTTAAATTTCTTGAGGGGGTAGTACTCAACCTTCATCATGTCAAAAAAAATATACTAAGGCTTGATTGGTATGCAGTCATGTGCATGCAACACACTAGGATTATCCCACTAGTGAAACACTAGATTGGATATTTTCAACACAATGATGACAAACTTCTCATCATTACTAAATTTATTAACTAATTATTATAGCTCAAGCTATTGAATCCTTTAACCCAATTATATGGTGTTTATTTTTCCATCAAACCTCATGATGTCAAGATCGAATTACACATTTTAAAAGGGTTTTATATTAGCATAATAGCTACATGGGATGGGTGGAAGAAGGATTTTTGAATAAATATACCAATGTATGTGGAGGAATTAATTTTTTATCTATGCATAAATCCTATTTCTCTTACAATGTTTATACAAATACTCTAAAATAGAACTAACTAGTAAAATGTTTAACCCCTAAAATCTACATTTGGGATTCTAGGGTTAAATGGGTGGATATATCCTAAGACACAAGGGTGGTAGACTATCTCTAAATTAAGCCAATTAATTTAAAACCTTAGATAAACATTTACCAAATTTAATATGTTGATATATTCTAAAAATATAAAGTATAAGTATGTTAGATATTACAATGATAATGAAAATAATATTTTACTCGGTTCTAATGTTAATGCATATATGGATATAGAATAGGAGAGAATGATACTATAAGTGGATTATTTATGAGTCATCAGATTATAAATTAAACACTTATATGACCTTAGACACTTGTGTTGACCTTATATTATTTTATTGATGCTTCCATCTAAACTAGACATGGGTGTCATGTACACAATACCTTCTAAAACTAGATGCAAACACCCAAAATATTTTGGTTTCTATGTCACCTTCACTCTTGTGTTATTTGATTTGGATAATGGGTTATCATTCCTTATCAAATAGATAAACCCTAGTTTTTCATCTTCATAGTGGCTATGAGGAAAATGGGTTAGTGGGCATACAGTTACAAGTTACCCTAAAGACCCCTCTATAAATTAACACTACCTACATATCTAATGCACCAAATAAGGCCTTAAAATTGTGTATCTTTCCCTTACATATTGGTGTATGTGTGCACAAGTATGCAATGTGTGGTAAGCAAGTACATAAAGTGACCTAGCTTGTAAATTTTAAAATGTGGCTCATGGGATGATCCTTTAGTAATTCAAACCTAAATAATTTTTTCCTATGACTAATATGTAAATAGGGAATCTTTTTTCACTTGAATGTTTTTGGTAAGTTTCCTCATGAGTTTTTTGGTATATTTTAATTGAAGAATTAATGAGGATGAATCATGCATATATACCAGTCCTTTTAGATAATATCTCACATTAAATCACATAGGCTAACCATAGGAATAAATTTCATTCATAAATACTATGACCTTATGGAAGTAGACACTTGCACTGGGATGGGACACTAGCATTGACATAGGCATCTGAATGGGATGCAAGTGACTCAAAATCTAGAAAATAGGCATAGGTCCAAAACATTTAGAGACATAAGATAATAAGGTTTTCAACATTCTAGGTGTGACATAAGGTATTAATCAAATAGATAACATTGATCACACTAAGAAATAAGTAATAGGCATAAAGAGAGTTTATGTGAGCCTTTTGGCAGTGGCAAGGTCTAGAAGTTGAAGGCACATCCATGATATGTATTTTCCAAGTATACAATATTTAGGAGCTATATAAATCATAAATAGTTTCTACATAAACCATGTAGCCTAAGATTTTATGAAATTAATAATGTTGTACTTGGTGAAAAGTTACATATTGTATAGATTCTATGATAAGTAATATAACTAGAATAAAACCAATCACACAATCAAATATGAATGTTTTGTAACATCCCCATAGGGATTTACTAGAATAATGTATTAATTTGTTTTACTCAACCCTTATTCTTTCATTACATTATACCATGAGAATCTAACTAGTTATTTTAAACATACTTAACTAAGTGTATGAAACTTAAGTAAACGTGAGCAACTCTATTTACTAATCACTAAAAAATTATGTAAACAATCATAAATGCATAAGGAAAGTAATCATAATAAATCCAACCATGATTGGTATAATAATAAAAATTCTAATATCAATGTGTACTAATAATCAATTACATTTCCATTAGGCATGCTACCTCAATATATAATTATAATAATAGATATAATGTTCCATAGAGCTTGAGTCACACTAACTCTTGTATCTCTAATAATCTAAAGTTTAGTCTCCATGTAAGT
>JARHVA010005609.1:767500-827500 GCA_037957365.1 Torreya grandis | reverse complement strand
TTTATATTGTTTATCCATGCAATGTATACAAATAATATCCTATAACACCTAGTTAACTTGCTCAATTTGAACATCAATCTGTGGGTGATATATAATACTAAAATTTAACTACATACCCAAAGTTGAATTTAGAGTTAAAAATTTATAATTCATTCTTGGATCATGATCTAATATGGTATTCCTTAGAAATCCATGAAATTTATTTGCTTCCTTTACAAATATCTTTGCAAGAGTTGGTGTATCATTTATCAAATTGCCTAAGATAAAATGTGCTACCTTGGTTAATTTATCAACTACCACAAAGATAATATCATGTCTATTCTATGATAATGGTAATAATTAGATAAATTCCATAGTAATTGCCTAACATTTCTACTATGGTATGTCATGTGGATATAGAAATCTAGTTGGATGCACGTGTTCAACTTTCATTCATGGACATTCTAGACAACATGACATGAAGTCCACTACATCTTTCTTGATTCCCTTCTAAAGATAAAGTGGTCTATTCTCTACCCTGCTTAGTTACTCCTATATTTCCTAAATATGAGGTAATATGTAGATCCTTTAGCACTATGTTCTGCATATTTTTTGATCTAGCACATAGATCATTATTTTATAACGTAGAATACCATCACTCTCAAAGTTGTTCTTTTATACTTAGGATTTTGAGCATTCTTAGAGAAATATTGATTGAATTGATCATATAATTCATGTATTGGTGAGAAATCAATCAAATTATGCCTAAAAGTACTCTTGATAGTACCCATAACTATTATGTGCCTTCTATAACTCAAGGCATCAACTACTCTATTCTCTTTACATTTGATATAATTAATATCAAAATCATAGTTATATAAAAACTATAACTAGGACCTCTAAAGAACATTCAAATTTGGTTGGGTGAAATTTTATTTAAGCCCCAAGTTATCAGTCTTGAGCTCAAATAGTTTTCCAAAAAAATAATGTCTCAAAACTTACAAAGTATGGACAATTTATACAAGTTCAAGATCATGAGGGGAATAATTCAAATCATAAGGTTTTAACTTCCTTGAATCATAAGCTACTACTAAACCATAGTGCATAAGGAATCCTCTTATTTTATCTATATATTCATCTATGATCAATGAAAATTGACCATTGGAATCATGAAATCTTAACACTAGTGTTGAAGAAATCTTTTTTTTAATTCCTAAAAAACCACTTCACATTTATCTAACTAGATAAACCTCTGATTCTTAAGCTACAGAGAGGTAATTGAATTAGATATCTTGGAAAAAATCTAGCTATATTTCCTATAATATCCCATTAATCCCATAAAAATCCTAACCTTATAAACATTCCTTGGTGCCATCCACTCTATAATGGCTCTTATCTTAGTTATATCAATAGAAATTCCATTTGCTAAGATAATATGTCCTAGATATTACAATTTATTTTATAAAAAACATAATTGGACAATATGTTATCTACCTTGTGGTTTTTTTAGACCTTGTAAAACTATCTCTAGATGTTGAAAATACTCTTATTCATCCTTGGAATAAATTATAATTTTTTCTAAAATACCAAAACAAAATAATTTGGGTAATCTTTGAACACACTATTTATGAGATTCAAGAATTTTGTAGGTGCATTCATCAACCCAAATGGTAATATTATGAAATTTTAATGCCCATAGTGATTTATAAATGTCTCATTTGGAATATCTTCATATTTTATCCTTAACTAATGATATCCATCTCTAAGATCAATCTTAGAGAGGATCATTACTCCTCATAGTTGATTGAAAAGATAATCTATTCAAGGTAGTGGATACTTATTCTTGATGGCTGATTTATTCAACATTATATAATCAATATAAATTATAAGGGTGTCATCCTTATTCTTAACAAAAATAAATGGTGTACCCCATGGTGATGCACTTAGTCTGATCAATCCTTTGGACAATAATTTTTGAAGTTATGCCCTCAATTATACTAATTCAGTGGTTGTCATTTGATACGAAGCCTTAGATTGAAGTTACTATACTAGTTTTATATCAATAGATAATTAAAATTACCATTTAGGAGGAAATATTATAAATTCTCCCAAAAATACATCATGAAAATCCCTATGAAAAGGATAATCTTAAATTGATGGTTCCCTAGTTTCCTCCATTTCATTTATCTTGACCTTAAATGTTTGACATCCCTTACTTTGGGCCTTCCTGAGTTGCATTACATAAATATTACTAAGCCTTAACTCCCTTTTATCACCTTGAATTAGTATCTAATTTTCATAATCATCAAGACACTCCACTCTTTTAAGATAACAATCAACCTTAGCTTTGTGTTTCACAAGCTAGTTGACTCCTAAAATCACATCATATGACCCTATATGTTATACATAAAGATCCATAATAGTTGTAAATTATAGAAAACTAATTTTTGATTGAAATAAACACTTATCAATCCAAATTTTAGAGTCATTATTATATTATACCAACCATTAATTTGCCATTACACTAGCTTTCATAGAAAATTTATTTAGAATCCCAAGATCTATAAAACATTAGGTATCCCCTATATCTATAAAAATGGAAACTAGATGTTCAAATAAAAGAACTGATAGTTATATGGGTGAAGCTTAGTATTTGGCTTACTATTATAAACCATTACATGAATACATTTCTAAAAATTTCCTTCTTGAGGGGTAAGACCTTTTTTCCTCAACATATCTTGGGTATATTCACATGAAAAATGGTCACCTCCACAAATGAAACAACCTCCTAGTGGTCCCTTCCTATTAGATTGTTGGTTTCCCTTAAAAACACCCTTTCAACCATTACTTATTTTTTTACTACCTGAACCACTATTAAATCTAGAATTTTTATTCTTGAATTGACTCTTAGAGTCTTCACTCTAATTCTAGTTACTCTTCTTGAAATTTGGTTTTGAAATTCAAAACTTTTTCTTAAATTTATCCCAAAACTGAGTAAAATAGTTAAAATTTTGCTCCTACTTAATTTATTTATCAAATACTTGGTCCATTGTATATGGTTCATGAATGTCTACCTCTCCACCAATCTAGGGTTTTAATCCCATGATAAACTTCCTAATCTTAAACCTCTCAACTGCCTATTACTGAGGTACATATTTCAAAAGTTTGGTGAACTATTCCTAGTACTCATTTACTAAAAAGTTTCCTTGCTTCATATTTTGAAAATTTATTATATTTTGGTCAAAATATAACTATGGAAGACACCATGATTAAATAGTGTCACAAACTACTCCTAATTAGTGGTGTTTGAGTTCAAATTCATTTCCAACTTCTTGTTTTCCCAACATGTAGATGCTTCTCTAGCCAACTAATAAGCTCCCTAAACAACTTTTGTAATCTTAGAGTAGTATTAAATATCAAAATAGTTATATATTTTAGTCAATCATTATTTATCTCTATCTCCCATAATTATTCCATCAAAATTATGTGGATTCAACTTTTTCATATCCCTTGCCAATTCTATGACTACATGTGCTATTGCATCTTGAGGCAATTCCTCATGTCTCTATTCCTAAGGTATTTATCTCTCATAAATATGCTATTTAGGATAATATTTATGGTATTTTACCTCTTGTCCATGTGTTTATTGTTCTAAGGCTATGACTTTGACCTTAGTCTCATTCATGGTCATAAGAATCTAATCTAACTTTACTACTTGTTTAGCGGTAAATTGGTTAGGATCAAATAGAGGGCTATTATCATTGACATTAAAAGGAACCTCACCTGATGCTATTAATTGCACAATAATTATTTATGGTAATAAAATAATATAAAAATTCTACTATACTCATTAATTCCTATAGTTTGAGCCACAACTCTAATACCATAATGTAACGTCTCCATAGGGATTTACTAGAATAATGATTCTTTTTTTAAATTTTTAATAAAACCTTATTATTTAACTATATTACACTATGAGAATATAATTAGTTATTTTTATAATACTCAAATAATCATATTAAACTTAAATAAACATGAGAAACTCTATTTACTAATCACTATCAACTTTTGTAAACAATCATAAATGCATAAGAAAGTAATCATAATAAAATCCAGCCATGGTTGTTACAATAATATAGCCTCTAATTTCAATTTATAATAATAATTTATTCCATTCCATTAGGCATGTTTCCAAAATATATAATTACATTAATAGATACAATGCTCTATAGAGCTCGAGTCACACTAAGTCTTATATCTCTAATAATCTCAAGTGTAGTCTCCAAGTAAGTAATACAATGGGGAGTGTTGAGGTATGTTTATATTGTTTTAATTGACTTGCGAAGAGACATATTAAGTATTCATGATAACTCAAGCATGGTCTAGTAGATTATTGAGTTTTGTATGAGGTATCGGGTCATTGTTTTGGAATGACAAGCTTATGAGAAGATGTGTGGAAGTATTTAATCACGGTTTAAAGTATTTATATCATTTTAGTGAATTTTATAATGCATTTACAGTGGTAGGAAGGTCAAGTATGAGGCTTAGTCCTTATATAAGAGACCTAGTGTGATGGAACATGCTTGGTAGCATATTGAGATGAGCATTATGAGACCTATGTGAAGAAGATTGGAAAAATGTGAACTTGGTATGATGTAATATTAAATTATTATGATATTCTTAGATAAATTCAAGAGGTTTCCAAGTGTTTTCAATATCCAAATATGATTGGCAATCCTAAACTTAAACATGCATAAAGACCTAGTATGGTCAAATGAAGGGTCAAGTTGAGTTTATAATCTAATAAATCATATATCAGTATGTATTTATTTTTTAAATTATGTTTAAATGGTGTTTAATAAGTCTAATTTTATAATATGAAGTTAATTTTCAAGAAAACATGTTTGAAGGTCTTCTATGCATGCAAAATAAATAAATGAGACCCTGAGTAGGATTTGTTTATGCACATTATCACATGTAAACTTTGCATGGTATCTTGAGATATTTATGAGAGATTTAAAAGTTTACTAAATAATTATACAAACATTAGTTTGGAATTTGAGGGGAAATATGATATGAACAATCACTAACACCAAAACTAGTCTAAAACTCTCTCAAAACCCTCATAGTGATCCAATTAGAGAGATATTAATATAAGATTCCTAGAATGGATTGGTAAGTCTTTAATTGATGATTGGATGTTTACAGGAATCCATTAATAATATCTAAGGGGTATTGGTCTTATAATATAGTGATTAGAACTTATATGAAATTACTTGTTTCTAAAAAAATTGATGCTACATGTAGGGTTGACCAAGCCAGTGCATGCAAGTGAATGGATTTTGAAGGTTAATACTTGTTATTGATGTCCATGTTAATATTTTGGAAATTTTTAGTCTCTATGTTAACTATTTTTATCAGTCAAGTTGACCTATCATTAAATGGTCAAAGAGAGAAAATAGTGAGAAAAGTTAATCAAAGTGAGAATGAATTTAGGATTTCACTTTATAAGACTATGGATGAATATAAATCATTAAGGTAATTTTTAAATACATATACCTCTTATCCATATTTATCATATTTTTTTAAGTTCACTAAAAAGGGTACACATGTTGTTCATAAGATAGCCTATATAGAGAATATGTGAGAATGAAACCCATGATAGTGAGATTGGTCTTCAAGACCAATGTTGCAATTTAATCCTATGATATAGATATTGGAGGTAGTTATAATTAAATAATAGGATAATTTTAATGATTTATAATATATTTTTTATGTCTCTACATATGGTTTAAGTCATGATCACCATGACTTGTTCCTAAGGTAGAATGACTATTCCAAGTCTACCATGTGAAGTGAAGAGTATGAGACCCTATGACGAAAGTAATTGCATTCAATGAACTTTATGTTATGTTTTAGGACCTAAATTAAATATGCAATCCTGATGGAATGTTTTTAGTTACTCTAAGGTATTAATATGTGGAAGCCAAAATGTTGTATCATATAATGTAAGGACTATGAGAGAGTGACTTGAGATATTGGTCTATAATACTAATGATTATCACTAGATTATGAGATATAAATATTATAATATGATATAAATACTAAATATGAGCTATGAATTTGAATTATGTGTCTTGGAATCACTCTTAAAAATGTTAAAAATAAACTTCTACATGACTATGTTTTAGATAAGAATGAACAATCTAAGTGATCATCTTAAAGAGATGAGTTTGAAGTGTTTTTGATAGAATTAATGAATAAAATTAATTTTAAGATGTTTATGATGTCTCAAAGGTTAACTATAATGATTTTAGATTGATCATTTGTCCTTATTTAGACTTTTAGACAATGAAAATACCTAATGGCAACTAGGCCTAATAGCTTGGTTCAAAGAGTGAATTTGACATACAAGTGGTGTGGACCAATGTAGATGTTAAAAAGGGTCTATTTGAGGAATATTAATTTTTTTTAAAGAATTTAAATATACTAAATATGGTCTAAGAGATCATATTGGTAATGTGTGCTTAAAATATACCTAATTGTATTAGGTTTCCTTTAGGCTTAATGGGATTTTGACCGTTAAGGGGTATGACCCACCTATGAAGTGATTATCTCACTTTTGTAAAGTGTTTTTTAACTTATTAAAATTATAATTTAAGTGTGTAAAGTCTCTTATCTAACCAATATGGGTGATTCCTAGTGTTGAGTGTATAATCAATGCCTAATTGGCTTATTTGAGCTAGTTAGAGATGTGTGGATTTAAGTGAATAGAAGAGCTCATTTTAGGAGTAGAAGTAGGTCATATAGACCTTAAGGAAGAGGTAAGTAATTAGTCATGAACATCCATTATAAAAAATTTAATTATATTATAAGGTCAATATACCTAATGAGCCTGGAAGAGTTATGTTGAGTGAGTGACCCTAAAAGGCTATGTGAGAGGGGTAGAGGGGTGAAGTGAGTTGAATGAGGTGAGAGACAATTATAATTTTAATGAGAGGATTTTTATTGGTTTATTAAAAATATTATAATGTATATAGAGAATAGAGAGATCTGAAAAATAAGTCACCATCAGTTGTTTGAGAAACAAGTTATTGTGAAGGTGATCAAGCTTGTCTTGGCTAGGTTGGTGCTTAGTCAAGAAGGGATTTGGAGCTTCATTGTATGTTGGGGATTGAATAATTTTCCTTAAAGTTTATTGGTTGGTTCCAAGTAACTTATGGGGTTGGATACTCCTTCCAAATTGGATTTTTCTAAAGTTATATTTAGGTATGTGCCTAACTAGTAAGGGGTTGGAGCTCCTTGTGGGGTTGGTGCCTCTCTAAATGTTGTTTCATTGCTATAGGGTAGTATTCCAAGTGGTGTGATATAGGTTTTTATCCCCCATTATGATTTACCACATATATATTGGGTTTGTGTGTTGATTTCTTACTTGTTTCTTATTTGATTGATCTTCTATGCACTTTTATATCTATATGTTAGTATAAATGGTTAAATAATGATGAATGAAATTGAATATAAATGGTTTACACACTAATTAAACCCCCATATCAGTGGTTTTTCTTCAAATAATTGATATCAAATTAGTTAATTTGAGGGTGGCTTGATATCTTGAATTTGATCATAGAAGCACAAGATGACTAAGTTTGTAAAGGTCATGGTTAAGGTTTGCATAGAAGTATGCATGATGGTAATGGAAAGATTGAAGAAGAAATATTATGTTGAATACAATTCTAAGATAAAACCTAAGTATATAAACAAAATTAAATTGAATATTTGTTAAAATAAAGTTATGTACATGTATCTTCGTGAAACAAGTGAGCAGAGGCCTGCAAGCTAGAGAAGTTGAATTGAATCGATGAAGTTGTCATAGATAAGCAAGAATATGTTGATGAGACCTATTAGTGATATAAGGTATATTTGATCCTTCATGTGGGATAAAGGTATATATTTTTTTGTATTTATATGGTGGTTGATAATATATGCATTTAGATATTCAAGAGGTTTTTAGATCTACAATAGTGACTAGGGAACAATTCAAGATGCTTCAAGAGTTTCAAGAAGTTTATTTTTTATGGATAAATGAAAAAGAGTGTTTATAGGACTATGAGGTTATATAAGATGATTTGAGGTTTTTATATATTCTTTGGTAAGTTTATATTGTCTCACATAATCTCTTAGAGTGAAAATAATACACTATTCTATCTAAAAGGATCCAGAACATCATTAGACATGAAGTAGGTATGTGCAAGTCAGTATGTTGATGCATTTTTTGGAGCTACATAGAAATTAAAATTTTGGTCAAATGCTTCATGAAGATGTTGTCTAATGTCTCAATAATATCCTCTAATTTTTTTTTGACTTGAAGTGTTTCCTAGATCATGTTATGAGATTTTAAAGATGATCATGTATGCTATGATATGCCAAAAGTAGTCAACTTTATGCTTTAGGAAGTAGTCATTAAGCATTCAAAAATATGACCTTTGGAATTTTAATTCAAATGATTTTACATAAACTCAAGAGCATTTATTTGCATATAAAAGCCAAGAAAGAGGTCAAAACTTGTTTGTGTAAAAAAGAAAGTTGAAGTAGGCTTCATATAGAATATCCTCAAAGTGATAATATGCTTTGAAAGTTTGTGTAGGTGCATTTATTAGACATCTGAGTCATATTTTGTTGATTATGTTATTACTCAAATAACCTAGGAGGACTAAGGTGGATTTATAGACTCTCTATTTACCTTGAATTGATGTTCTAAGCATTAAATGATGTTGTCAACTCATTGAATTCTTATTCCATGTATTGCAGAAGTTTTGAAATTATGCCTTTGTATAAGCAAAACTCAATTAAAGAGGACTTTTCCTAAGGTTTATTTTTTTGAAAGATAAAATATTTTGTTGAATGGAATAGATTTGTTGGTCACTTTTGATTGAAGATCAAAGTGCTTGAACATATACTTAAAGTCTTGAAGATCATGATAATACTTGTAAAATCTTAGATTGATCCTAATTGTGAAGGACTAGCTCAAAGACATGTTGAATAGGGATATAGGGGTTACAAAGCTCCTTAGGTCTATAATCCCTAATGTGAAAATTCATGAAGAAAATAACTCTTACTTGACCTATTGAGATAAGTGAAGTTGTAGATATACTTTCTACAATGTTTCTTACTATAGCTATCCTATTTGTAATGCCTATTTAAGTACAAGATGATGCTTAGATAGCTAATATTGACCAATTTGTGTAATATTTGAAGATTGGCCCACAAGACCAATGTTATTTAAGGTTGATGATTGTTTTCTCTGTAATCCAAGGTCTTATGATGTTCTAAAAAGTGAAATGATAGGTTGTTTGTGCCCTGATAATATTTGTAAAGTTTTAAGAGTGATCTGAAAATGGAGTGTTATTCATGATTGAACATAACAGAGTATTGACAAAATTATTTAAAATTTGAAATTATACCTATTATGCTTGAATTTATTAAGGTGAAGAGTTTAGGAGGGTACATATTATCTGAGAGAGCATGTTTACATATTTCTTACATTATGAAAAAGGCTAACAAGAGGTATGAAGACATTCTTTGAACAAAGAAGACTTTATGTAGGCTATAATGAACAAGTGAAACCAATGAATGTGATCTAAAATTTTTTTCATGCTATGAGGAGTATATGGAGCTATTTGTGTACCTAATTGATTGAGGTGACCTATTAAAAGTGCCATGAGTTGAGTCATCCTCTAATGACATGACAAGTCTATTTGAGACCTATGGAGTTATCTCAAGGTAATAAAATGTGTTGTGTTTGTTGAAACTAGTTGGTGTGTAGTTTTAGATCACATGATCTAGGTAGAGCATGGATTTATGGGGAGTTAACTCAGATGGTATGAGAAGCTTGTAGATAAGTACACATGGAAAAAGGGGGAGCTTGATTATTTATTGAAATGATCACATCTTAGGATCAATGGAATATGTATAAGTGACCTTTTGAGAGTGAATATGACATTTTCCATTAATTTAAAATGGGGAGAAATACTTTATTGGGAATCCAACTTGAGGAGAGATGACAATGGTCTGTTATGTTAAGAGTGTTTACTATCAATCACAAAGGGGGATATTGTTGTGGTAAGTTTCTATTATTTTATTAATGAATTGATGTTTTCATTAATGTCAATGGTAGTCAAATGTCATTTATTTCCTAGAGGTTATCTTGTGAAGAGATGTGGTAAGTATTCATGATAACTCAAGCATGGCCTAGTCGATTCTTGAGTTTTATATGAGGTATTGGCTCTATGTTATGGTATGAAAATATTATGGAAAGATGTGTTGAAGTAATTAATCATGGTGTAAAGTATTTTTATCATGATAATTAATCTTATAATGTATCTATAGTGGTAATAAGGTTAATTTTGAGGCTTAGTCTTTACATAAGAGACCTGGTGTGATCGAACAAGCTTGGTAGCTTATTGAAATGATCAATGTGAGACCTATATGAAGAAGGTTGGAAACCTTTTAACTTGGAATTATTTCATATGAAATTTGGATGAGGTTTTTACATCAATTCAAGATGTTTCCAAGTGTTTTCAATATCCAAATATGACTGGTACTCCCAGACCTAAATGTGTATATAGACCTAGTATGGCCAAATGAAGGGCTAAGTTGAGTTTCCAAGGTAATAAATAACATGTGAGCATGGATTTATAGGGTGTGTCAAGGTTATTTATCATATTTGAGGTTATAATTTGAAGGATAAATCAAGAAAACATGTTTTAAGGTCTTTTATGCATACAAAATGAAGAGATGAGAGCCTAAAAAGGATTTGTTGATGTTCATTGGCACATGTAAACTTTGAATGATATCTTGATATATCTAAGAGAGATTTAAAATGGTCCTATATAATTTTTCCAAGAATTATTTTGGCATTTTATTGGTAATACTAAATGAACAATTGCTAACACCAAAACTAGTCTAAAACCCTTTCAAAACCCTCATAGTGACCTGAATGGAGAGATATTGATATAAAGTTCCATTAATATATTATTAAGTTTTGTTTTATGATTTTATGTTTTATAGGAATCCATCAAGAATATCCAAGTGGTAGTGGTCTTATAAGATAGTGAGTAGAACCTATAGAAAATTGCTTATTTTTGAATAATTTGATGTTATAAGCAAGTTTCATCAGGATAATACATGAAAGTGAATAGAGGTTGAATGCTAAGAATTTTTATTTATGTCCATTTTTCTAGTTTGGAAAATTAAAGTCTCTATGTCAACTATTGTGATCAATCAAGTTGACCTATTGTTAAATAACCAAAGAGTGAGAATAGTTGGAAAAACTAGTCAAAGTGAGAATGCATGTAGGGATAGGATTCATAAGACTAGGGATACAAAAAAATATTTGATTTAATTTTTAAATAAGTATACCTCTTATCCATGTTGGTCAAATGCTTTGAATTTTAGTAAAAATGGTGAAAATGGTGTTCATAAGATAGCCTATATAGAGAAGATGTAACAGTAAAACCCAAGATAGTGAGATTGGTCTTCAAGACCAATGTTGCTCTTTAATAATATGATATGAATATTTTAGGTAGTTATAATAACATAATAATATCATGTTAATGGTTTGAAATATGCTATTTTTATCTCTACAAATGGTTTAATTCAAGATCACTATGACTGGTTCTTAAGGTAGAATTATTGTTCTAGGTCTTCCATGTGAAGTGAAGAGTATAAGACCCTATGAAAAAACTCATTAAATAAAATTAAATTGATGTTGTGGTTTATGACCTAAATGACCTATAAAATTCTAATGGAAAGTTTTTAGTTACTCTATGGTGTTAATTGTGAAAGCCAAAATCACTTATCAAATAGTGTAAGAATTGTGAGAGAATGACTTGAGAGATTTGTCTATAAGATGAATGATCGTCACTATATTTTTAGATATAACTATAAATTATTATATAGAGACAAAATATGAGATATTAATGTGCATTATATTTCTTGGAATCACTCATATAAGTGTTAAAAGTAAACTTCTACATGACTATGTTTTGGAGTAGAATGACCATTCTGAGTGATCATCTTGAAGAGATAAGTTTGAAGTGTTTTTGATGAAATTGATTTAAGATGTTATGGAGGTATAAAAGGTTCATTATAATTATTTTAGAGTTATATTTGGTCCTTGTTTAGACTTTTAGATAATGAAAAGGCCTAATGGCAACTAGACCTAATAACATGGTTTAAAGAGTGAATTTGACATACAGGTGGTGTGGACCCATGTAGATGTTAACAATGGTATATTTGATGCATATATGAAGTGTTTAAAGCATAGGAATAGAATAAATATGGTCCAATAGGTCAGATTGGTAATGTGAGCTTAAGACAAACCTAATTATATTAGGTCTCCTTTAGGCCTAATGGGATTTTGACCCTTAAGGGATATGACTGACCTATGGAGTGATTGTATCACTTTTATAATGTGTTTATGAACCTATTACAAGGATAATTAAATTTTTTAAATGTTTTATTCTGACCAAGATGGGTGAAACCTAGTGTTGAGTATATAAACAAGGCCTAATTTGGCCTATTTGAGCTAGTTAGAGAAGTGTGGATATAAGTGAATAGAAGAGATCATTTAAGGAGTAGAGGCAAGTCATGTATACCTTAAATTATATGTATATGATAATTCATGAACATACATTATATATTTTTCAATTATATGATAAGGTCAATTGACCTAATGAGTCTAGAAGAGGCATGTTAAGCGAGTGAGCCTAGAAGGATATGTGAGAGGGGTAGAAAGGTGAAGTGAGTTTAGTGAGGTGAGATACCATTAATACATTAATGATAGGATTTTTATTGGTGTATGATAAATATTTAAATGATGATAGATAAGAGAGAGTACTGAATAAGAAGTCACCATCAATTGTTTGAGCAACAAGTTATTGAGAAGGTGATCAAGCTTGTCTTGTCTAGGTTGGTGCTTAGTCAAGAAAGGAGTTATATATACCTTATATTTTAGAGCTTGTAGAATTATCCTTGAAATTTTTGTGTTAGTTCCAAGTCACTTAGGGGTTTGGATCCTCCTTACAAGTTGAAGAATGCTAAAGGACTAGTTGTGTTGGTGCCTAACTAGTGAGGGGTTGAAGCTCCTTATGGGGTTAGTGCCTCACAAAATATTTTTTATTTGATTATAGGATAATATTATAATTGGTTTTATAGTGGGTTTTATCCTGCATGAAGTTTTTCCACATAGATCAAGTGTTCATGTGTTGATGTCTTACTTTTTTGCTTATGTGATTTCTCTTTTATGCACTACTATATCTCTATGTTAGTATAAAAAGTTAAATAATGATGAATGAAATTGAAGGAAATTTTTTCACATTTTTTCACCCCACTTCCATATATATCGAGTCACAACAACTATGTATATATGATAATCTCAAGTTTAGTCTCCAAGTAAGTTCTATAGTGGGGAAGGAGAACATCATCTAAGTGCTTTTCCATACCAACCATGTGCCATTGATCCCCCACACAATCCCCCAAATAATGAATGGTCTTCCCTTCATGGATGGGTAGATAGTGATAGTGTGGGAATATAGAGAGACATGTTATTAACCTATGTGCTCTAATATTTCTACTACATGATGTGTACCATAAAAAATATGTTCTAACATGATATCACACAAGCATATAAATCATATATATGAAATGACTATGTCTATCTAAACATTACTTTGGAAATTTTTTTAAAATAACATATGATCTCTAGGATCAATCAAATTCATGCACACCACTTTAGTAGATTACCTTCATCGAGCATTAGTGATGCCAATTAAGATGGTGAAGTTTGTCTGACTACTTAGTTAGAAACTTCAATTTCAAATTTGGTTAACATATATAATTATAACCAGAAAATTCATGAAACTATATGTACTATCAAGTAAAAACACATGCTAATTCTGAAAATAATAACTATACATACATTTAATCCATCAAACATATAAATGACCTCATTATATTATTTATCTCATAAAAAATATCTATGACAAGTAAGTTTATTTACCATACAAGTATAATATAAGTCATTCTAAGATTCTATTCTCCATTAGTAAATATTAATCACAAACTTAACATTTTAATAACACAAAGTTCATACCACACAAAATAACCAATACTAATAATTTTTATAAATATTAATAAATGTTCACTTATTCATCCATTTTGAAACTTAGGTTATTTTTATATAGTTATAGTCCCCTATCATTTGGGATTTCATGACTTAAATTTATTAGTCACTACTATAACTATAAACACATTACCTATTCTATAAATATACACTATATGCATATAAGAGGACCTATGTTATCTTATATGTGTATTTTTTATATTTATGTGATCATATATATATATATATATATATATATATATATATATATATATATATATATATAATTTGATCCATAATTAATATTATGATCTACTAACTAAATTTTTTGATATTTTTTAAATCTTCAACGATATAAACTTTCAAGAAAAGGCTTGAAAACAAAAAAAGCTTTCATAATTCCAATACCCCTATTCTCATAATTTAACATCAGAAATAATGAATTCAACAATGCATTGCTTTATTCCTAATTTCATATTTTTGCTAATTCCCAATTTTAAGTCAATTATTCAAAAATCTAATTTATCAAATACTATGGAGAAATAGTCAATAATTTTCTTAACATAACGAATATATTTTTTAGTTAAATATAACATTTACTATTTCTATTTCCAACCATAACATGTTTGACTCCCTATGTTCATAAGTTACAAGTTGATTCATAATTTAAGACTGGAATATATCAAAAACACATAGTTTAATGAGTTCACACCATGACTCATTATAACCATAATATATCATCCTTCATAGCCATTAATATGGAATTGTATGTAGTCTTAGGGATTATATCTAGTTTAAATTAGAAGATGAATGCTTTTTTCTCTTTAAGCATACATGAGTCTAAGTTAGCATTCTTTAAATAATGTTCTAACTGTTTACATGTTTAGTCTTCAACTTTTGATATGTATAGGTATTATATAATTCAAATAAGAGTGTTGATATGATCTCATGAAGACAAGTAAGGGACTTAGCCATAAACCTATCATTCTAGAAAATATCTAAACTTTGAAACTCATTTTATGACCCTTGATAGATAGATACGGACTTTCATAGTCGAGATATGGATTTTGATAGTTTAGCTATAAATTTTAATAGTTAAGATACAAATTTTTATATTTGAGCTAAAAACTTCCATAGAATGTGACAAAATCATCTTAAACATGTTTTTAAGGCATTCTAAAGGTTCCTTCAACCATTTCATGATGATCTAGACTCCTCTAGCTATCTTTTAGATACTTTCTACATTTTTTTGATAATATCCACTTTAATAAAACACTACAATCAATGTGTGTGTGTATGTGTGTGTGTGTGTGTGTGTGTGTGTGTGTGTGTGTGTGTGTGTGTGTGTGTGTGTGTGTGTGTGTGTGTGTGTGTGTGTGTGTGTGTGTGTGTGTGTGTGTGTGTGTGTGTGTGTGTGTGTGTGTGTGTGTGTGTGTGTGTGTGTGTGTGTGTGTGTGTGTGTGATATGATACTCAGATTCATAAGTCACATATTGTTCACATATGGTACATATAAGTAACCCCTTTTAAAAACCTATTCAATATTTTCTAAATTTTGATATGGAGTATATCCCATGTACATGCATGAAAACCAATGTCTTATTTCCCAAAAATTTAACCCAAGAAAACAAACTTTGTTTCACCTATGTATTCATTGTCGCTTAAAATATATTTTGAAATAAAATAATAGTACCCTATCACCCAAATATAAATCTGTATAACATTTAATGACTCAGTCAACATCTCTTTAAAAATAAGGATAATTTATTGTATTCCATTTTATAATTTAGTATGTAGGTATAATACACTTTAATAAAATTAATTCTTTATTTTTATAAAACTACTCCCTTAGGTTACCATTTTCCTGAAATAGGACAATATGTTATTGATTTTAAAAACTTCATTTAACCTTATGGTCTAACATTCTTTCAATTCTAACACAAAACACTTAGGATTTGAGGATAATGGGTTAGCATCATGGATGCTGGAGCCATCCAAAGGGCTAAGCCTATATCCATTTTAAAACACATTCTTTCCCAAACCCTAAGTTTCATAATCATACACATATTTTCTATTTACAATTGAATGTAAAAATAACACCAACCTTTTAAATGTTCCTATTTGAAACTCCAAGAACTTGAAATCCTTTTTTTTTATTTCTACTTTTTGATTTTCCTCTTTTATATTTCACATCTCTCATTCCTTCCCACAACTCTTTCTTATTCTTTTTCCTCACCAACTTCTTCTATTCCCACTTTGCATGCCACTGTACATGTTATTTTGTACTCTATGCATAATATCCCTATCTTCCTCTAAACTACACTAATCCATAATTATTTTCTCTATTAAACAAACTAAAATCCCTAATTTCTCTCACTTCAAACTTTCTCAAATAATACAAAACATTTAATTTGTTTAAAAATTATTACATCATCACTTTGATATAAGTCCATGCATTTATCCAATACATAAGTCTACATTAATCATTAATATAATGATATACATACTTCTAATTTTAACATAGTCTCATGCATGATAATCAAAGACTAGTTTTAGATTAGACATAACTCCAGGTTAGTATTTTTAGGATAGTTTAATATAATTGAATACAATAAAAAAGGTAATTATTTCTTTATCAAAAAGATAGATAAATCTATAATTAAATCCAATAAAAATATAATTCATATAATAAATTAATAGTGTATATATAGACTATACATTTGTCTTAACTTTATTTTTAATACCTTAACTTATATTGATATTTTGAATATCAATAATAGTAATAAAAATCTTCAATGACATTTTAAAAGACATTATACTAGTCTATACATATAATAGAAATTAGATATCTATTATTTGATATACTCTAGAAAATCATAGACAAAAATAAGTAAAGTAACCTCATGTAATCTTACTACAATATCAATTACTGAATCTATATACAAAATGCAATCACAAATAATATTTATGCCATAACTATGTACTAACATTTAAAACATGAAAAATAATATCTAAAAACCTAGACATGAAATGCATATAACATTTTTAATCTATTGTGGTGTGTGCAGGGGTCTTAGTGATTCCTTTATCATCCTTCACTATCTCCATCTATGCCACCCTCTCTAATGATGCTCTTCCTCCTTCATTCTCTGAGAGATGAATTGTCCTACATCCACCTCATGAGAAGAAGGTAGTTAGTCAATTATATCATGATACATATAAAACAATGATATAACAAAAAATGCAACATAATCATTATGTATAAAAATCATAATTTTTCATCTCAAAATAATGAACTCGTGAAATCTAAGTAGCATACATCTCTCCCATAACAACATATGACTTATAATTTAGTTAAAAAGTAAAAATCTATTTAATCAACATTATTAATCCATAGATAATTAGGTAAATTAGTTTAGTGAGATAATCTAGATGTAATAATTTTTATATTTATAAATTTAGATTATTTTCAATTACATAATATGATAAATTAATATCCATACAAATATTAAATAAAATTATGAAATATATATATATTTTTATTAGAAGATATAAGTGCCCTTATTGATTTATCCAAGATAAATGTGAAAAATGTATATTTGAATTATATATCTAGAGGATACTAAGAATATCCTTTATGGCCCATGTGTTTCTTTCAATATATTTCATATTTGTATATAAGCATGAGGAGGATGGTTATAATACATGCATATTTATAATCATTAAAGGAATCACTTAAAATTATTGATGGTTTAGAAGAGGGGTGGTTCATATTTTAGTAGTATGATGTTTAAAATTACTCCTATAACTAAATTATTGATCTTATAGGTGTGTTATGATTTTGGAATATTACCTAAAGATATATAGATGTATAAAATCCCATATGGCATGTTGCATATAATAGAAGATCTAAAACATGGATGTTTAGGTTATGTAAATACATAAAAGACAAATCAGTAACTAAAATATGGGAAATAATGTGATACCATGTTACAATAACTCATGTAGATATTGGAATTAAACCCACATGAGTCTCGCATTACACTAATGAAAAATCTATGCCTATATTTCATGATTATAAATATGGTGAAATACATTTTTATTAAATGTGATAAGGTATTGTGTTAACTCAAAAGAATATAACTACCTTACACATAGGCTATGATATGTCATGCACATGGAATATTAAAACTAATATTTAAAATTACATATAACCACTCAAAATATATTTATATAACTCTCTCTCTCTCTCTCTCTCTCTCTCTCTCTCTCTCTCTCTCTCTCTCTCTCTCTCTCTCTCTCTCTCTCTCACACACACACACACACACACACACACACACACACCAAGGGGGGCATTATTTAAACATCTAATTTGTTTATAATAACCTTTTCCATTTCATATATATCCTACATGATTTATATGGGTCCACTTGTTTATATTTGGATACATTAAAACACTTCATTACCACATTATATTCTCACCATCATTGATTCATATATATTTACTCAAATATGTTAATTATCAACATTAGGATACCATATATTCATCCTATGCTTAGCTTGGTCTTAGTTTTAATCATTTTTTCCCTCTGGGTCATAATCAATAGATTATTGATTTTGAACCTCATCCTTTAGTGGGTCCACTTCACTTTATCCTGACTCCACATTATTTGACTTTAATTTGTCACCATTATTTATGTATTACCTATGTCCTAAGCATCATATATATATATATATATATATATATATATATATATATATATATATATATATATATATATATATATAGTCATTTCACATCTAGTCATGTCAAATAGATCTCTTAAAATTCATTTGTATATCACACAATCATTAATGTCTTATCAATAGTTCTCCACATTCATGAAAGGAGTATGCATATTGAGCCTACATTACATCACCATGATTCCAAGTCTTATGCAATAGTATATTGTCCAAAATAGGCTCATATAGTTTCATTTCATTATCTTTGGAAATAATGTAAATCCATAAATATTAATTGGCTTACGATTCACTCACAATAACTATAACTACATTGGCTTGAATTACAAGCATGAAGGATATGTAGTTACATCTCCTCAATAGATTGTCTAAGATAACTAACTTACACATGTAATATTTTATGCATACATTTATTTTCAATTAACATTGAATAATTATTCTAGTTAAATCAATATGCATACATTTATTTTCAAATAAAATCAAATAATTATTCTAGTTAAATTAGTGAACCAAAGCCCCATGAGTGTATATTAGTCTTAATCTATGAAACATATTTAAAATTTATAAAGACCAAAAATATATTTTAGGAAAATAAATACCATAAAATACTCAATTATAGGATAGAGTCAACCATCCATCAATTATAACCTATACATAATATTCCCTCCACTAATTTTAAACTTATAAAAAAATATATTCTTAGGTTTTTAACATAGTCACTTCCAAAACCTTATCTTAGTTCTAAATTTTAAAATTAGTTACCTATGTGTGTTTGTTTAAGTATCCTTTCTCTCTTTTTCATTTCCATTATTTTTAAAGTAATTTCATTTTACTATTGGTCCATATTTTATATATGGTTACTATTTATTATTTCATTGACTTATATCTTCATTGTGACCTAGTTTTACCTATTAAACTTTATGTCATTTAAAACCTAACATTCACTAATTGGGTAAAAACATTCCCAACATGGATAACTAGATGTTTAAACTAGGATGAATATTTTTTATAAGGTAAATAAAATATATTCACATAATGGGATGTAATTTTTTGACAAAAACTATCATATCAATGAGAGTTAGTGGTTGCTAGGTTCTGAACATTGAATCATAATATAAATAGATAAAGAACAATGTTTGGGAACATAGTGAATATTAGGTATAAATATTTTCTTTGGTAACATAATAGTTACATCACATTGTAAATAAATAATAATATATATGTAGAACTATATTAGACAAGATTATAAAATAACATATATGTATGAAACTTATAATAATGGGTTTGGTCCATGTTACATAGATATTTATGTTGTGGTGTAATTTTTATGAACTATTTATTTTTGTGAGTTAGGTGATATGTATCAACCTTATACTTTCATTACAATATGAAAACATAAAAAACCATATAATGTGAGTTAGGTGATATATTTTAACCTTATATTTTCATCACAACATGAGAACATAAATAAAACATATAATTTTTATGTGCATAATAGGATGATCAGTAACTATCTCTTTTTCTCAATAAACTAAGACGTGAATAAGATAATAACAATAGATCTTACATATACTTGGATAACTAGGTAAGGACTTAGGATAGTTGTAGACATAAAATAAGATAATATCTTCTCAAATTTTAAGAGGAAAGGGTTCCAAAGCCCAATATTATGACATGGGATATGGATCTCACTAGGGCTCAATAATGGGTAAGTGATTGTAAGAATGAAATTAAAGTAAAGGATGGGTAAGAGATAAAATTAATATAAATGATGCATAAATGATTTTAAATATGTTAAAGCACAATGGTCAACTAAATTAGGGTATAATTAATCTAATTTGATAAATGGTAAGCCTAATAAACTCTATATCTATACCAACTCATTTTGTATAAGGAAGATCATAAGTAAGGATACTCACATTAATTCACAAATTAATAAACCAAATAATGTCTAATATAATAAATAATGAAAATATTGTATGGATAAAAATACTTACCTTTGGGTGGACTTGTTGAAATTTCAATCTTATCCTTAGATAAAGTGTAAATTTACAAGATATTTTGTAAGTTGAAGACATTAAATGGTAATATGATGGCCAAGATATCCTTAGTAAGAACTCCAAAAATGTTTCCTGTTGAGATTCAATGACACCACAAAATAAGACATCCAAGATAAGTTCATAAACCATTTAACTCTCCCAAATACTACTTAGGGGTATAAATGTGAGTGAAAATAGAGTGTGTGAATGTTATATATGTTCTAGGAATGAAATATGACCCTTATATATGGATCTAATACTATAACCAACCCTAATTCTAATCTAATGGTATCAACCTTGATTACAAAATTGAAAGATGTCAGATAACATGTTATAGTATTAACCAAGCTGATATAGTGAAAATGAAAGAATACATACTCATAACTATAATATATTGGCTAATACATTATAAGGAAGACAAAGTATGAAACAAACTATATAATCTAGGATGATACGATAGGATATAGGGAACCTAGAAAATATGTTTAAAAATTAAACAAAGAGGAGAGAAAAAAAGTGATTTAAAAGAGGTTAAACTCATAATAATTATGGTATGAAAAAATAATGTGAAAATATCTCTCTCAAAGTAACAAAATACAATCCCACTCCATTCTTAGTACAACTTTTATTATGTGAATTCAAGGATATTGATGTGCTAGCAAGCCACTGCAAGATGATCAATTGAAAAATATCAAGTGTATACATCACATAATTGAGACATATCATCTAATAGGTTACAAAAATTTTCCATTTGATATCCATGATTGGAATAAATATTTATCTAAACATAAATAATATTTCCTCATTGAGTTGTAGCACCCACTAGGTTCCCAAAATTGTTATTTATATATTCATAAAGGAATAAATTGGTTTCCTTGAAAAATTACTTCATATAGTCACTAGGTTCATCAAATTATTCCTTAAAACTCTATGGTTGGATTTAAATATGTTAAACACAAATAAAACTCATCATCTCATTGAGAGATAACATCCACTACATTCTGTTGAGGGGACCCTTGTGTCAAATTATGCAAATTTTTACCTTAAAATTAAAATTTCACTTGATTAGAATATATATAGCATGTTTTCACATTTGTCATAAATCTCATTTAGATTAATGGACATGTTTTCAGATGATCATGATTTCTCCCTTTCTGAAGTTTCTAACATTTGATCTTTATGTTTCAGGTCAAAGCTCCAATAGATTCAATTTAGAATGAGCTATGTCGAGGTTTTATGATTTAATAATGATTTGATCTTCTACTAGCCTTTGGTCTATTGAAATAAAGTTAAATCCATGTTTTATTATATTAAAACCCTAACTCTAATTACCCTAGCTCATGCCATTTGAATTGAATTCAAATTTAGTGAGAACATTTTACGTAGAAACATTTTAATTATGACATGGACTTAGTTCAATTTTTATCCTAAGTCTTAGTCATATTTTTTTACATGACCAAACCTTTGGCTAAAATATTATGATTGTTACCTCTATGTCTCATGACCTCTTAGTTTATTTTATTATTGGCATGGTCTAACTAGTGCATGATCTCTTTGTTATAAATCTTAACCTAAAACCTTACCCTAAGGTTTATCATATTTATTAATACAAACCTTAAGCTAAGACTTTAGGCTAGGTTTTTTATTTCATGGGGTTCCCTTTAACATGTGTTAAAACTTATCTTAAGACTTTAACCTAAATATATATTCATATTTATTAATACGAGTAAAAACATTAGTCTAAGACTTTAGCTTAATATTTTTATGTTCCCCTAGCCCTGACTTAAACATCATTTTTGTTTGCAAGATAAATGGTTCACATTTTCTCAAATGATTGAGATATAGTGATGTGAGCTTAACTCCAAAAATCCTAACCTTAAGTTAAATCTTGAGCATCTTCTAAACATTGACAACATTCATTTGCTTTAGTAGGATTGATCCAATGATGCATATTGAGTCAAGACATCAATGGATCTCTAGGACAAGTTAGAGTGTGAGAAGTGTCACACTCATACATAAATAACATTGAGAAGATAATGGTGTTTTACCATATAGGTCAAGATCCAATGGTCCATTTTTGCTCATATAAAGATGATCAGATGGTGCATAGAAAACATTGAAAAGTCAAAGATAAATATATAGATGACATGTGGCATACCTAAAGGCCATGAGTTAAATCTTGACATCTCTGAAATATCAATGGTACATGATGCAATGTACACATTCTAATCAATGGTTCATGGAACAAGAGGCACAATTAGGTAGATCAAGATCAACAAATCATTTTTGTTCATGTAATTAAGATTAATGATGCATAACAAACATTAAAAATTCAAGGTAAATATGGAAGTGACAAGTGGCACAACCATTAGAAATGTATAAAGAAACTAATGGCATTAAATTTCTCAAATCAAGATCAATAATCCACATTGATTCATGTGGGGATGATCCAATAGGGCAAGATCAAGTGGAAATTTTCAAAAGATAATAGTCACTTTTTAAAATATTAATAAGTAAGATGCCATGGTGATGCCACATTAGATCCATATAAGCTTGATGTGCCAAGTTAGAGATTTTGGGACCTAAAAAATTCAAAGGTATAAATTCAAAAACCTAAGCACAATCTAAGTCATGAATCTCACATATGTTCAAATATCCACCACTATTAAAGCACTATGAGAGACATTTAGAAAAACCATATCACATTTAGAAGACCTAGTTTGACACTATGATCATAATAATCAAGCTAATAAGATTATATTGTCATCTAAGAAAATATAATTTTATCTATAATTGAATTATAGACCACTGGTAAGAAATTTGAAGACTTACAACAATGGCATCCTAGAAAAGTGTCTCTAGAGAAGATGTAGAGCTCTATCTGACGTCAAACATAGAAGGAAGATTTTTCAAGGGTACACAATTTGATGCCACAAAAATATATACTAGGGAAAATAATTGCTCAAGCATATTTTGGACTATTGATATCCAATAACCCATCATAAGAGAAGAAGAGAAGAACATGTCAGAAATAAGGTTGTATTATGACATAGTTGCCATTTAAATGATGGGTCTCCGTTATGACAAAAAAACTTGGGGTATTGCATTGTATATACATTCTCTCTCCTATTTCTAGAGATGTTGAAATTGATAAGGGCATGTTAGTCAAAGAGCATACTTGCAAGAATATAGATTATATCTCTACCATAGCCTTTAAAAATTATTATAAGCTACCTAAACCCTAGATAGACCAAACCAAAATAAATAATTGGGATAAGGAAAATGACTTTAATACCATCTTTCCCCTATGGCTATATTATGGAAATTAGGTATTTTTATATTTTAATAGAAACATTCACATACGTCAGTTTAGACTTGGGATAAAAATGATCATGACTTTAATGAATAAGATATGTAGAAATCCATTCACCACATATGTAGTCAAGATTTGGGTACCATTAGTATATTTTATGGTTGATAAATATCTCATCCCTCCCTTTGGTGAAGTGTTCAACACTTGTTTGAGTAGGTAGATCTTTATAGTTAAGAAGAAAACCAAGAACTAGTTCTACATGATGTCATACCTCTTAGATGTCTTGCTTACTACGACAAAGATCCCCAACCTAACAAAATGGTCACCTAATGGGACATAGATAGTCTCCTAATAATATTCAAAATTACACATATTCAAATATAAGGACCACGTCTAATTCATATTTGACTATGTTTATCCATCCCTATCTAAGGCCATAACAAGAAATCCAATGCCAAAAGTTATCCCCTTGACCAAAAAGTCAATTGAGGCCATGGGAGACACTAGTTATATCTAGATTGCATAATCATCAAGGTTGAAGGTATATAATGAACTCCCCTTAGATTACCAATCCATATGATAAATAGGTTAGTTAAATAAGAGGTGTCTTACAAATTGTGTAATCACGTAGATGGTTTGTGCAAAACCAAGAGGAAGGGAATTTTTCATATCTTCCCCTTAAAAATTTGAAGGACTATTTTTTCACAATGGGACAAAATTGAGGTTGATTCCAAAATTAGGACCTTATTCACTCTCTAAATGGATTATCTAAGATAGTGGGATCCATAGGGGAAGGTTAAAGAACACTTGAAGGCCAAGGGAATAAATATACCCTATGATCATCAACCTGGGGATTTTGACCCCATATATATAAAGGCATCTTCATTCTCAGAGGTTAATTTTACATTGAAAAATCACAACATAAAATGAGAATATATAATGTAAAGAGATTAACAAGGAGATAATGAAAAATGGTAATTGGGACCAAGGCAATACCATTTATTGAGTGGGATCCATAGGGGAAGGTTAAAGAACACTTGAAGGCCAAGGGAATCAATATACCCTATGATCATCAACATGGGGATTTTGAACCCATATATATAAAGGCATCTTCATTCTCAGAGGTTAATTTTACATTGAAAAATCACAACATAAAATGAGAATATATAATGTAAAGAGATTAACAAGGAGATAATGAAAAATGGTAATTGGGACCAAGGCAATACCATTTATTGAGTGATACACCTTCTAGAACTCTACTAGCCTAGTTATAGATAGAATTTAGACCTAAGCTAAAACTTGAGACAATTCCATAGGAGAGGATGATTAGTAAAATTGCATCTTCCTTTACTCAAGTAAATAATCAAGGATCACCAGTGGGGAATATATATGTGGTAACACAAGACCTTAGTGAAACAATTGAAGATGCTCTAAAATTACTATCATCAACCTATGAGTATAAGGATGAAGAAGTGGAGGCATCAAAAGGATAAAATGGGAAGTAAATATTGGGCATACTTCTTATAGATCCCCCTAAAAGAAAAGTTGAATTGGCCATTATCCTGATGAAGGATAAGAATCTCAAGGTGACCTTCACTCATCCTTTGAGTGAAGTTAATATCTTTAGTGAGGAAAACTTGATTCAGGGTCCAATCATTATTGAATGGTTCATCTATGAAAAATTATAAAAGGCACCTACCATGCACCATCCTTGGGAATTGATTCCAACAATGAATATTCTAGTGCCTGAGACAACCAAACCATGGATAGTTATGTTACAGAAGGAAGAAGAGAAAAGAATGACTGTTCTAAGAGAATCAAGTGGAGCATAGATAGAGACGCCAATTTCCAAATTGATATAATCTTTATTTGATGTCAAATTTGACCCAACCACTACTAGTTTCCAAATGGTAACCAAGAATAAATCCATGATTGGGTTGGAGGAATTCACTTTCCAAAAAGTGGAACCTTTTATTGGATTGACTCTAGTTGGAGGATAAAACCCTGATGAAGATCAAATGTTGGAATAAAATGTCCTTGAAGTGGCTTAGGATTAGATAGATCAATTACAAATAATGATAAAAAAACATCTTACAATTAAACAATAATCTTAAAGAGTAAGCTTTCTTATTAATTCAAGAAGATAGGTATAGGAAATTTAAAGACATTATGATTAATTTATTCAGTTTTCTAAAGTTAGTTATAACCAAGAAGGATGTAATAAATAAATAAATCACTAAGGATACATGCCAAGTTGGCCAATTTCGGGCTTTGAGCTACCAAGTAATGTATTTGATCAAGGTCTTGACTAAAAATCAAATCCTTGATTTTATGATAATTAGCCTATCCCATCTATTGAATGGATATGGCCATATTAATTGATAAGATTAATGCCCTAAGTGACTAGTCCAAGTAGATGGAGGACATTTCTAAGGACCTCAACCAATAAGAAGATAAAATGTTGAACATTTGGGATAGATGGATCAAAGATCCTACAAAACTTAGTCCCTTAGGTCTAATAATTGATGAGTATTTCAAGCATAGAACCATTCAATTTTGCCATAAGTAAGGAACCAAGGATAACGGAAAATAGGGGTTGATAATAATAAGGTCATGGGCCTACTTTTATCATCAGAGGAGAAAATAAGAAATGTTAGGGGTATCAAGAAAGCTTTGGAAAGGGATGGAAAGGGTCTCAAAGGCATGGAATATAAAGAGAAGGAGTTGTTCATGAGACCCATCATTGATCTCCATCTCATTAGTGAACAACATTATAAAATGAAGATTCAATAGGGGAAGAAAAATTCTACGTCAGCACAAGGGCCTCCCAACTAGTTAAGATAGGAATATTATTTTTTGTAATTAAGATTTTATAATTTTGGAAAAGGAATACTCTTTTGTAAAGGCATATATATCTTGTAAATCACATTACATATAGGTCAATCCTTTAGGGAAAGTCTAGTGTATTCTAGAACGCTTGTGGAAAGGATAGCTTTCCTAACACTTGTACATTTATAATTTGATTTAACTGACTTACATGCTTCCTTGCATCCTATAAAAGGATCATTGTCAATTATAAAAAAATGGGGAGTTATTAGAGTCAAGAGATAATTGCAACTTTTAAATAATTAATATAAGTAAGGAATTATGCTAAGTTTGTCCAAGTTTGTTTATGTCTTTTGCTATCCTAGCTTTTCTTTTAAATTCATGATGTGTACATTTGAATGTATATTTGTTAACATGTTATGATACTAGGTTAATTGAAAGTCTTTAGGTTCGTGTTGTTTGCTTACTTTTCTTGAATTTGGGCTAATTTTGTTTGCTTGTAGGGGTAAATCTTTAAATTGAACTTGATTATTAATTACATTATTTCATACCATCATTAGATCTTTGCCTGATGTCTAATAGGATTTGATTTTGTGTTACTTCATATCATATATCAGTTAAGTACATGCCTAGATTATATTGAACTTTGTCATGATATCTACAATGAATATTATCAACATCTCTTCTCTACCTTACCTTTATTTTTTCTCTTTTTTCAACCAGATCACTTTAGCTTAATCTTCATTATAAATACCCATCTTTGATTAGTCTTTAGATTAGTTCCTAATCATAATTCACCATTATTAGCATAACATACTTCATATTTTGTATAGACTAAGTTTTGGCCATGGTGGCTCCCACCCACCAAATATTATAAATATTGTGAAACATTTGACCTACTTTGCCTCTATTTCATCAATAGATAATAGGATTATCACAACCTATAACTCATGCATTAAATTTTTGAAATTATAAAATGAGAAGTGTTCTTGAACACTCTAGGCACCTATGATACATACTCAATCATCAACACATTCTTGACTTTTTTAGGTTTTCATCCACTCAATTCCTAATATTAACTACTAGGTGTCAAAAAAATTCTAATTTATAGCACAATAATTATATCTACCATAAATAACTAAATAATAATAGACATGAAGAAATACATTGACCTTAATTATAAAGTATTATATATGGAGGAAACCTAGAACAATGGGCTTGGATAATGTTATGTATATATTAATGTTGTAATGAAATTTTTTTCTAAAAAATATCACCTCATTAAGACATAATTGCTAGTAGGTTCCCCATAATGTCTTATATAAATATTTACATGGTAGGATGCAATGTTGTTGTCAATGTAAATAAATCAAATAAATTACTTTAGAACTTCCATCTAATTATATCCTTGCATTGTATTTATCCATATTTTTCTTGTGAACAAATGTGTAGGGAGCTAATGACCATTATGTTCCCAATATTTTTATTTCAATACTCAATAACTTGGTTGCTAACATTATCAACTAGGTCTGAATAGTTTCCTTACTTTTTTCACAATAATTTCAGCATAATTTAAATATATAAATAATAATAGAAAAGTAGATATGTAATGTCCATGATTCTCTAATAGTATATATACAGGCAACCTATTTGATGGGATTTAATCATGTTACAACTTAATAAGTATAAAAATTTATTGTAGTTAATAAAAATCATGTTTCTTCTTTTATGTCACTAACATAACATCTCCAAACACCTCAACTTTTTCAAACTTTTTCCCATGATCTAGTTTCTCTTAGTTATTTGAATAATATCTTCATATTCACATTTTGAAATTTATTAGAATCATGAATATGAATATATCAATAAACCAACAAAGATATTCTACAACATAAGATGACAATTAAAAATTATTAATTATTTGGTAATGTTGCATGATTTACATAGAAGAAAAAACTTGCTTTTTATTATATAAAATATTTATATATACTTTAATTTTGAGAATATGAGAGCCTAGATAAAGAGGATACATATAAATAAAAACAATCTCCTTGTTGAGAGCTAGTTGTCACTAGGTTCTCAAGATTTTTATTTATATATTCAAATTAGAATGAATTATTTCACTAAAATAGATTACAATATTGAGAGCTAATGACTATTGGTTTCCCAACTTTAAAATGCATTATGAGGTATAACATAGTTAATATGCATGGTGTGTTGAGGTGTGGAAAAATTAAAATACAAAATGGTGATAATGACATTAATTTAATATCATTTAACACAAATATTTATATTTTTTAAGATAATGACATCAATGATATAAATTACATATTTAGAGACAATGACATCAACATAATTATTATATATTATCGGAATCATGTTGTCCATTAAAAAAAATATATTCCAATAAAATGGATACAATTAATATTAACAGTAGCCATAATAATAATTATTTTTATCTTATAAATTATCATATCATTGAGAGCTAGCAATATTTAGGCTCCAAACATTATTTTAATGTAATAAAACAATATCTATTTGAGATTTAATGGCCTCTAGGTTTATAAAATGGATAATTAAATGTTTATGTTGACATGTAAAGTTATTATAAGGTCAAAACAATATTCAAATTATGTAATAATTTTTCTATTAAAATTATTGTATCATATAGAGATAGTAGCTTCTAGTTTCATAACATTCTTCAAATGTGATAAAATAACTCTTTAAGATTTATCATCCACTATGTTCATAAGATGGATAATTGGATGTCTACTGCGAATAAATATTTACATATTCATCATGTTAATTAAATTAAAACCTAAAATTTTTATTACTTTATGCGTACCCATCTTCATGGAGAAATTGAATATGGTAATTACTCTATGAGGATCAATACACATAGAGTATTCTAAATGTGGATTTTACTTAAATTAACATTATGAATTTATAAATATTTATCTCAAATGTATGTGATCATGAAAACTTAGATGCTCACTCTTGGATGTAAAATTTTTATAGGTAAATAAAATATATTCACATGATGGGATGTAAAATTTTCACTAAAAAGTATAATATCATTTAGAGTTAGTGTATGTTAGTTTCCCCACATTGAATCCCATCATGGATAGCTAAATAATAATATTTTATAACATATCAGAAACTTAGTACAATGGGATTGTCCATTTTATTTAGATATTTACTTTGTGATGTAATTATGATTAAATATTGATTCTTGTGAATGAGGTGATATTCTCTAGTACAAAAAATTCATCCTCACGTGAATAATTAAAAAGAAATAAGCTAGTTGATACCTAGTGGATGCTAGCTTTCAAATATTATTTTTATTTGATATCCAAATTTGGAAGAAAATTTTAGCTAAATGTAAATAAAATATATCACATCTTTTAAATCTAATAGTTTCTAAATTAAAATAACTATTCAAAATAAAAAATATAATACATACATATATATTTATTGTGTGTGTGTGTGTGTGTGTGTGTGTGTGTGCGCACGCGCGTGTGCGCGCGCACGTGCGCACCCATGTGCACGTGTATGTGTACATGTGCATGTGTGTGCATGTGTGTGTTTAACTTAATATTATATAACATAACCATTACATATTATATAATTATTTTTAATATTATATAATAATTCATAATTATTAATTTACCATATAACCATGTCTAATATTATATAATTAAACACTTATAAAGCTATTTTATAACTATGTCTAATATTTATATTTAGTTATGGTTATGATAAACCACTACATATAATTAATTTTTAAAATAACAATATAATTAGATTGGTTATGAAAAGTTATTATAACAATGATATAATATTCATATATGTATGGATGGTAAATTTGTTATAAAATAATGTAATATTATTTGTGAAATCTAAAATGTGTACATTGAAATTAAAGTATGGATCCAAAAATCTTGTTTTTAGATAGAAAATAGTTTTTTTTAAAATGAGATAAATTTTTTAAAAATCTAGCATACAAACACTACAATAAAAAATATGGATCATGGAATCTTAATTTTTAGCACAATTAGTTATTTATAGAAGAAAATATATCCATACTTATGTGAGGACAATATTGTATATTATATTATAGTAATAATAAGGAATGATATTTTAATGGAAGACAAAAATAAAGGGAAAAAATAAAGATATATGCAATGTTTATTTTCATGCTGGGGGAAGAGAAAAGAAGTTATAAGATTTATATTGGTGCTAGTAACATAAAAAGTAAAGAACATTTATGAAAGCATTACCAAAGTTAAAAAATAATATTTCAAAGAAAAAAAAGAATTTAAAAATAATATAAGATAACCATAGGATGGCTAGCATTATAATGTAAAACTAGAAAATGAATTAGAAATACACAACCTCTACTCTTGTATGTGTTCCAAAATGTGGTAGTATGATTTTATAAATTAGAGGAGGCACCTGATTTACAAACATAAAATTTATTTTCTTATGAATGTGAATTTGTTTTTAATATTCCCTCTTAAAACTAGCCTTTTCATCTAAAATTAACATTTAAATGCTATCTAAACATGAATATTCTTTAAACAATTGATCTAATAGATATAATTTTCATTATGCTCTAAAAATTATTTTCTAAAAATAACTTCTAAATATTTTACAAACTCAAATCAATGTTCACCTTCAATATCATGTTTATATAAAATATTTACTCATAAAAATACTTGAAAAAAAAATTAAATAAGAAATGAAAACCAAACTTAAGAATATTATAAATATTTATAATAGTCTCACAAATATATCAATAGTTGAAAACCAAATAGACATGATAATTACTAGGGAAGGATAATTTTGAATTTAGAAAATAGCATAGAATGTTGAAAATTTTGTGTATGGGATAATTATTAGGGAGAGATAGTTCCAAATTTCCAAAGCAAAATATGTTACCAAAATTTTCTTAGGTAAGATAATTTCTGAGGGAAATTCCAAAATTAGAAAATATTATAGGTTTATGCAAGTTCAATGGGTGGGATAACTCCAAAAAAATGATAATTTCAAAATATTCTAATATATTAATGCACATGAAATTTTTATAATTTTAAAATAACATAGCTAATTAATGAATTTAAAAAAAATTAAAGTAGCATAATTGTTCAAGATAATATTAAATAAATATAATTTTAAATTTTGAGTTGAACAATTGTATATATTGTAATTTTTTTTTTTAAAATATTACAAAATACTAAGTATATAGTGGGGAATTTACACATTTATTGGTGGTTATAGGGGCTCACTTTTATAAAATTGCACCAAAAGGTTTGTGCTCAGTCACCAACTCAGTGAGTTAACAACAACAATAATAATGTATAATGTAAATTATATGTAATATTAATATTTAGATAATAACATGGTATATAAATATTAAATAATAATTTATAATAAAAATTATATCACATTATAATAATATATGTATTTATATTAATATATATTTGACAAATTATAATAATATATGTTATTGAACAATATGTATAGAAAAATAATATTATTATTACTATAAAGTGTGATGTTATTTTATATTGTGGTATATGTTGTAAAAAATGATATATACTTGGTAATTAACCATATTTATGAGTATTATCCAAAATAATAACAATTTAATATAATTTATTAGAATAAAATTGAGTTTTGATCATTATCCATGTCGGAGGAAATAAGAAAATCATAATAACAATTACATATTATGTGATGTTGTATTATGTGTAAAAAACTAATTTCATTTATTGAATATTTAACCATATTTATGAGTATTAGTAACAAAAAATAAAAAAATAATATAATTAATAATAATAATAATATATGTACTGAAAGGATTTCTACTCTCACAAGAAGGCAAGTTCCAACTCCTCAAAACATCCTTGAAAAATATATCGGTCTACTCCATGACTCTATTTCATATCCCCAACAAGATTACAGAGAGAGTAGAGAAATTTTATAAATTTTCTTATGGAGGGGAATGAAATAAATATTTATATTTCTACTAGTGGCCTGGGAAAATATTTGCCTCTCGAAGGCGCTTGGAGGACTTGGGCTAAGAAGAATCAAATGTATGAATCAAGCTCTCACTGTAAAATTTGGGTGGAAAATAATGAAAGAAGATAACCATTGGACGAAGATCATCAAAGAAAAGTACCTAGAGGGAAGAGAATATGATAGACTTAATTGGGAAGAGGCCCCATAGATGGGTTTGCCTTATGGAAATCCATCTCAAGTTCAAAAGACTTGCTTAAGAAGGGAAATAGATGGTAGATTAGAAATGGTGAAAAACTTGACTTCTGGGAAGATCTGTGGCTCACACTTTCTCCCTTGGCTTCCTTTTCCCCATGGAATATCATAATGGAGACCTTCAAAACCTTCATAGGACTCAAGGTTAAGGACTATCATAATGACTCATAAGGAAGAAAAAAGTGGAAGACCTTATTTGTAGAGACACACAATGCAGAGGTTACTTGATAAATTTAAAATCTCAATTCTCAACTTCAAAAAATTCATATTGTAATGTTCCTAAAGGCAGACTCCCATCTCTAGCCAATAGAAGATAACATGGAGTACTCAATGAAGTCAGGTTTCTTGATTAGCCTAGATTAGGAAGAGGATTGGACATATAGGAGAAACCTTTGGATAAATCACTTCACCCCTAAGATCAACATCTTTTTTTGGCTTGTAGTCCAAGATAAAATTCTCATTGTCAATAACCTATCCAAATGAGGAATGACCCTCCCCAACAGGTGTGTCCTCTACAAATATATGCTATAATATGTGACTCACCTTTTCATTAATTTATCCTTTGGGTCTTCTATCTTGAATCTCCTCATTTATCTCTTTAACATGTCATAGGTCAAGCCCACCTCCATTCTTGATTTCATCATCTAGTGGAAACCCTTATAAAATCTCCCTTCCTTTTCCTTCCTTTGGTTCCAGCCCTTCCCCACTTCTTCTATCAAATCTAGCCTACCAAGAATGCTTTTATTTTCAATCATTAAAGTTTCAACCCTTTGATCTCCTTCCATAAGTTACATGATGATATTTCTAGTAATTATCATGTGGTGATACACAATGATGAGTTGGTTTCTTCTAAGGTTGAATAAGTTATCCTCAATAATTAAAATTGTTAGCCAAATTTTGGCTACCATAGATTAGGTTCATAAAAAAAAATCTAGTTATCTCATTTTAACCTTTATTATAGCCATATAAGGCCTTCAAATAGTCATTTAGGGTGATCTCCATTTTATTTTTAGCAAAGTTTAAGGTTCTTTTAGGAAAGTTAAAGTAATCATTATCTTTATTAGGAGAGAGATTAAATCAATTATTGAGGTATCCAACATGTTTTTAAGTCATTTTAAGGTGTTTCTCTCTTGATTAATGCTTATACAATTTAGTTATAACATGAAAGTGTTGGTGGGACCAACAAAATCCCAAGAAGTTGAAATATATATGTTGAAGGCACTTGTCAAAGGCTTGTAAAGCAAAATGAAATGTAGAAAGAACCATATAAGTGTAATAAACTAGTGTTTCTAGGTTCCTATAACATTTTTAGAGTTATATAAGTATTGTTATAGCATTATCAGGTCCAATATTGGTAAAAATGTCATATATATACTATTTATCTCTTGGCAAGCTCACAAAGGTAAATTTCAAATGTTTGGTTCATGAAGAGGAGAAGTATTTAGGAATTGAGATTTTTAATACAGGAGAGGCCCTAATTATCTTCATATTATTATATTTTTTAAAAAATTAAACCCCCCATCTCTATGAAAAATCATTAAGAGATTGAAGGGTTAAAAAGTGACTCAAATCCCCATTAGCTTAGTTTTGTTTTTATGTTCACATTAGTGAACTTGATGAGATATTATAAACCATGAAAGAGTGATATTAGAGTAGGTATGGATATCCATGGCACCTAAAACCATGATCTACATCATTTATGAGCATGCAATAGCATAAATAAGCCTCCATGTCACTGTTTGCATGAGACAAACCAATTTTGTGAAGTTTTGAGGTATTTTCAATAAAGTAAACATGTTTTAATTCCTTGAAAGGTATAATGAGAGTTTAAAATTAATTTTAAATTCACATTAAATATCTAATGATCTTCCCACTTTTCTCATACTCTTCCTCATCTTTAATCATTAGCCAAGGTGATCTCTTTGAGCAAATTTTGGTGATATATTTTCAATTTAGATTGTAGCCATGGAGAAAATTTATTAAATCATGAAAATTGAAGCTAAATTCTGGTATATATAGTGAAAATATATATTTAGGAAGTCTAATAAAGTATAAAATACTCAAAACATTATAATAGGTAGAATTAAGATGGGTTTTGTCTACCCACAAGTCTAGAAACTTGTCGATGGACATTTATGAATCATAAACCTAATTTTAAATTGTGTATATTAATATAAATACATATAATATATCTCCAATCATCTATATAACCCTAAAACATCCTAAAATATCATAGTTAGTGCCATGGATGGGTGTCTAAAATCCAAACTCCATGCAAGATGTCATATAGGGTGAAGGGTTATAGGCCTAAAGTAGAGCTTTCTAATATTTAAGATCTATGAAATGTAAAAGAGTGTGTGATATAATTTTAAATAATTCCATGGTTTGTCAAGAAAACTCAAAATAGGAAAAACACATAAAAGTAAATTCAGACCTAATGGCAACCTATAGGTTTGCCATAGTCTTAGATGGTGAAGAGACCAACTTGTGTGTTGGATAAGAGACAAAGGGGTCCCAAGTGTAAATTAAAAAAATAATATGGTTTTAAATATTATTTTAAATAATATATAAACTAATATATTTTAAGGAAACTCAGCCTAATGATGTTGATAGTCAAAAATCCCAAAACACATCTACATGCAGGTTATGGTAGAAATGAAAGAAAAATTCAAAGGTGATGTCAAAAAGGAGGTTAGAAAAGTATATAAGGATAATTAAAATAATTAAATAAAACTAAAATTTATAAATAAGATTCATAAGGATTGAATCACCTAAGAAACATGTAATCTCAATCATGCATAGTCAATAGGCTTAATTAGATGCACCTACATGCTTGTCATATCAAATGAGGAGAAGAGGTATGTTTGTGATAGATGGAAGTTTGTAGAGGTTAAATAAGGACATATAATAACTCTTAAATACTTTTTAAATACTTTAAATATGTTAGGAATCTCTTTGAAGATGATTGAACCTTAAGGTTACATCCTAGAAACTTAGTAAGCCTCCATAGGCCTATATATGAAGTGTAGGGAAAATATGCATGTTTGAACAATTTTAAAGGATGAAATCCTCCACATGGTTGATAAGACATTATAATTAACTTCTAGTATGTTTATACTTAGTAAATATGTAGAGAAAAATGTTAAAGGAGCTATTAGGGTCATCTTTACATGTTGTGATATAAACCCTAACATGAACTAATCAAGGTTACAAAAGGTATATGGAGTAAGAATGGTAAATAAGGAAATTTTAATAGGTCATGATGAGTGATACAGACCTCACTAAGGTGTTAAAATTCAAAACCAAACACTTTTTCTCCTTTTAACTCAATTTATTCTCTTTTGACATCATAGTTGTAGGCCTACTATCTTGAGAGACATTTTCATCACATGTGAACATCTTGGAGGAGATGCATGGAAACCTTATATCCTTGAGAGAGGTGAATAAGGTTGTCTACTTAAATATTTTGGCATTGGTTTAGGAATTAGGGTCACTAACTCTATGAAAAATCTTTAATAATTAGATAACCTTAAACCCTACCTAAACCCTTCCCAAATACCCAATGGAGGAGTTTGAATTCCTAAGTGCCCAAGATATATGGATAGAGCCATGAAATTATATTAATGACATTAATTACTCTCTTAGATACTTGATGAGATATATTTTCATCACATATGGGGGCAAACTATATATAAAAGTGTCAAAAATGAACGTTGTAAGCCCATTTGAAAGCATGTAAGGTTATGATAGGATCTCAAATGAATTTGGAAGGATTTATGATCCTAAAAAGAGATCATATGCATATATACACTCTATTATCATAATTTAAAGATGGTACATGGGTTATTAAGTCACTATATTGAGAAAAATGGTGACTATTACATTAGTTTATTCAAGAGACCTAACTACAAGTCTTGAAAAGGATAATTGGAGAATGGATAGACTCTAAACATACTCATAAACATGATACCAATATTTGAGATTTTTTATACACCATACAAGAAATTTTTATATCCATTAAACAAGAGACAAATATCAAATTAGCCTTCGATATCAATGAGGACCTCTTTTTACCACATTGAATGGCTAAGTGATAGTTTAGTTGTAAGATGACTTATGTGGGTTAAATTCAAGATACTTTTCCTGATGTGAGAATTACATAAGAGTGAAAAATACATATTAATATATCCATGATATAAAAATATACATTTCTTAAGTAACTAGGTTCTAATAACAAGAGAGAGTATGTGGAGAAACTTGAGTTTTAGATGTAGGTTTTACTTGATGAAGAGGAATAGAAGAGATATAATTTGATTAACCATGCCAATTATTATTTGAATTAAATATAAATAACATTATATATGTAAATTTATATCCTCACATTAAAGGATTTAGTTTCAATAAACTCAATATTGCTAAAGTAACCTCATACACAACTCCATACATGCAATCTCTTCAACACTTAATCATGAAGTTCAAAAAGGAAGATGATAACACATTATACTTGGTGTCAATATAACCCTCTTTTATTACTATTTTGATGATGAATTGTCATTATGGATTTTATATTCCATATTTTCTCTCTCTTCGTCTCTCTTCTTGCTATAAAACAAGCTCTTAATGGCTTTAAATGGATACTCCACCTAAGTGTGGCAAATCCCTACTCGTTTGTATGATTTTGATCAATAAGACTACTAGTTTTACCTCCTATTATTATACTTAGTGTGTATGTATGAATATTTTATCTTGTTAAGTGATTTGATTAGGCTTCTTTGACATGTTATCTTATTCTAACACTTATATGTAGTTTAAAAGTCTCTTATAAGTCATGTGAATTGTTGAAGTTAAGTTTAAGATTTGAGTGTGGTTACCTATTCATTAGTGTCATTTTAGATATCTTTATTATTCCTCTTATCCTAAACATATACCATAACCTCCACATTAAAATTATGATGTAAAATATTTAGATTGGGAGTAGTATATACTCAAATTAGTCTCATGGTCTACATGTGCACATACAATTAGTTGGTAGTGATCAATTATTTTGGTGCATCACCTCTTTATTTAGGTTATCTTAAGTTATCTCTAACCCTTTCCTTTATAATCAATAAGTCTAGTATTAGTTCAAGGTGATAACATCAAGGGATCTATACATATCTATAGATTCACCTCACTGATTAGGCCACCCATAACCTAGAATTGTCTCCATGTTATAACTTAAGTGAAGAGGCTTGAAAAAACTCCTAGAGTATGTAGCTATTTATTATAATAGTTCTAGCATGCCTAATGATACCATGAGACTTCATCCATTAAAGAGTTATTGGTGTGATATTTAATGAATCAACCTTGGAGGCATGAAAATATACACCAATGATGACTTTAAGCATAATCACCTAGTTTTAGCATCTTAGGTATTCTTTCAAGTGCCCTTTTTATTGTTCCTTCTTCTTGAAGTATCATGGCTAAGTTTGTAGTTGATTTATATTTTACTCAAGTTGGTGAACTATATCAACAACATGTTGATCATTATTAACCCCATGTTGAGTCATTTCAAGCGTATGTTGATCACCATTATCATTTAGTTGATCCTTATCAGTAGTATGTTGAGCCATACCATCCTTTCTATCAATATTATCATCATTATTATTTTCCTTAATATCCTTACCAAGATGGTCATTAATCATCTATGCCACCTCCCACCGCAAGTTCACCTCCTTGGTAGACTATTCATCATTAAAATCAACCTTGTCAAGACCTTGTTGCTCTAGGTCAACATAGTCTCATTTCTAATTGGTCTATCTCAATCTTTAATCAAACTCCCTTAAGATATTAAAGGAATAAAATAAAGCTTGATAGACAAAGGGAGTATGATCTAAGTTTTCCTAGACTTGTCATTTAGAATGTGAAGGACTCATTACAGTTGATTAAAATAGAATGGGTACCTATTGAGAGAGAGAACCAACAAAGACTCACTAGTGACATGTTACACATAGGTGGCTTAATTCAATGCATATAGGATAAGCTAATGGTTCATGAAGGGCATCAAATTTAGTGTTATTAGCTTCATGCTCCTTCTCTTACCCCATATCATCCTTTTTTTGATCCACCTATTCTATCTCAAAAGGATAAATCAAGTGATTTTCAAAACATACCAAGACCTTCATATATTCTTCAAACCTTCCCATATTGTAAGTATATCCAAGAGAATATCCAAAAGAGGAAAGAAGTTATTTTTTAGAGGGTTGGGAATCAAGATACATTAGAATTAGAGTGTTTGATTGTAATTTGGATGAAAAGTAATGAGGTTATCTTGGCACAAACTCCATTCTCATTCCTCAAGATCCCCCCAAGAGGTCCCTTAAGATTCCAAATTGGAATGAAATGGTGAAATCATGGGATAAACAAAGTGGAACAAGCATAGATTAGGGAATTGAGACCAAATAAGAACTTAAACTTATTCAAACACCACCCAACCCTCGTCAAGATAATAAATCTTTCTCATCTAGAAGTCAATTCAAGAAGGAATCCAATGCAATAAATAAATCCTTGATAAGAAGCTTCAAGAACCTAGAAATTTCCCATCTTGAAAATCAATTCAAGATATAATTTAAATGAAGAAGTAAGTCCTTATGAAGAAATTTGCAAATCAATATTTAGATTTGAAGACCAAAGCATATCATTATTTGAAAGTGAAGAGAGATATGGTTTTATCATATGTGAAAAAGGTGGCTAGATGGTGATTAATAATGAGATGAAACTAGATGTCTCAATTGGTGAAGAGAGAGGTACTTTGATAAAATATGAAAAATATATTACTATTTTTAGACATACCAAATTATAAAACTCAATTTCAGCCTTGGAGTAAGAGAAGGATCAACTTATTGATGAGGGGAATTTAATTTATCCTAATCAAGAGAGTGGTAAATAAGGTAAGCCTAATCTTGATGTTTAACAAGACATTAAAAATCAAGGTGATATTCAAGAGGAAAACATAATAATTATTAAATAAAAAGGAGATCTTGAATATTTATTTAATGAGATGACAATCACTCTCCTTTACAATGACAACCCTAAACAGTATGAAGGATGTACTTGAACAAATTTCAATAGTTTTAGAAAAAATATATCACATTTAATAAGTTTAATTAAAAAATAATAGGTATGTTTTGGTTTTAAGAATCTTAGTTTAATTTAAGATGAGAAACTTGTTCTTTGTTTCCAAGAAAAGCTTAACAATGAACATGATATTACAATAGTGGAAGAAGAACTAGTGAATGATCTTGACAATATGAAACAAAAAGAAAACACTAATTAGATTATGACTCAAGAATACCATGTTGAAACATGGGAATAGGTTTTAGAGATCATAGATGGGTTTGAACAACTGGAAGAAGTTCCAAGACATAATGACTCTATTCAAGTGGCCATACACAATGAGAAATAACCTATTGATGAGTTAGAGATAGTATTATTTGTGATAAGAAGCCAATATTATGATAAGTATGACATTATACTCAACTAAAATAATCAATTTATGGATAAGGTAATGAAGCAAGGTCTAGTTACTAGTCAAGGAGACTATGAGTTTGTCAACATTTGAAAATGTAGGTGGAAGCTCTCACTCTATGAACAATACCTTATTAGATTTTGATCAACATATGATAATCTGATTTCATGGGAACATTGTTCATCTGATGGAGGAAGAGTTTACATAAAATTTCCTTTTAATCCATTAGTAAAATTTCTCAATGTTAGTTTTTTTTAGTAGTTTCATGTCTTGTTTTTTTCCTAAGTGATTTGTAGCACAATGTTTATCTTGGTGTTGTGTCTATGTGTCTTGATTTGATGTGTTTGCTTATTTTTCTATTGTGTTGGTGAAGGTATTCAGTTGTCTCCACTATTTTAAGGCATTATAAATCAATTTTTAGGGTCAATTCAAGTTTGAGATTGAGTGAGATATGACCCCATGCCCAATCGACAGACTATGCTACTAGTCTAGTATGCTTAGGAAGTAAACATCCCCAGGAGGTTACCAAAGATGTTAGCCAAATTTTGGATATGATAGATAAATTTCATAAAATAATTTCTATTTATATCATTTTAACCTTTTTTATATCCATATAGGCCTTAAAATAGTCATTTAGGGTGGTATCCCTTTTGTGTTTAGCAAATTTTAAGGTTTTTTGGGAAAGTTAAGGTAATCCTTATCTTTGCTATGATAGATTAAATGCATTATTGAGGTCTCTACCATGTTTTTATGTCATTTTAAGGTGTTTATATCTTAATTAATGTTTGTATAAGATATATACAATGTGAAAGTGGTGGTGAGACCAATAAAATCCCAAGAAGTTAAAATATCAACATTGAAGGCACTTATCAAAGGCTTGTAAAGAAAATTACAACGTAGAGAGATGCATATAAGTGTAAAAGAATAAGTTTTTTAGGTAATTATAACATTATTAGAGTTGTATCAATTTTTTACAACATTGGTAGGTCCAATATTGGAAAAAAATGTCATATCTCTCCTATCAAGCTCTTGGCAAGCCATAAAGGCAAACTATAAACTTTTAGTTCATGAAGAGGAGAGAGAGTTAGGAATTGGGTTTTTAAAAAGAGAAGGGAAATCTAATTATATTAATATTTTTTTTGTTGGTTTGTATACTTAATCCCTTGTATCTATAAACAATCATTAAGAGCTTGAGGGGTCAAAAAGTGACTCTAATCCCCATTAACTCAGTTTTATCTTTATGTTTGTGCTTATGAACTTAGTGGGAGAAGATAAACCATGAAATATTTATATAATGGTAGGAAGTGATATCCATGTCATCCAAATCCATTAGATACATCATGCATGAGCATACACTAGCAAAAATGAGCCTCCCCCTCATTATCTACATGAGATAGACTAGTTTTGTGAAGTTTTGAGGTGTTTTCATAAAGTAAACATTTTTGAAGTAATTTAAAGGTAGAATAAGAGTTTATAATGCATTTTAAAGCCCCATGTAATATCATATGATATCCATACACTATTCATACTCTTCCTTAGATTGCAATCATCACCCAAGGTGAGCTCTTTGAGTAAATTTTTGGTAATATTTTCCAATTCAGGTTGCATTCATGGAGATAAGTTCAAGAATTAAAAGTGATCATAAATGGTTGTAAACATAGTGAAATTAGAGAGTAAGGATGTCTGAAAAAGTATAGAATACTCAAAACATGCTAATAGATTGAATAAAGATGGGTTTCATCTACCTATAAGTCTGCATACCTATCGATAGATATTTGTGACTCATAAACCCTATTCTACATTGTGTATAGGCTTATAAAGACCTATTATAGACATACAAGAATCTATATAACCATAAAATATCCTAAAATATCACAATGAGGAACATGTATGGGCATCTAAACTCCAAATTCCTTTCAAGATAGTCACATAGGGTGCAAGGAGGGTTGTAGGCCTAAATGAGAGTTTTATAATCTTGAATATTTTTGAAGTGTAAGTTAGTATACAAAGAGAATGTTAAATAATAATATGAAGTGTGAAATATATTTAAATAATTCTGTGTTTTCTCAAGAAAAATGAACATAGGCAAAATGTAGAAAATTAAATTTAGACCTAATGGCTACCTATAGGTCTACCACAGGCCTAAATAGTGAAGATACCAACTTATTATTGGATGAGAGACCAAGGGGTTATAAGGTGAAATGAGAAAAAATAATATGGTGTTAATCCCTATTGATAATCATCAATAAATTTAGATAGTCTAAGGAAACGTAGTCTAATGATGCTAATAATCAAAGATCCCAAAAGATACCTATAGGTAGGTTATGGGTGAAATGGAATAAAATTGTGAGAGTGGTGTTAAAAGGTAGGTAAGATAAGTGTATAATTATAATTAATATCATTAAAAAAATTTAAATGAATAAATAAGAGTCATAAGGAGTGAACTACCTCAAAAACAAGTAATCTCAGTCATGCATAATCAACAAACCTAATTACATGTACCTATAAGCCTATCATATCAAATGATGAAAAGAGGTATGTTTGCAATGGAGAGAAGCTTGAAGAGGATTAAAAAGGACATGTAATAAATATCCAATAATTTATAAATACTTTTAAAATTTATAGAAGCTTGTTTAAGAGGATTGAACCTTAAGGTTACAACATAGAAGCTTAGTAAGCCTCTACATGCCTATGTATGAAGTGTAGGTAAAATATGCATGTTTTGTAATTTTTTGAAGGATAAGAACCTCAAAATTTTTTATGAAACATTGGTAGTCACTTATATTAGGTTTAGACTTAGTGTAGAGGGAGATAAAAATCTTAAAGGAGATATTAGGGTCATATTTACATGTTATGCTAATGCTAGAAACCCTAAAATGAACTAATGGAGGTTAAAATAGGTATATGGATGAGGAATGGTAAATAGTAAAAATTTAATAGGTCATGATGAGTGACACATAACTCATTGAGGTTTTTAAAGTCAAAACCAAACACTTTTTCTTATTTTCACTCAATTTCTTCTCTCTCAACCTCATAGTTATAGGCCTACTAGCTTGAAAGACATTTTCATCACATATGAAAATTTTAGAGGAGATGAATGGAAGCCTTATATCCTTTGGAGAAGTGAATAAGGTTTTATACTTAATTTTTTTTTCAAGCATTAGGGTCCCCAACTCTATGAATAATCATTAAGAGTTATAGAGCCTTAAACCTTGCCTAAACCTGGCCAAAAGAATTGATGGACAAGTTTAACTTGCTAAGTGCCCAATACGGATTGAAAGAGAAAAAAATTGGATTAATTAACTTGATTACCCTCTTAGACACCTGATTAGGTAGAGTTTCAACACATGTGGGGGCAAAGTATACAAAAAGGGTTAAAAATAAAGGTTGCAGGCTCATTTGAAAGCATGTAAGGTTGTGACAGACTCTAATATCATTTTTTAAGGATTTATGAGACTAAGAAAAGATTATGTGAACCTATAAAATTAATTATCATATATTTAAATATGGTACATGGGCTACTAATTCATTATGTTGAGAAATATGATGACTATTACATTAGTTTATTCAAGAGGCCTGACTGCAGGTCTTGAAAAAGGATAATTGGAGAATGGATAGAATCTAAACATACTCATAGATATGCTACCAAAATTTTATAGTTTATATATACCATACAAGAGACAAGAGATAGAGATTAGATTATCCCTCATCAATAATGAAGACCTCTTTTTGCCACATTGAATGGCCAAGTGACATTCTAGATACAAGATGGCTTCCATGGGTTGAATTTAAGATAATTTATCTGATGAAATAATTCCATATGAGTGTAAAATTGAGATAAATATCTCCATGATACAAAACTATACATTTAATGGGTAACTAGGTTATAATGAAAAGAGAGAGTATGTGTAGAAATTTGAGTTTCAAATGTAGATTTTACTTGATGAAGAGGCATATAAGAGAGAAAGGTTGGAATAGAATTTTATTAACCATGTCAAGTGTTATTTGAAGGAATTTTAACTACCATTATAGATTTAAAGGTGTGGCCTCACAAGAAATGATTTAGATTCAAGAAGTTCAATACTGCAAAAGTAACCTCCTATGCCAATACTCACAAGGAATCTCATCAACACTTGATCATGAAGTTCAAGAAGGAATATGACAACACATTCTTAATATAATTTTTGTCAATATTCCCCTATTTTGTAACTATTTTGGTGATGAATTATCCTAATGGATTTTATACTCTTCTTCTCTCTTCTTGTTATAAAACAATCCTTTAATGGCTTTGAATGGATCCTCCACCTAAGTATGGTGAAGTTGTGCTCATTTTTATGCCTTTGATTAATAAGACTACTAGTTTTACATCTTTATATGGCTGTACTTATTGTGTATGTATAGATAATTAATATTTTTAAGTGATTTATTGTCTTCCTTGACATGTTTTATTCTAGCACTTATATGTAGATTGAAATCTTTTCTTATAGGTCATGTGAAGTGTTAAAGTGAAGTTTAAGGGTCGAGTGTGGTTACCTATTAATTAGTGTTATTTAAGAATTATTTATAAGTCCTCCTAGCCTAAACATCTACCAAAATCTCCATATTGAAATTTTGATGTAAGATATTTAGATTGGGATTAATGTATGTTTAAATTAGTCTCATGGTCTACATGTGCACATGTAGTTGGTTGGTAGTGATCAACTAGTTTGGTGAATCACATCCATAGTTAGGTTAAGTTTAGTAATATCTAACCATTTCCATTATAAATAATAGGTCCAGTAGTAGTTCAAGGTGATAACATGAATGGAGCTAGCCCTATTTATATATTCACCACACTGATTAGGCCACCCATAGCCTAGAGGTGTCTCCATGATATCACTTAAGTCAGGAGGATTGAAAAACATCATAAAAGGTGAAAATTTTGATTATAATAGGGATTTCACACCCATTTTAGGACTAATGTGGATAGAAGCCTCAAAAAATAGGAGTGCCCCTAGGTTAGATGGATCTAAATTTCAATGGTGCATCTAAGGGAAATCAAGGCAATATAGGTGGTGGTGGTGTCATAATGGATGAGTCAAGAGATGATATTACAACCTATGTATGTCTAATTGGGGTCTAAACCAACCATGTGACTGAGGCCAAAGAGACCTTATGGGGAATCTAGTTAGAAATCCATGTAAACATTCCCAAATTGGAAATCGAATGAGATTCACTTAACATACTCAACACCCTTTTGGTCAAGGTGACCCTTCCAAAACTATTAGTCAAATCATTATCAATGTTATCAATATTCTTCAGTCAACTATTGAGTTCTTAATTACCTAGATATATCAAGAGGGAAATGCAGCTGTTGATGTTATTACAAACATTAGAGTTTCTATTTCAGATTTATCCAAGTGGATTGACCCTATAATATCCCCCCTCATATCTTTGCATTTATCACTCATGATTTTTAACTCTAATACTTTCACTTAAGCATCATAATCACACATGGAAGAGGTGATCATGCCTAAGTGAAGCTTGGTTCATATTAAGTGTCATGATTATGATGCTAATTTTAAATTTAGGGATGATATACATAACTCCAAAAATCATCTCAATAATATAAGTTGGACAAAGCAAAATAGAATAAGTTCAAAACATTATTCAACACTCTATAATTTTCATCACCCAAGATGAATGAATAATATATTCATAGGGGGGAGACTAGAATCGTTGTGAGCCCATCTCTTGTGTATAAGTCCAAATCAACCAAAAAGTTTAGAATACTATGAAAAAATAGGTCTTATAAAATTTATACTTTGAATTGAAATTAATAATGATTTATTGGATAGGGATTTTTCTATGGGATGGAAAAAGTGGTAATTTACTCTTAGAGGCATCAAGGTTGATTCCATTAAAGAATTAGTCAAGGATATTATTGACATGTCCTATGAAGGCACCAAAGCCTTCAAGGATAAAAGGTGATAATAAAAGTTACTAAAATTATTTTTTAAGATGGCATATATGTTTTAAACTAACAAAAAGGGTTCCCAAGGGCTGACCAACCAAGGAGGTGGCCTGATATATGCCTTCAAGAAATTAGATGTCTGACTCTAGAATACAATTTACATATATATTTTGGCATTACTTTATACTTTTAAATAACTTCAAATGTCATTAAAAATCCTCCTCTACCATATTATTATGTCTCTATAATCTATTATTTTTACCTTCAAATATAAACCCTCTTTTGATATAATCCACCAAGGGTTGATCTTTTTGTTAACCAAGAAAGGGACACCTGTGAGGAGTAAATAGATTAATCTTGGGGATAGTATTGATTTAAATTTTTTAGGAATATTGGAGTCTTATTCATAATTTAGGTAAGGGTCCAAGTTAGTTAAATTAGTAAATAATATTTCAATAATTAAGCTACTAATTTGTATAATTTAATTTTAATTTGAACCTTTCTAAAAATAGTAATAAATGTGGAGAAAATAAGACTTAGCTTGAAACAGACTGAGATGGCTGAGATAGGGTCTAAAATTTATTGTGTAGGACTAGTATAGTATCAAAAATTAGGATTTGGATTTTGTTTTATAAAAGGATAGGAGCATCAAAATAAGACACCCTAGGGTTGGGCACTATAGTCCTCTTCTATTATTATTATCTAGGAGACCTGAGCTTTCTGGGTTTTGTCCATTGTCCCTATCTGAGCCTATTTTTGAAATTTTGGATGTTATATGTCTATACAATTCTCTATATAGATTATTTATACTTCAAACCCTAGAATTTATTATGCTTTGAAAAACTTTGAAATAGAGGGGGGGTTAGTGTATGTAAGATGCACTGAACATGTATCTACACCCATTATATGGGAATGTTACCTACATATCAATACTTTGAAGATGGATCAAGCCATATGTAGTTCTCCCACTTGATTTTATTTGTAAAATAATGTGTATGAATATAAATTTTTTGATAAAACTAGGTATGCTTAAGCTGACTAGGGACTGGTGTAATAATTTGAATAAGCTTGTGGCTATATTGGATGGCTATAGGTAGAGAAAAGGGAAATATGCCTAAGTAGTCTTGACTGTATTGTTTCTTGCTTTGTGATATTTACCAACCTCTTCTAAATGAACTTTGAATGGGATTTTATAGAGATTTATTGGTCATGGGTTGAAGGTATTCGTGTTAGGATGACAAGAAGAAGGATAAGAACAAGAAAGAAGTGACTATTGGAGATAAAAATGTAATTGGATAGGAGCATCAAAAATAAGTACCTTAGGGGCTGGTGCTATAGTCCATGTTGGGTACTATTGTCCTAAAGGTATGGGACCTAGGGGGATGGAATTGTCATAGGAAAAGTAGCCTAGAGGAGGTGGAATCACTATATGAAAGGTTGTACATGACTAAGAATTAATGAAAACGTACCTAAAAGGGTCATGAGAGAAATAAAGAGGGACTTATGGGTTGGGTGTCACAAACCACACTCAAGTTACCAATTTTTATGTTTTATATGACAATATTTGCCCCCCATTTACTCTAGTGATGCTACAAAGTGAAATACTAGGATAAAATAAAAATAGAAATTGTACTTGAACTTACCTACAAGGATGAAGCTCATGAATCCATGTGATGCTAGGTGTGCATAGAGAGAGAACATTGTGAAGTATAAATCTACAAGAAAAAAAAGAATAGATAGTTTCTTACTAGATACACTATATCTAAAATAAGAACATACATAATCTAGGTAAGAGGGAGAGGAAGAGAAAGGAATGAATGCACCTCATCAGTACGTGAAGCAATACATAACTATTTGTGATGTTGAGTGATGTTGGATGGTATTGTGTATATGTTGAATGATGTTTTACCAAGAGTAATATCATGAATAGATTTGAGTGCTCAATTCCTTGAGAATGGCTCAAGAATGAAAAGGCTAGCCCTTTATCTCCATTTTCACCCACTAAGTGAAGCTAGGTGATCATGCATGTGCTAATTAATGTTTGGACTGTGTCAAATCCCTCTAGTGGATCAAAAATACAAAGGCTAGATAGTCATTTGGCTCCATCATTGCCTTATGAAGTGAAGCTATGGACAAATATAGATATGAGATGTGTGTCATATGAGATGGCTCCTAAATACCATGAATGTTTTGTAATATAACAATGTTGGAATGGATATCTGAAAGTATTTTGGAAACTAGTCCATTCTTGGCCGCTCAAAAAAGGTGAAGATTAGGCTTGTATGAAAGCCATTCCAAAACTAGGCAATAGGCTTATGTGGAAACCACTCAAAAATTATGCCAACCACCTATAAATGGAGTAAGGAATGTAACTACTAAGAATACCTAGATGATGTACTAAACTCAAAAAGAAAATAAGTCAAATTTTTCATGCATATTGCTCCTAATCAATGGCATCTAAAACAAGGATTTTGATCTAGAAGTTATATCAACTACCATATCTAAAACTATAAGAAAGAACCATCATGCTACACATGATGTCCCCTATATCCAGATTCTTTGATAAAAATTGTATTGAAACTTCTGATTCTAAACTAAACTATTATCAAAAAAATTGTAACTAGTCTCACCTTTCTATCTATTTCTGTAAAATATAGTTTTTTTGTTTTTTGGAAAAGAGCACCAAGAAAGGACACCCTACTATCTAGCATTTTAGTCCAATCTTGGTGCTCTTGTCCTAGGATAATTCTAATGATTGTTGTTTAATTTTCATTGTCTATCTTGTCTATTCTACCTAATTTGAAGTCTAGTTACTATTTTGGGTGTTTTGAAAGCTAATTCTTTTGACTGGTAGGAGCTCTGATCTATATGACAAAAACCCTATTTGTTTCCCCCTCTTCTAAGGGTAGGAATGAATACCCTACAATGAATACCCTAAAAAAAAGTGCTTTTCAAGTGTGTTATGCTATAAAATACATGATATGTCAATGATAATAGATAAGATATCTCAAGATATAACATGGTTTATAATGAGAGATTGTTAGATCGACAAGGGTATGCCTAGATATATATAACAATGTAATAGCATGTGCAATATACTAAACTATAATTGGAAGTATAATTATTTGTTAGTTGTTAAGGAGGGATGGATCATGATGTTCATGATGGCATCCAAGAAAGAAATATAATGCATGATGTGGATCATGGCATTGAAAATAATTGAAAATCAATCAAGCAACAAACACATAAGCTAAGAAGTAATAAACATACAAATGTGGCCAAGGGCCAAAGAAAACAATGTGTATGGGCACTTGTCACTCAAACTAGAAAACAAGCATACAAGACATGTTCAAATTCCATATACACATATAATTGAAAATAAACAAGGTCGGCATGAAATCCACAATCACATAGAAGAGTATAGGCAAAGGACATTGGAAAATGTCCTAAGGCACACATAAGATAAAATCAAAGGACATTAGCAAATGTCCTAAGGAAAATACACGAGACAAAAAGGAATTGAGGAACTCAATCACATCTAACTACAAAATTAAAAAAGGAAATCATGTAAATACTAGAAATATAATTGCATCTAACTAATAAAAGCAAGAAGTGAAAATATGCAAGACATGTAGTACAATACTATGTATATGCTAAAAAATACACAATTGCTATATACTAATAAAATTTTGATAGATTAATTTGTATAAGATAGTAAATAAAGTACATCAACATGATAAATATAGTGTGTGGTGTATGAATGACATAACCTAGATGGTGCAGTCATCTAGAAGATGCCTTGAGAGGGTAAATATATTGATGTATGTCATGAATGTAGAAGCAAGATGCCCCTCAATGGGTAGATTGAATCAATCATGGATCCGGATGTCACTGTACACACTGAAATGAGATCAATTAAGGAATGGTAATGTAGATAAATAAATAAATAATAGCATAAAACAACAAATGTAAGTCTAGCATGGTGTAGAAATTTAAAGCATGGATAATGAATATAGTTGAAATGTTTCTTGTTTTTGAATTATTTGAATGTTTTTTGTATTTTTAAATGTTATATTATTTTTTTTATTTTGGAATATATTTGAATGTTTTGGATATTTTTTATATAAGTTATGCATAATCAATCATAAGGAGACTATGTATAAGAAATACTGAGAAATTATGTATAAACAAGTAGAAAGAAGATATGTACAAGCAAGTTTGAGAAGAAACAATACTAAATGATGAGTCTCATTGGAGACTCCCTATCATGGCCTCCTATATCAAGAAGAGGGATTGCGTGTGATTATGAAGCATGATGGAAGGGCTGAGACTGTGGATTTGAAAGCTGTATATGTTATAAATGCTCTAAAATTTTTGAAGTAGAAATTAAATATTCGGGTCACTTTGTAACTCTAAGAAGTGGATGAAAATTTAGGGATCTTATGGACCCATCTGGTAGTAAGAGAATATTTTTTAACGTGTTTTCTATGTGTAAAGGCATGTGACCTTAATGAGACAGCCCTGGGTGTGAACATTGTAGCCAGAAGCTGTCTGAAATTTTGAAACTATGGTTGCTCTAGAAGTGACCTCTATGGAAGTGTATAAACTCTCTATTTTTTAAATGGATTCCTTGACTATGTCTAAATCTAAACTTGAATAAGAACCAAAATTGGTGGAAATTTTGAAACTAGTAGTAGAACTAAAACTAGTGGTAAAACTATAACTAGTGACTACAAAATATGATATGGCTCTGAAATGGGGAGTGGTAAATCATATGGAACTAAACCAATTGTAAGAAATTGATTAACATGAATGAATATCACACATCTATGAACTATAGAAGGTACTTAAATATTTTTAATCCATGATCGACCAAGTAATATATTGAAAACTCCTGCACTAGGAACTATAGTAAATGGTGTGGCCACATGTGTTAGACTAGCTTGTAGAGTAAGTAAAATACCACCCAATTAACTCTATATGTGCCCACTGAATCTATTGATAAGTATGAGATATCCTACTCTAAATATCCCAAATACTGTAATAATGTCATAGTGCACATGTTCACACTAGATCTATTGTCTATGAGAACACGATGAATATGATTATTATGAATGTAAGCTTTGATAGAGAGTGCATGATAATATAAATCATCCTCAATGATCCCCTACTATGAGAAGGATATGAAAGGTGTAGCTAGAACTCTAGAATTATACACACCAATTAGATTTATTAAAGGATGTGTCTCAACTGAAGGTGCCCTATAGGTAGCTAGTGGTGGATGTGCATGATATGTGATGTGAAAACTTGATGTGTCCCCTATCTCATATTTAGAATGCTATGGGAAAGGATTTGAAAATATTTTCAAAGCTTTGTCATGTGTTTGTTTTGCCTAAGGAGGCTCAACTAAAGTGCCAAGCTCAATAATGTTTCCATCTATTAAGTCATGTATCTTGTGTTTCAGACTGATGAATCTATTTATTATGTGGCCTAGTGACTTGTGAAAATCTCAAAATGCATTTTGATCATATCCCCATGGAAGAGGCTTTATTGGATCAACTTCTTGAATAAGAGGGTGAGATATGATATTACATTACAATAGCTACTTTAAACATTAGCTAGAGATACCAATAAATTGGTAAATGTTCATTGAGGAGGTGTTGATAAAACCACTCACTAAGGGGGCTATGAAATTGCTTGACTATAGGTTGATTCTAGCTTTTGATATCATTGACCTTTAATTTGTATGGGACTTTGTTATTACTCTTGTTTGTTGTTTATGATATGCTTGTGTACTTTAGTTTTCCCATTAAAAATAATTTTACTTCCATTTCCTTTAGTGTATGGCATAACTTAGTGAAGGAAGATAATATTTTGAAAATTATTAACTCATGCAAAGCTGGTAGAAGACTTTATTTGAAGAGATCTTGTAACTCTTGATAAACCATGGGGCTAGTCATCTTAGCCAAGATAGTCTTATATCGAAGAACATTATCTATTGATGCTCATTTGACCTTTGTTTCTATTATGTAACTTGGGCATAGAAAACCTTATCACCAATGGTAATGCTAAAATGCTCTAGGAACATGTCAGCTAAAGGATTGAATGCATTGATTGATTGATTTGATAGACTATAAAACCATTATAAAGCATAATCCTTTAGAATCCATGGAAATAACTTGGTTATTAGCCAATCATTTGGCACATATTCCAAGCATGCTACATGAAAATCTCTCAAATGTGTCTTTAGATCACCCTTGCCATCCTAGAGAGTGAGATTGGGTTAAACAAAACCTAGTGGTAAGGGTGTAGAAGCAATATGATGTGCCAATGGTGTATGTAGTAGAGCAAAACAATTTAAGCCTTATGTAGGTCTAGAAGAACCTTGATTAAGATGTATCACTTTGGATTGAAGAGATTCTATATTTTCCATAAGGGCTGCCACATCAGGAGACAAAGATGTAATAGCCATAACTGGTGGTGCCTCATAGGAAGTTTAGGCTATTATAAGGAGTTGTTGAGACATAGTTGCCCCTATAGTGTCATGTGAAATTGGTTGCTCTATGGTTTGAGATGATTGACTATTGTTTTCTTTTTTTCTTTTTCTTGTAGTGTTTTAAGCATATCATCATTCATTTTAGGGTGTTTAGTTAAGAGTTCTTAAAGTTCCCTTTTAACAGTTTCATCAAAACTGGTATATTGGGCCATTGTTAAAGTAGGAAAACAAATTAAAAATTGATTTAATTTTTTATAATAATTTGTAATAATAAAATTAATATGTAAGATAAGTAATAAATATAGGAAATGTAAAGTTCTAAAAATAGTAAACTAGAAAGTGCATAAAAAGGATGCAAAGCTCAAAAACATGTAAGGTGATACCTCAACAATAATAAGAGCTAGTATATGTAACTAGGGATTTGAAAAATAATATATTTTAAAAATACTAAGTAATTTAAAAATTTAATGTGAATTATTTATTTAAATATCTAGCTAAAAAATCAAAAATTTATTGGGAAATTTTTGATTTAAAGGGACATAGTAGATGTAACTAGGGTTCAAAAGAAAATTGATTTTTTAAAATTTACTATGGAATTTTACAATTTAATGTGAATTTATAATTTAAATATGTAGGTAAAAAATTAAAAAAATTATTGGAAAAATTAGCAAGAAATTTACCCTAGGGTTTTTATGTATAAATAAAGTAAGTCAAGTTCACCAAATGATTTAACTTTTCTAGGAATATTGGAGTCTTATTCCTAATTTAGTTAAGGGTCTGAGTTAATTAAATCAGTGAATAATATTTCAATAATTAAGCTATTGATTTTTATAATTTAATTGTAATTTGAACCTTTCTAAAAATATTAATAAATGTGAAGAAAATAAGACTTATTTGGAAATAGCCAGAGATAGCTAAGCTAGGGTCTAAAATTTACTATGCAAAACTAAGATAGTGTTATAAATCAGGATCTAGCTTTCATTTTATGAAAGGATAGGAGTGATGAAATAGGACACCCTAGGGTTTAGTGTTATAGTCCTCTTTTACCACTATTATCTAGGAGACATGAGCTTTTTGGGTTTTGTCTACTGTCCCTGTGTGAGCATGTCTATGAAATTTTGAATGTTGGATGTCTACAAAACACCCTGTAAAGTTGATTTATTATTCAAACCCTAGACTCTATTATGATTTGATAAACTCTAAAATAGAGTGGGGGGGTAATCATGTGTAATATGCACTAAATATGTATCCACACCTATTATATGGGAACACTACCTTTATACCAATACTTCAAAGAGGGATCAAGCCATACGTAGTTCTCCCACTTGATGTGATTTTTTTAATAGTGTGTATGAAGATGAAAAATAGTAAAAATAGGAATGATTAAAGTGGTTAGACTGGTGTAAGGATTTTAATAAGCTTATGGCTATATTGGATGGTTGTATGCAAAAAATATAGAAATATGCTTCAATAGTCTTGCTTGTATTCTTTCTTGCTTTGTGATATTTACCAACCTCTTCTAAATGAAATTTAAATGGGATTTTATAGAGATATATTGGTCATGGGTTGAATGTGTTCACATTAATCCAATAAGAAGAAGGATAATAATTGAAAGGAAGTGATCATTGGAGGTAAAAATGTAATTGGATAGGAGCACTAGAAATAGACACCCTAGGGTCTAGTGCTATCATTCAAGTTGAGTACTATTGTCTTAAAGGTAGAAGACCTTGGGGTATGGAATTATTATAGGAAAAGTAACTTAGAGGAGGTGGAATCATTATCTAGAAGTTTATGGATGATTGGGAATTAGTGAAAATGTGCCTATAAGGGTCATGAGAGCAAGCAAGAGGGACCTATGGGTTGGGTGTCAAAAGCCACACTTAAGTTACCAATTTTCACATTTTATATGACTACAAGTATCAAGCCAAAGAGCTTATGGGAGGCCCTAGATAACCTATCTAAAGATAGGAAGGAGGAATCATCTCCTTCTCCCCACCCAGTTTCTCACTATTGAGTAGCCAAGAAAAAAAGAAAAAAGGAAGTACCATGAATTTCCTACCCAAGAGAAGAGTGTAGGAAAGAAAGTTATCAAAATCCTATATTTCTCATAGGGTATTGAAAACCTCAATTTAAAAATTTATGAAATGAAAATAGTGTAATTTTAGAGGATGGATGAAGATAATGAAATGGTGCACTTCTGAGATGGGATTAGGCATAAACCTACTAACTTTCATTAAAAGTTGCAAAAAAATGGGAAGGAAATTGGTCTCATTGATGGAGAAATGGAATAACCTAAATTAGGAAATAGATAGGTTGAGGGAAGTTTTGGGCAACCTAAATATGGTGGAAGGCAATAGAATGAGGCTGGAGGACACTCGTAACAAAAGAGGAAAGTATATTCTCACTATCACCCTAGGAAGTTCCACTACTAAGAGAGAAAATAAGATCTGAGAAGGAAAAAGGGATGGTAGATCACAAGAGAAATTTTTTAGAAGGTTACAACACCCAAACTAGAGGTATGTCCATTAGTGCCAAGAAGAAAACTAGAGGCAACAAAAAATATGTTCCTTCCAAATAAATCTATTAGGTGTATTAGTTTTTAGTTATGTTTATTCTCAGGTCCTATTTTTTATTATAATTTTTTTGAAGTTTAGGATCTAGTAGGTTAGTGTGGCCTAGTTTTGTTTTGTTTTTTTTTCTTGTTTTTATATCTTATTGAACTATGGTTTTAGGTCCTTGTAAAACATGAATTTTACCCCGTAAAATAAAAATATATGTATTTAAAAATATTTATTTTCTATAAAATAGGAAAATGATATTAGCATTGATAAAATGTGTGTTATGTTTTTGCATTATAGTATTTGTTAAAAAAATAATATATACTTAAAATTTAACCATTTTTATGGGTAATATCCAATATGACAATTATTAAATATAATAAATTAACATAAACATTGGTATTGAACATTATGTATGGCCTAGGAAATAATTAAATGATAATAATATTTATATATTGCGTGATGTTGTACTATGTTAAAATATATGGGAAAAATTAATGTTATATATTTAATATTTATCCATAAATGCTATGAGTAATAAATAGTAAGATAATAATTAAATATAGTAAATTAGCATAGAATTTGGTGTTGAACATTAATTATGGATTAAAAAATTATATATATATATATATATATATATATATAAAATTGTAACCATATAAATATATAATAACAACATGGACCTTGATTCTACACTAGCAGATATATAGTAAACCTAGAATGTTTGGCCCAAAACATATATAACATTATTTTAATTAATGTTGTGATGAAATATTCTATTAATAAATATAACTATGTTGTAAAATTATGATTTTTAGGTTCAAAAAATGTTTATTTATTTATTCACACTTGGATGAAATGTTTTACTTTAAAACATAAATAAATAATTATCGTGTCTAGAGTTATCAACCACTAGGTTATTTACTTCAATATGTTTTAGTTATGCTCAATTGATATTTTGAAATTAAAACATATCACCTTTGATAAACCTATCGACTGGTAAGTTCCAAAAAATTATTATGTATATTCACACTATATTTTAATATTATGCATAAACCTCATCTCATTGAGATCTAGTAGATGCTAGATTTATGACCTAATTATTTTATATTCATGCTCAACTAGTATTTTTAGTTAAAATGTATTGCCTTAGATATACCTAAAGGTAAATAGGTAAATTTAAATATTATGTATATTACATTGTAATGTAAATTGATATATAAAAAGTCACCTCATTAAAATCTATTAATTGATATGTTCTAAACAATAGTATTTACATATCCACACATGGATGCAATTTTTTTGTAACATAGATAAAATAGATCACCCTATAGTAATGTATATATTCATGTTACTGAGAGATATTAGTTAATCAGTTACATTTTTATTTTAATGTACAAAAATAAATATAATATTAAACTAAATATAAATACAAATCTTGTTGTGTCTAGGGCTAGTGGCCACTAGGTTATTCATTTTTTTATTTGTAATTTAGTCATAAATGAATTTTTAGAGTTAGAAAATATTACCTTAGATAATTCTAATAGTTGATAATTTCCCAATAGTTTAAATGTTCACATTTGGATGAAATTTTGCAATAACTGTAAATTTAAAACATGCTTTGTATAAAGTTAATGGTCATTAGGTTCTTGACTTTATTACTTTAATACACTCTCAAATGAGATTTATAAGTTTCCAAATATCACTTCAAATATACCTAATGTTATCTAGATTCCAAACACTATTCTTCTAATATCCAATATTTAATGTAATATTATACTAAGTGCTAATAAAAATCCTTCTACGTCTAGAGCTAATGACTACTAGGTACCTCACTTTATTATTTTAATATAATATTAGATGAAATTTATAAGTTGAAAATATAACCTCATCTATATCTAATGCATACTTAAATTCAATTCCAAACTAAACGTGACATGGAAATATTAATTCTTAGAGTGTATTGTATGTTATATAGTAATTATGATTGGAACAAGATGTTATAGTTAACAATAATTAGGTATCTAAATTTATGTTTTTGATTATGTATTTTTTATTAATAATATATTTTATTGGTAAAATTTCTTTCAAAGATATGTCCTTTATTTATATGTTTTAAAAATGAAATAATCTTGACAAATAATGTTTTTTCCATTTTAATTATCAAGAAAATTATCACACAAGTGTGTTTATTTCACCTAGTGAATGATGGCGATCAATAACTTCAGATGATTATTAACTTCAAAGTAGTGGATAGAGAGAAATTAACTATACAAGTAAATATAATATATAATGATAGCCATAAATGAGATTGTGGATTTATAAGGGACATTGTTTAAAAGATAGACAATTCAACATTCACTAAGAAAAATGCATGAGTCTTATATTAGGTATGGATGTAAGTTAGGGGAATTTAAATAACGAGATAAAAATGGATGAATGCATTTCCAAAGTGTTCACATGGGAAGGATTTCTATTTTCAAGAAATTTTATCAGTATTCCAAAACTTCTTCAATATTCTATCATTTAAATAAGGAAAATCTATTTGATGAAAACACAAATTTTTTAAAATAGTTCACTATGTTGAGGAGGAAATATTTTTCACATTTATAAATTGATTCATCAAATTCATTGTTTCCAAAACTAAAACAATATACAAAATTAACCTCGTTTAATTAGGAAACTTTAACTTTTTTATAAATAAATAAATAGATTGATTTTTTTTTCAAGGAATAACTATTTAAATTATATATATAATTATCATAAAAACTATAAAAATATTATCTCCATCCTCTAGAAACATGTTGATCACCTTGTTTATTCAATGTTGAATAATGACATTCCTACTTAATGCAAAGTTGTGTTGATGTATTTTAGTAAATTGAAAAATGAAGTGGTTTAATTATAAGTTACATATATAATATATTATTAATATATTAATATATGTATAATAAATATGGTTAGCATACCATCACAAAACAAAAATATCAAAAAATCTGAAATATCCTTCAACCCATAAAAGAATAAAATTATGAAAAGCGTGTACTCTTTCTACAAATGTATCTAATGAGGATATTGTCAATATATTAAAAAAAAAATAAACAATAAGAATTGGGTGGATATATAGTTATAAAATTAAATTTACATAACATGATTAATTTAGATTTCAAAAAATAAACCACAAATACCTAGAGTTCAAAAAATAGAAAATAGAAGAATATAAGGTAATAGTTTCTAGTTTTAAACTTAAATAATTATTTATCTTCTACTAGTTTTAGAGATCAACTTGATACTATTTATTTACATATGTTAAATTTCAACCTTGAATAGATACATGTCTTCTCATAATTAAAAAGTATTATTTTGTGAGGCCTAATTTTCATGAAGCTTGACTACAGTGTACATATCTTTGTGAGTACATGATGTGTTTAATTTGAGGCACAAGGTACCCATTTTGGTAATATAACATTAATATATAATATTTTTAATGTATAATTTTCCTATTAGGACTTGTTTAATTATATCAGTATTATTTATATGCATGTTTTGGATGATGTCCCTAGTAGAGCTAGTTGAGTACATCAATATTACTTATATATCTTTTTTTACAATAATAGTTAAGCTAACACAATTATATCATGTTTTATAAATATATGAGTGCTTCAATTGTTTAAATTATTATGATATTTCAATATGATTTTGTTTATCATATGAGTTTGTATATGTATTGTGTAATTATACATGTTGATTGAGATTTTTTCCATTTAATTGCTTCAACTATCTTAAGATATATCATTTTTATGTGCAAATGATGTGAAATATTATAGGAGTCCAAGGAGGTAAATTGGACTTAATTTTACATGGGGTTTACCATAAATTATATGTGCATTTTCCTAATTTTATACCTTTCTTAATTTCATTCCTATCTTGGTATAGTTTTTACATTTAAAAACTGACAATGTTGACCTATTGACACTATTCACTCCTCATTTACCCATGCCTTAGGTATTTATATAGCCATAAAATAAGTTAAAAGGATTAAATAGGATTCAAAATGAGTGTTAAAATTCCAATTACTAAGAAATCCAATGATTTTTAGATATTTGGAGGTGAAATTAAAGTTATTTGACTAAAATTTGAGCTTAAGAGAAAT